>OY728128.1:523100217-523560217 GCA_963277665.1 Viscum album | reverse complement strand
CAACTTGGGTAATTTTTTTAACATTTATGATTTAATGAAAATGAAAACATAAATTCATTTGAAATCCATATGTTATGATTTATCATTTAAAATTTTCTTCCTTTTTCCATTTTCGCTACTATAAAACCGGCCTTTAACAGTGCTAGAAATTGACTTTATCAGTGCTAGAAAAGTGCAGACTACACGAGCGATGTTAAAATCCCTGGTCTTTTATTAGTGTTGAAAAAGAACTGATAAAGGGTATTTATCAGCGCTAAAAAAGCACTGATAAAGGGTCTTTTTATCAGCACTTTTATGAGTGCTGATAAATAAACCTTTATCAACGCTTCTATGTGCGTTGATAAAGGATCATTATGTAGTGTGCTGTAACAACACACCGTAGCACAAAAAACACACCAGATATTAACACAAATAAGTCCAAATACAGGATTTGAATGAAATGAAATTTACAACACAAACACAAGAAAAAAACACTACATTATATACATTTCAAACATTGGTTTATACAATTACATAAATAAAAATTATTACATACATTAAAAAACATCAATGTTCCTTTATCTATTAATCTTGAACTGAATCATGCTATTACCGAACAAACCACCCCTGATCAAGCAAAAGAACGAACTTGTATAAGAAAAAAATTCTTATGTTAGTAATAATATAAAGAAATAAATTAACAGAAAGTGTTAATTTTACTAAAATTGATGTTAATTTTAAATAAAAAGATGCATTTTGAGTCATACTGGTCACACTGTGCATCAGATTATGGTGAGGCTAATTCCAACACATATTAAATGACTTTTGGATCATTTTTTTTAAAGTATCAAAATAATCTGAATGTGTTTGATCAGTTTTGAGCATGTCGGTTGTCTTTTTTACTAAAATGCCATTTTAAACTGGAAACACACACTTTTGACTCATTCTGATCACATCGTGTATTAGTTTGATGTGAAATAGATTCCTATAATTCAAAAATGACTTATGAATCATTGTTCTAAATTATCAAGAAAATATGATTGCATTTGATCAGTTTTCAGTGAGTGACACTTTTTGAACTAAAATGTCAATTTTAAACTGATAACGGACATTTTGAGTCATATCGGGCACATCGTGTATCAGATTGAGGTGAAGATGATTCCTACACATAAAAAATGACATATGAATCATTTTTGTAAAGTATCAAAACAATCAGAATGTGTTTGCTCAGTTTTGATAAGTAAAGTTGTCCATTTTACTAAAATTGATGACAATTTTAAATAAAAAAGACACACTTTGAGTCATACTGGTCACACCGTGCATTGGATTGAGGAGCATTTGATTCATACATATCCCAAATAACTTATGGATAATTTTACTAAAGTATCAAAACAATATGAATATGTTTCCTTGGTTTTGAGTACATCACTTTTCTTTTTTACAAAAATGTCATTTTAAAATTGAAACATGCACTTTGACTCATACCAATCACATTGTGTATCAGATTGAGGTAAGACTGATTCCTACACATAAAAAATGACTTATAGATCATTTTATTAAAGTATTTAAACAATTTTAATGTGTTTTTTCAGTTTTTAGTAGGTCAATGATCCTTTTTGCTAAAATTGATGTCAATTTTAAATAAAAACACGCACTTGGAGTCATATCGGTCACACCGTGCGTCGGATTGAGATGCGACTGATTCATGTGCATCTCAAATCACTTATGGATCATTGTAATAAAGTATCAAAACAATATGAATGTTTTTTTTTATTTTGAGTAGGTCAGTTTGTTTTTTACTAAAATTGATGTCATTTTTAAATAAATATGCACTTAGAGTCATACCGATCACACCATGCATCAGGTTGAGGCATGAATAATTCATAAACATTCCAAATCACTTATGGATTGTTTTCTTAAATTATCAAAACAATCTGAATGTGTTTTCTCAGTTTTGAGTATGTAACTTGTCTTTTTTACTAAAATATCATTTTAAACTTGAAACACGCACTTTGACTCATATAGATCACATAATGTATCGGTTTGATGTGAGACCAATTCCTAAGCATCACAAATGATTTATGAATTGAAACACTAAATTATCAAGAAAATCTGAGTACATTTTCTCAGTTTTCAGTTAGTGAAACTTTTTAAAGTCAAATGTCAATTTTAAATTGATATCAGACACATTGAGTTAATTGTCTTTTTTACTAAAATTAATGTCAATTTAAAATAAAAAGAATTACTTGGAGTTATACTGGTCACATCATGTTTCGTATTGAGGTATGGTTTATTCCTACACATCCAAAAGTCTCAAAACAATCCTAACTATCAATGTTATCACTATTTCTATTGACTTTGTTTGTCAAACTTCCAACACCGCATGAGCAGCTTAAAACAAACAAAATTAACTCGAAAAAAAGAACCCACATGTATAAGAAAACAATTATTATATGTGTAATACTAAAAAAATTAAACATAAATATGAAATAATAAATTAATTCCATGGACAATGATTTTACTGTACAAACATCAAGATTACCTCTGTAATTGAGAAGAGTAAGATTCGTTGCTCTTCCTACAAAGGCAGTGGAGAGAACTTGAAAGAAAGTGATAAATTCAACACCATAGGGGTGAAAAGGTTTTGAGGGAGAAGAATCATGAAAGTTGGACAAAACAACCCAACTCGAACAAAAAAATGCACATGTATAAGAAAACAATTATTATGTGAGTAATACTAAAAAGAAATAAATTAAACATAAATATGAAACAATACATTAATTATATGGACAATGATTTTATAGTGAAAAAATCAATATTACCTCTGTAATTGAGAAGAGGCAACATCGTTTCCCTTCCTTCAAAGGTAGTGGAGAGAACTTAAAAGAAAGTGATAAATGCAACACTACAGGGGTGAAAAGGTTTTGAGGGAAAAGAAGTATGAAAGTTGGACATAGCACTCCAAATCGAAAAAAAGAATCCACCTGTACAAGAAAACAATTATTATGTGAGTAATACTAAAAAGAAATAAATTAAACATAAATATGAAACAATACATTAATTTTATGGACAATGATTTTACTACGAAAACATCAAGATTACCTCTTTGATTGAGCAGAGGCAACATCATTTCTCTTCCTGCAAAGGCAGTGAAGAGAACTTGAAATAAAGTGATAAATGAAACACTGTAGGGGTGGAAAGGTTTTGAGGGAGAAGAAGTATGAAAGTTAGACAGAGCACCCCAACTCGAACAAAAGAATTCACCTATATAAGAAAACAATTATTATGTGAGTAATACTAAAAATAAATAAATAAAACATAATATGAGACAATATATTAATTCTATGGAAAATTATTTTATTGTGTAAACATCAAGATTACCTATGTGATTGAGCAAAGTTAGCATTGTTGCTCTTCCTACAAAGGCATGATACATGGAAAAAATCTTCTAAAATAAATGAACTCTCTAAGAAATAATGAAAATTAAATCAATGTTTCACTATATTTTTTTACAGTAAAATAGATAAAGTATATCATAACATTACCTTTACATCTATCCAAAGGGTTTCTTTGGTCCAGATATAATCTAATAACAAAACTAAGGATTCTTTGTTCCCTTTATTATGGTTTAGAAGACTATATGGATGTTAGGAAACTGCGATACAATTAATGATATTGATGTATATTTGGATCCATTGATTAATGAATCCAAAATAAGGATTGGTTGTGCATCACTCACAAAGTTAATAAAAAACTAAGGATTCTCTATGCACTTCACTACCGTTGGTTAACTACCGCTTAACATAGCATCTGACCTGAACTTCCTGCCCGACATCCCTGTGATGCTCTCATCCCACACACACTTGCCACCATCTCTATGTTCAAGAATCTAATTAGTTTGATTATCTCTATGTGTGGGATGAGAGCATAATGGGGACACTAGGCAGTAAGTTCAGGTCAGATGCTATGCTAAGCGGTAGTTAACCAACAATAGTGAAGTGCACAAAGAATCCTTAGTTTTGTTATTAGATTTGTGAGTGATGCACAATCAATACTTATTTAGGATACATTGATTAATGGATCCAAATAGACATTAATATTCTTACAACTCTTCCAGACTAATTTTTCTTGAATAACAACAATGTAAACATGGACATAGAATTTTAGAAGGGTCGTCTGCATGCTCTCTTGCAAAATTGATAAACTCTTTAACTCCATATTCATATTTGTTTATCAAATGATTAACATGCATCTATTTTCAGTTCATATACATCATATTGGGTTCATAAAAGATTAATTTTACACAACATATAAATAAATGCACATAAGATATTCATTATCAAAAGTAAAAGTTATAAATAATTCTAATAAGGGAAACTCAACATTTGATTATTTCAAAGAATTTCAGTATGTTGAAGAAAATGGGTAATTGAATTTAATAAAATAATTACTACACATCAAATCTTTCTTAAATTCCCTAAATAAATGAAAATATAATATAAGCAATTAAGGAGTAATAAGAAACTCAAATATGATAAACAAGAATAATAAACTCTCATTCAATCAACCAGAAGATATAAAAATGTATTGGAACAAGTGATGTAGAACCCTAAGGAATTATTACATTAAAAATTAATGGTATATCAATATTTGAAAACATCTCAAGACTCTTGGGATGTAATATCACCACACAGACCCATCCCAAGGAAATTCAAGGTACTCTAACTAGATGTAAAATTAGCATTTACTAATGGATTACATGAATAGGAATTACATCAAACAAACAGATAGTTTTCTCATTATTTAATATGAGAATAATGTTTATAAATTGAAAAAGGTGATGCATGAATTGAAATAAGAACTAAGAGTTTGGTGTTGAAGGTTAGATGAATCATTAAAGAAACTTTAATTTAAAAAAATGAGGAATTGATCATAATCATTACATAAAAAATAATTTTATGGATAGATTGAAAGTGTTTATCAATGTGGATGACATAATATTCAGTGGTTCAAGAGATGAACGATGATAATAATTTTTTACATTAATAATGTACGATGTTTAAATGTTGATGATTATTGAGTTGACTATTTCCTTAGTTTATAGGCGACTCATGGAATTCATGAGATATTTATTTCCCAATCCATGTATGTGAGGGAAGTGTTTTATAGACGACTCATGGAATTCATGGGATATTTATAACTTTGGGCAATCAATTTGGAAATTGTAAACAAAATAAAACAACCAACTAAACTCCTTGTGTCACCATCGAGTCCAGAAACAATAAACTCTCCATGAGCGATCGAGAGTTGAATCAAAATTGGAAACTAAGAAAATCAGAAGGCCTACCTCACTAGTATACAATCACCGAACCACAAATAATGACATCATCGAAGAAGAAATCAAAAAATGAAACCAAAAATACATAAAGAAAATCCGAAGGACTGCCTCGCTAGGTTGAAGAAAATCTGAGAGCCTCTTCAGAAAACCTAACTGCAATCAAACATTGGATGTCAGACGAGATGTTCGAGCAACTGGAGGTAGTCAAGTGGCGTGATCTGAGCTTTGATTCACCAAGGAGGAGCACTGACAGTGGGTGGATTCCGCGGAAAGCTTCTGATATCACAATGGGTTTGCAAATGGTTAGAGTTTTTTAATTAGATCAAGATACTTTTATCAACACTTATTACTTAAGCACTGATAAAATAACTCTTTTTCAGTGATTTTTTTAGCGCTGATAAAGCCTCATCTTTATCAGTATGAAAAAGCACTGATAAGGATGCTTTTATCAACACTTATTACTTAAGCATTATTAAAGGATTTATAATTATAATTATAATTTTTTTAAAATATTTATATATAATTATTAAACATATATAAATATAAATATAGTAAATATATTCCTTTTTAAATATATTTATTATAATTTTGTAATTATTTATTTATAATTATAGAAATATTTACAAATAATAATATTTATATCATTATATATATTTATATAATTATACACATATATATTTAATAAATATATATAAATATAAATATAGAAAATATATTCATTATTTAAGTAAATTTATTATAAATTTAATAATTATTTAAATAAATATAATTATTTATTTATAATTTTATAAATACTTTAAAAAATATATATATATTTATATATATTTATAAATATATAGTTGTATAAATATAGTAAATGTACATTTATAAATATATTTATTTATAAATATTTTTTTACAAATATTTTTTTGACATTGTTAATGAATATCTAATTTTAAGTGCATGCATATATGTTAAAAATGAGTGAAATTGAATAAATTAAGAATAAGTACACTTTAACAATATTGAAAAGATGGTTAATTTTTATGTGTGTGCATTGTATATAATAATGTATTAATTATGTATATGTGAAATCTATATAACATATATTTGATCTATGTTAAACTGAAAAATCAAACAACATTCAATTATATGTCAAGTACTATGCAATTAGTCAATATTTTTAATTCATATTAATTTTTAATTATAAACCATTATTTTATAAATATATGACTATTTAATGTAAAGCGCATAAATATTTTGTAATATATAAATCATATTTATATACATTAATATATATCTATATATTTAATATATATAATTTAATAACATTAATTATCATAATTATCTGATTAATAAAATGTTTAATATTTAATAATGTATAATCAATTTATTCATTTTTATTAATAATTATTTAATTAATAAAATTTGTAATATTTTTTTTAATAAACTCAATTTTTATTTTTAACTTATTTAATTATTTCATTTTATTTATTCATACCTTTATCAATGCTAAAGAAGTGCTGATGAAATAAATATTTATCAGTGCTAAAAATAAAGTGCTGATAAAGGGTACCCTTTATCAACACTAAAAATAAAGTTTTGATAAATGTTACCCTTTATCAGTGCTAAAAATAAAGTGCTGATAAAGGTTACCCTTTATCAGTGCTAAAAATAAATCCCTGATAAAGGTTTCCTTTATCAGTGCTGTTAAAGTCCAGTTTTGTAGTAGTGTTTGAAGTTTTGGATCACTTATATAAAGTGTTTTGAATTTAATTTAATATAAATTTTAGTTAACCTTTTCATGTGCTATTTTAAAATTCATGAGTGTGATGCTGATTTTGACTTTATTGAGTTTCAATGTTAGTTGCATTTGATTCATATTATTTTCTATTTGGTATATAAATGTATTAAGGCATTGGGCCTTACAATGTGAGGCTAACCTGGGTTAAGTATATTCTTTAAAGTGTTAAAAGTAGTTTTTTAATCCTACAATTTCATTTAGGTTGGATTTAAAAGTGGTTTAAAGTTTTATTGGTATAGATAGGCTTTGAAGTTTGTTAATGTATTTATTATCTTAGTTAGGTTTAATTTGTAAAATGGTATAAATTAGTTTTTAAATATTTTTTAATTGTTTTGACAATCAGTTTTCCTTTATTTTATATTATTTTTTCATGGGTAGAATGTGTGAAGTTTTTTTATTTTTTATATAAACACTATTGGGATATGATTAACACTTACTTTTCACAAATAAAAGAGAGTAGATTTTAATTATTTAAATCGTTATTTAACACTTATTTAAGTTGGAAATGTTTACTTAATCATGTATAGATTTTAGATGATTTGGTTCTATTTCTAGACCTATTTTCATTCTATTTTAAAAGGATCAACAGACCCATCTTTACAAAATTTAATGCCCTTTTTAATTGCTTTTGAAGTGGTTTAAAAGGTTAAAAACTTTAAAACTTTGTTTTTTTAGCAAAAAGGGTTGTTTGGATTTGTTTATGTTGAATTTACATACATAAAGAATGCGATTTTTATATGATTTAAAGTCTTGTTTGACATTATTTTTAGTAGTTTTTCAAGCAATAAGGGTGAAATTTTAAACACATATATTTTTGTATTGTTTTCTTTAATTTTTAATATTAAGCGGCTCAACATGTGGATTGGTTCACATGTGGACTAAACTTATTTTTTGAATCCTACATGAGTTTAAGTGGATTTATAAATTTAGGCCTGCAGAGTGCGGGCTCTGATCTGGTCTGCTATAGTGTAATCCTTTAACCATTCATATTTAAAGGGAAACATTTTTATAATTTCACTACTAGAAAAGAAGGTTATACCAACGGTTTTAAACCATTGGTATAGGCTGGAAAACCGTTGGTATAGCCTATACCAACTGTTTTCCAAACCGTAGGGTAGTAAGCCATGAGGAAAGCCCTATACCAACGATTTGATCTAAACCGTTGGTATAACCCACTGTATTTATTGATATACCAATGGTTGTAGGCTAACTGTTGGTATATGTTTGTATAACATTTTTACCAACGATTTCCAGAAACCGTTGGTATATATTGAATACTGAACACTATACCAATGGTTTTAAAACCGTTGGTATAGTTTTTAAATTTCTATCAAAGCATACCAATGGTTTAAAACCATTGGTATTGTGTTTTTTTAGAACTATTATACCAACGGTTTAAAAACGTTGGTATTGTGTTTTTCCAGAACTATTATACCAACGGTTTAAAACCGTTGGTATTGTGTTTTTCCATAACTATTGCACATCAGCCCTCCAGTAGCCCCTCCAGTATACACCTACATAAAAAATATCACAAAAACCACATACAGACTTAGAACAGCATAAAAAACACCTAAAATAGAACACAAAACACACACATAAAACCATCAAACTCTTCCAACCATGTCATGTAATACAATTCCCTATTTAAATATTCATATGAAAATAATCATCCAGTAGTGTTAATGACAATTTCAATAACTCAAACATTATTTACACCCATTTCAATCTTCATATGACAACCACTCTTCCAGTAGTAATTCACCTCACCCCTGCACAACCCCCCCAACCAGCACATCCCCCCACCTCCCCATCAAATTCTAATAGGAAGAATAGTATGATAAATACTTATTATAGTTTAATAAGAGTTTGAAATTGGATCAAATCCCATTTTTTTTTTCTTCTGATCCTAGATTTGGGTATGTAATGATTTGTGATGCATTTTTCATTGAACTTGTATTTTTTATAATATATGGTGAAAAGGTATTTTCTTAGGAGTCTCATCACTTATCACCCCATGAGTAAAACTACCCAACTCATGAAAAAGAGTTTGCGACTATCGTTGATGAGTGTAAATTTCAGTTGTTGTATTCACTTAAAATGACGTCCTTTTGAAACAAAAGAGAGACACTTTGAATGCTGTCGGCCACACCACACCTCATATTGAGGTGGGGTTTACTCATAAACATCACAAATGACCCATGTATTGTTTTCCTAAATTGTAAACACAATCCAAATGCGTTTGGTGGGTTTTCCATATGCCGATTGTTTTTACTTAAAAGCGTATCCATTTTAAACAAAAGAAAGACACTTTGAGTGGTACCGGCCACACCGTACCTTGGATTGAGGCGAGGTTGATTCGTACATGTCAAAAATGACCCATGGATCCTTTTACTAAAGTATCAATAGAATCCGAATGTGTTTGGTCCATTTTCCGTATGTCAGTTGTTGTTTTCACTTAAAATGTTGTCCATTTCAAAGAAAAGTGAGACACTTTGAGTGGTGACGGACACACCGTGCCTTGGATTGAGGTGGGGTTTACTCGTACACGTCAAAAATGACCCATGGATCATTTTACTAAAGTTTCAATAGAATCCAAATGCATTTGATCAGTTTTACGTATGTCAGTTGTTGTTTTCGCTTAAAATGATGTCCATTTTAAACAAAAGAGAGACATTTTGAGTGGTTTCGGCCACAACATGCCTTGGATTGAGGTAGGGTTGACTCGTACACGTCAAAAATGACCCATGGATCATTTTCCTAAAATATAAACACAATCCGAATGTGTTTGGTCGGTTTTAAGTATGCCAATTGTTGTTTTCACTTAAAATCATGTCCATTTAAAACAAAAGAGAAACACTTGGAGTGGTTCCAGCCACACCGAACCTCATATTGAGGAAAGTTTGACTCATAAATGTCACATATGACCCATGAATCGTTTTCCTAAAGTTTCAATAGAATCCGAATGCCTTTGATCGGTTTTCCGTATGTCAGTTGTTGTATTCACTTAAAATGATATCCTTTTGAAACAAAAGAGAGACACTTTGAGTGGTGTCAGCCACACTGCACCTCATATTGATGTGGGGTTGAATCTTACATGTCAAAAATGACCCATGGATTATTTTACTAAAGTATCAACACAATTATAATGTGTTTGTTCGGTTTTCTGTATGTCGGTTGTTTTTACTTAAAAGCGTATCCATTTTAAACAAAAGAAAGACACTTTGAGTGGTATCGACCAAACCGGCCCTTTGATTGTGGCGAGGTTGACTTTTAAACATCACATATGACCCATGGATAGTTTTACTAAAGTTTCAATAGAATCTGAATGCGTTTGGTCAGTTTTTCGTATGCCAGTTGTTGTTTTCACTTAAAATCCTGTCCATTTCAAATAAAAGTGAGACACCTCGAGTGATACCGGCCACACCGTGACTCATATTTAGGCAAGGTTGACTCGTACACATCACATATGACCCATGAATCTTTTTCCAAAAGTTTCAATAGAATTAGAATGCCTTTGGTCAGTTTTCCGTATTGTTAGTTGTTGTATTCACTTAAAATGACGTCCTTTTGAAACAAAAGAGAGACACTTTGAGTGGCATCGGCCACACCGCACCTCATATTGAGGAGGGGTTGACTTTTACACATCAAAAATTACCCATGGATCGTTTTACTAAAATATAAACACAATCCGAATGCGTTTGGATGATTTTAAGTATGCAAGTTGTTGTTTTCACTTAAAATCTTGTCCATTTCAAACAAAAGAGAAACACTTTGAGTGGTGTAGGCCACACCGTCCCTCTAATTGAGGTGGAGTTTACTCGTACACGTCACATATAACCCATGGATCGTTTTCCTAAAGTTTTAACAGAATCTGAATGCCTTTGGTCGATTTTCCGTATGTCAGTTGTTGTATTCACTTAAAATGATGTCCTTTTGAAACAAAAGAGAGACACTTTGAGTGGTGTCGACCACACCGCGCCTCGGAATGAGGTAGGGTTGACTTTTACACATAAAAAATTACCCATGGATCATTTTACTAAAATATCAACACAATCTGAATGTGTTTGGTTGGTTTTCCGTATGCCGGTTGTTTTTACTTAAAAGTGTATCCATTTTAAACAAAAGAAAGACACTTTGAGTGGTTCCGGCCACACCATGTCTCGGATTGATGAGAGGTTGACTTGTACACATCACAAATGGACCATGTATGCTTTTCCTAAAGTATCAATAGAATCCGAATGATTTTGGTCAGTTTTCTGTATGCCAGTTGTTGTTTTCACTTAAAATGCTGTCCATTTCAAAGAAAAGTGACACACTTTGAGTGGTTTCGGACACACCGCGCCTCATATTGAGGTTATGTTGACTTGTAAACATCAAAAATGACCCATGGGTCTTTGTATTGCAGTATCAACACAATCTGAATGTGTTTGGATGGTTTTCCGTATGCCAGTTGTTGTTTTTACTTAAAATCCTGTCCATTTCAAATAAAAGTGAGACATTTAGAGTGGTGTCGGCAACACCGACCCTCAGATTGAGGCGGGATTGACTCATACACATCACATATGACTCACATATCATTTTACTAAAGTTTAAACAGAATCTGAAAGTGTTTGGTCGGTTTTCCGTATGCCAGTTGTTGTTTTCACTTAAAATCCTATCCATTTCAAATAAAAGTGAGACACTTCATGTGATACCGGTCACACCATGCCTAATATTGAGGTGGGGTTGACTCGTACACATCATATATGACCCATGGATCCTTTTCCTAAAGTATCAACAAAATTCAAATGCATTTGGTCGGTTTTCCGTATGCCAGTTGTTGTTTTCACTTAAAATGTTGTCCATTTCAAAGAAGAGTGAGACAATTTGAGTGGTGTCGGCCACACCACACCTCAGATTGAGGTGGGGTTGACTCGTACACATCACTTGGGGCGTTTTTAGTGCCTTCAAGTGTAGATTGAAGATCCGGGTGAGTCTAATCCTCTTATTTCTTCCTCTTTTTTATTAGGGTTTGCACTCTTCTCTCATCTTCTTCCAAAGCTCTAAAACCCTCTTTTCCGTTGGGATGTAGGGTGAATCTTGAAGAGAGATTAGATAGGGATCCAGGGTCCATGGAGGAGGGTTGGGGGGGCTGTCTGAGGGGCTGTTCGGGGGGCTGTCTGGGGTCCAGGGAGGATGGTGGGGTGGCTGTCCGGGGTCTAGGGAGGAGGGTGGGGGGGGGGGGGGCTGTCCGGGGGGCTGTTCGGGGGGCTATCCAGGGTCCAGGGAGGAGGGTGGGGTGTTATCCAGGGGGCTATCTAGGGTCCAGGGAGGAGGGTGGGGGTGGGGGGCTGTCCGGGGGGCTGTTTGGGGTCCAAGTAGGAGGGTGGGGGGGGGGGGTTGTTCGGGGTCCAGGGAGGAGGGTGGGTAATGTATCTAAAACTCTATCTAGGTATCATACATAGAATTCCGATGGGACTGCGAACCACCGTGGGGTGTCGTCCTAGAGAAGGGCCAAATCGTGGCATTACTGGGGCGTGATCGCGGCTTGTTGGACCAGTCCAGCGACATCTGCGGGGCAACATCTTTCAGCCAGGATTCAAAATAAATCCTATGTAGTTTTCCTTCACATTATATAAACTGATCTTATGTTATAAAAAACAGACTCTTGATTCAGGATTATGGTATGATAAAGATATATATTTTATATTCTTTATTTTTAAAAGTGGTACTAGGTAGTTGAAACTACTGATTGAGAGTCAAATTATCACACCCTAAACTATCACTGTGATTTTTCGTAGACAGCGCACCTCCGTTGGAGGGGTTTTATTATAAAAACATGACTTTATTTATCAAATGAAACAATTATATTAAAGAAAACTTATTCAAGATATTCAATTCAATATAATTAAGCATAATTAAGAAAGAAGCTAAATTCAATTTAAATCATTCTTAAATTAAAGAGGCTACGAGAGGGACTCTACCTCAAGGGGTGTCTCCCATGGGTGTCTTGTGGTGTGTAGTGTCTATCTATGATTTTTGTGGTGCTTACGTATTGTGGGAAATGTGTATTTCATGGTCAATTTAATAAATAAATTAGTCAATTAGAAAATACACCCATAGTCAATAGAGATATACCCACTTTTGATAGAGAATACCATCCAAATAACCAACTCGGAAATCCGAGACAAACATTTTACTTTACCAATTCCAATTACATAATATATGTAGCACCAACTTATGTTTTATGAACCAATCAATTAAAGGGAAATAAACTCCTCACAATAACCCATAAAATCTCATATAGCATCACTCACCTCCAAACCATTATAACACCATTAGGCTTCCATATTTGATCGAAAATAAAGAGTTATACTGAATTCAAAAATATCCATACCAGAGTGAAAACCCAGGTTCAAAAAATAGAGTTATACAGAATTCAAAAATGTAATGGATCAATCTGCCCCTGATCACCATCACCATCACCACTATCATAACCGGCCTCATCCTCGTCGCCATCTCTGTCCTCGTCGTTGTCCTCATCATCATCCCCATGCTCATCATCGGCCCCATCCTCGCCCTCGGCCCCATCCTCACCCTTGGCCCCATCCTTTCCCTCATCCTCATCCTCATCCTTTCCCTCATCCTCTTCAGCATCCTTGTCATCACCAGGAACATCATCATCTCGACCGCCACTAGAACTGTCGCCTGGTGCATTGGATAATGCACCCATCAACGACATATATGTATGAGGAAGTGATGGAAAACTAGGTAGAAGATACGTCTATGGCAGGGGCATAGTCCAATCGGGTACGACCATTGGATCATCTAACTCTCACACCACGAGCCCTCATACCACCGACCTCAGTACCGAGACCACCAGATGATCGTCTAACTCTGACACCACCCCCTCCTACCACCATCCTCTGTACTGGGAGCAATATCAGGCTCCTCGTCGGATATCTTTTGTCTAGGGGTGGATCCTGAAAAAAAGTTTACCACAAAAGTAAACACATGATATTATAAGTTATTGAAATATATATATTTGAAATAAAATACTCACAATAGGGATGAGTGGAGGAATTCCCATCTATGTCATGCGACGATTATTTTCTGTCATCTTTTTATGCCGCCTCTCTTCAATGGGTGTCATTTCCTACAATGAAAACAAATATGGAAGTAATTATAAATAGATAACTAATGTGTAACCCAAAAAACAAAATATAGAAAAACCATTATGATAAAAAAAAACATAAAGAAATAGAAGATTTATGGTGGTTTGAAGGTCAGTACTAGGATACACACTCTGAGTGATGTAGGTGAAATATGTAGGTGAGAACAAGACTGTATGATTCTATATATTTCCCACCACAACTTCGGGTTCACAATCAACTCTGAAAATTGATCTATTGGAGTCATCATAAGTAATAAACAGATTGCTTCCAATTGCAGTAGGGATAGTGTCAACTTCATCATCACCATCATCAAAAACATGTCTGGGATTTACTTCAATAATTACACCAAATTTAGGATGACAATGATCTTTGACATAAAAAACTTGTTTGACCATTGATTCCAATACATATGGTTCATCAGTGGAAAGAGTGCGAGTCATGTCAATAACTCGAAATCCACATTGTCTTGGGAAACAAGATTGCCCGGGCCAATCTTGGTGATGTGTATCCATGACTCCAGTCATGGACATGATATAGTGTCATGGTTTTGTGACATTACATTTATGACCTTGACACTCAGGCATGACTATTATTGATGCCCTAAACAATTATAGTCATAACAATGTCATATACTCAATTATTACTCTTAGTCATAGTCATGACATACCATTAGAGATCTGGTGTTAGGGTTTGGATTTTTTTGAACTTTTCCTTTTTCATTTCTTGGGTGATGAGGGAGTCTAGTGAGTGTTTTGTGGTAGTATTAGGGTCAATAGGAAGTTTAAATATTGTTTAGGGGTGGGAGGTGGAGTTTTGGCATGATAGGGCTTAAAACGCCCATTTTGGTGAGTGTCCTTATTGTGGCGGTTCTTCACACTATGGTAGATTCCCATAACGGAAAAATTAATTTGTTGCAACAATATTTCATTAAAAATGACACGTGGTAAAAAATGGCATTGCAACAAGTTTTTTTTTGGCGATGGATCATTGAAATTTTTTTATGATGGACATTTTTGACAGTCACTAATTTTTTTTGTGACAAAAATTGAGTCCATCGGAAAAAAATGAAAATAACATTTGAAAAGAATATAATTGTCTGTTATAAAAATTATTTGTGATGGATGATAAATTCCCTTGAAAAAAACTATATGCGATGTAGTTAAATTTCCATCACAAAAACCATTAAAAATAAAAACAAATATATAAAACTATTCATAAAAAAGATAATAAAAATTTAACACCAAATATGTTTATCAACAAAAAAATCACAAGGTTGTTGTGTGTGTGTGGGGGGGGGGGGTACCTAAAGGGTTGGGTGGAGGGAACATCATCTCTAAATCATATGCAAGTCGTCACATGTACTCTATCATTTTCTCATGTTGTTGATGTTGTTATTCATGTTGTTCCTCTTATTACCAACATTGTTGTTCCTATTTTCTATGAATACTCTGTATAATATCATCCTGAGATCACAATATTTACTTATACTCTACAACTGATGAAGACTCTACACTATCTCTCTTAAAGCTAGTTGATGACCTCACAACATCACCATAATAATTGTCAAGTGTCGATCATGACTCAATGCTTACCACTCACCCTTTCTTGATACCATGCATGGTAGTGATTATCCAATAAAAACATATTTTTTAATTAAATTTTAATGGTATTAAATGTTCATTTTTGATCTTATGGGCCTGAGTTAGTGCATTTTCATTATGAACATCCATTCTCATCATTTGTGCACTTCATGCCTAATATACACAAATTTAGGCCCAATGAGTCATCTGATTCTAAGGAATGTAATTATCAATATTTTAATTTGATATTTTGGGAACTTTATCTACATTTAAATGTGAACATTTTTCATTCAGGTATCAATGGATGGTTCATAAATGATGATGGAGATATTTGGAGATGAATGGAAGCAATTCTAGAGAAGACAGATTGGACACCAGCCCACTTATGAGACTGTGGGGCCCAACATACAGGCCCAATGAATCCCAAATTTTGTGGGATGATATAAGAAATTTTTAGGAACAAATCACTCTTTAGTAGATAATGATAATTCGGCATCTATGGTAGTTATTAAGGCACCCCAAGTTAGAGATACAATTCTGGGCCAGATTCTGCGGTCCAGAAAAACAGCCCACTAATTTGATCATATCTCATAATCCACAACTCCAAATGGGCCAAAATTTTACAGGAGGTTAGAATACATCCGGAGATCCATTTTCTTATTCTATGGACCACTCTGATTCTTCCATCTATAAGGTCATACAAACGTGTCTGTTCGATGGATAAAAGCTGGCTGCCACCTGGGGTCAAATGTGGAAAAGTCTAAGTTCCACAAGCTTTCCACCACCTTAGGCCTACCATAATCAAGTTGGATGATTTGTAATATTGGAGGCTCGACCCAAGGCTTCCAAAATTCCTATTTAAGGTAGTGGTGGTGGAGGAGTTTATAATCTTTGGTGCTTGGTTTCATTGTAGTGTTATGCTGCCGCTTTGTGTTTGTAATCACATTTCTTCCTCATGTAAGTTGTTTAATTTACCTTAGTTTATTAATAAAAGTTATTCATTTACTCTTATTATGTTATTATACTTATCACATTTATACCTTTGGTTCAAGGTGTGAATTTATTCACATCATACTTTGTGATATTTATCACACAACAGAGGAGTGATCTTTTTTTGTTGTTGTTTTTACTTCTTCAATTCCACTCTTGTAAGTCTACTTCCCACTTCCGTTGAAGACATGTCATCAATGGAGGGCTAACTATTTTATGGTTTGATAAAAGGGAGTATCAAGGGGCTAGATTTGATGTTATTTATCACTCCATTAATGGTTAATCACTTCTTTTAAATGAGATTTTTATTTGATGATTTTAAAACATCTTCATCCTTATTGAATTTAAGGTCACACATTTCAAGTGCTAATACGAACCTCTACCTTGGAGTGCTAAAAATTTGATCCTTCAAGTGTATAGGTGATTAGTATTAGAGCGTTTAGGCATTAAACCAGTAAGTTATGATTTCATTTGATCTTATTAAATGAATCCATCTCAATTATAAGAAATTGAAATCATTAAAAAAGTAATTCATCCAATCCACCCCGAGCAATAACCTAGGATCAACTCATTATTTTAAATTGAATTCACTTAAATCTGTTAGTTATCCTTTAAACCCATATAAATAAACCCAAGTTTTCCACTTCATAGCCAAAAATATTCCATAGAATGTGCATGTCTATAGGTTACTTCTTAGGTCTCTGTGGATTCGACAACCCAAGCTAAACTACAAGGACCGTTCTACCTTCATCTCTTGGGTAAATTTGAGCGAGAATAAAATTTTGGCGCTGTTTCCAGGGACCCAAGTAAGTCATATAAACAACCATTCTATTCTCCCCCATTTCTTCTTTTCTCATCCAAATTCTCTTATCTTGTCCCTTTCTTGTTTTTTTTTTCTTTTGGCGCATGTCCGCCTACACCCGCGATCAATCAAACCGTCTTGTTAGGGTGGATAGTCCTGGGGTTGGGGAGTCAAGTACACCAAGGGAACTCATTCCATTAGATCCTAATCTTCCTAATACTCTGGAGTCCAAAATTGAGCCAATTTCAATGGAAGGTCTTCAAAGAAACCAACTCATAAACCCGGGTGGGAACCAAAATGGAAACCCAAATGAGGCAGCCCCAAACTTGGGGAATGCAATTGATCAAACCATGAATGACTACCTCACACCTTCCCGGACCAATGTCCCCTCATGCATTAGACACAATTTCCTAGGAGATTACAACTACATATTTAAATCTCATGTCCTAAACCACCTTCCCACATTCCATGGAATGGAGTCCGAGATGCCATACCTGCACATTAAGGAGTTCAATGACGTTGTAGAAACCATGTGTCCCCCACATCAACTAGAATCAGCTAAGATTTGGCTATTTCCTTTTTATTTAAAGTATCGAGCTAAAAATTGGCTAAACAATTTGAGAACATAATCCATCAACTCTTGGGACCAACTACAAAGAGAATTCTACAAAAAATACTTTCCCCACCATAAAACAATTGCACTTAAAAAAGTATCCAAAACTTTTTTGAAAAAGAGGGAGAGTCATTCTATGAAACATGGGAGAGGTTCAAAGACACTATAAACATGGTTCCACACCATGGTTTTTCTATTCCTGAACAAGTGAGAATTTTCTATGAAGGGCTGGGTCCGGGGAACAAACAATTCATTGACATGATGTGTAATGGAACCTTTAAAAACAAAGCCCCAAATGATGCTTACGAGTATCTAGAAAGCCTTTCTAAACAAAACCAAACATGGGGAACTTCACCTTATTCTGAAAATCCACAAAGAACTACTGGAATTCATACACTTAGAGAAGAGGAAATACTTAGGGATAAACTCGCAGCACTCTCTAGGAAGGTTGAAGAGATAGACCTTAGGAAAGTCCATGAAATCCAAACTGTTGACCCTGTTTGCACAATTTGTGACAAACATGACCATAAGACAGACAACTGCCCAACCATTCTATCCATCAAGTATGTTCTCTTAGGAGGACCCCTAGTGGAAGTAAATGCTTTTAACTTTCAAAAGCCTCAATACCAAAACACCTTCAACCCAAGGTATAACGACCACCCAGGCTTCCGATGGAAAGATAACCAACAACCTAGCCAACCATAGGGAAAAAATCCTTACCCCCATCAGAACTACCAAACCCATAACCAGTTCCAAACCCAACCTATCCAATACCAACAGCCACCGGTCCATTTTCAACAAACCATCCCACCTCCAAAATATCCCCCTGGGATAAACCAACCTACTCAAGCACCCACCCAAACTGTTCCACAAAGCCTACTAGAACAACTGTGCAAAAAAATGGAGAGGATGAACTCAGAGGTATCTTCCCTAAAACAAAAACTTCAAACCATAAAAACTGGAAAGGCACCCATGCCTACTCAGGTGGTGCCATCCTCAACTTCAAGGGGAGAGTCAAGTTGCACTCAAACAACTCATGAACAACTAAAGGCTGTGACTATTTTAAGAAGTGGGAAATTAATTGAGAAACTTGAACAACTAATTCAGAACCCACCTGAAGATTCAAACTTGGATGAAAATTCAAATGAACCACAAGATCAAACTGATGAAACTGATAACAATGTGAAAGAAACAACTCTTCAACAAACAACCCCACAACCTGCACCATTTCCTCAACGCATGAGGGGGAAACCCAAGCCTGAACTAAATGAAACATTGAGGGAAATCTTCTCACAAGTCAAGATGAACATTCCCCTTCTCGATGCCATCCAAACCATAACTGCCTACTCAAAGTACCTTAAGGACTTGTGCACTTTTAAAAGAAAATTTTCACATAAAAAGCAAGTCCTTTTGGCTACTAATGTGAGTACCACCATTCAAGGGACCATTCCTCCTAAGTTGAAAGATCCGGGTTGCCCTTACATTAATGTTGAACTAGGAGAGAGAAAAGTTGTCAAGGCCTTGTGTGACCTAGGTGCTAGTGTCAATCTCATCCCATATGTTGTGTACTGCCAGTTAGGCCTAGAAGAACTCCAACCCACATCTGTCACACTTCAACTTGCTGATCGTAGCATTAGGGTTCCAAAGGGGATTTTAAAGGACGTTCTGGTAAAGGTTGAAAACTTCATCTACCCTGCTGACTTCATTGTCCTTGAAAACTATCCAAACTTAGGAAATAAAGAACAAACCCCAATCATCCTTGGCCGTCCTTTTCTTGCAACAATCAACTCTGTTATCCGAGTTAGAAATGGGAACATGACCATCACCTTTGGGAACATGAGTCTTGACTTGAACATCTATAATGAAAGCTCACAAATAGGGGATGACGAGGACATTCATGAAGTAAACATGATAGGAAGCATTGATAATAAATCCATGGAACATCAAGGAATATTTGATGAAGGTTTAAGTCAGGATGAGATTGATTTCTTTTGTTAATATGAAGGAAGTTTATCTCCTTGGCTTGAATAATTTTCAAATTGCTCTTATGATGAAGTCTTAGGTCCAACAATCAGTGAAACCTTTCAAGAAACCACTTTCATGGAGACCACTCCAAATTACTTCCCTAAACCTGATCAAGCCAATATAGTAGCTGAAACTTCTACATGTGGGGAATCAATCCTATCTGAAACTCAAAAAATAAATTGAACTTGATCCAATGTCCCAATCTTCTGTTGAAATTCTGAACCAACCTGATCTGGAATTGAAGGAACTTCCTGCTGCACTAAAGTATGCCTTCCTAGGGGACAATCAAACACATCCTATTGTCATTTATTCTTCTCTTGAATCCAATCATGAGAGGATGATTCTAGATATCCTTAGGAAGCATAAGAAAGCCATTGGTTGGACCCTTTCTGATATTCCTGGGATTATCCCACTTATCGGGACTCATAGGATTGTTCTGGAATCTGATTCAAAGCCATGTCGTCAACCTCAACGGCGACTCAATCCTAATCTCATGGAGGTAGTAAGGAAAGAACTTCTGAAATTTTTAAAAGCTGGTATCATATATCCCATAGCTGAGGGTGAGTGGGTGAGACCAATCCAAGTGGTTCCAAAAAAGGCCGGAATCACAGTGATAACCAATGAGGATGGAGAGATTCTTCCAACAAGGGTGAGTAGTGGATGGAGGGTCTGTATTTACTACAGGAAGCTAAACTCATTCACCAAGAAGGACTATTTCCCCTTACCATTCATTGACCAAGTCCTTGAGAGAGTGGCAGGTCATGCCTTCTACTGTTTCTTAGATGGGTACTCGGGGTACAATCAAATTGAGGTTTCCCTAGAGGATCAAGGGAAGACTACATTCACATGTCCTTTTGTTACCTTTTCCTTCAAACGCATGCCCTTTGGTTTATGCAATGCCCCTGGAACCTTCCAACGGTGCATGATAGGAATCTTCTCAGACATGGTAGGGGATTTTCTAGAGGTCTTCATGGATGAATTCTCTGTGTTTGGGGATACATTTGAGGGATTTCTGAGGAATGTAGAGAGAGTCTTGTCAAGATGTGAAGAAAATAATCTAGTCCTAAACTGGGAAAAATTCCATTTTATGGTTAAAGAGGGACTAGTTTTAGGCCATTTGGTCTCAAGTAGGGGGATTGAAGTTGATAAAGCCAAGGTTTACATCATTCGTCACCTTCCATCACCCAAAACTATCAAGGAAGTGAGGTCTTTCTTAGGACATGCTGGTTTCTATAGAAGATTCATCAAGGACTTTAGTTCAATATCCCGTCCCCTTTGTGCTCTCCTAGTAAAGGATGCTCCATTTGTTTGGACAAAAAGCTGTGAGGGTTCATTCTAAACCCTCAAATCCTCTCTCACCTCTCCTCCCATTATGAAATCTCCAAATTTGAACCTTCCTTTAGAACTTATGTGTGATGCCAATGACTTTGTTGTAGGAGCTGTGTTAGGACAACATTGTGATAAAAATCCTTATGTCATTGCTTATGCAAGAAAATCCTTAAATGATGTCCAAATCAACTACACCACCATTGAAAAGGAGTTACTTTATATTGTGTTTGCCTTAGAGAAGTTTAGGTCCTACCTCTTAGGATCTCCCATCACTGTGTTCACTGACCATTCTACACTAAAATACCTCTTCCAAAAACAAGATGCTAAGGCTAGACTGATTAGGTGGGTCCTTCTCTTACAAGAATTTGACCTCACAATCAAGGATAAAAAGGGAGTTGAAAATGTTGTAGCTGATCACCTCTCTAGGATGGAATTCAAAGACAACTCAAATCACCTTTCTGTGTATGATTCGTTTCCTGATGAACACCTATACTCTGTGAGTGACTGCCCTTGGTATGCCGACATAACCAATTTCTTAGTTACAGGAGTCATTCCAAAATTCTTAGGGACTCAATATCGAAAGAAATTCCTTTCTGATGTTAGACACTATGTGTTTGATGATCCATACCTCTATAAGTTCTGCCCTGACCAAGTCATTAGGATGTGTGTTCCAGAATCTGAACAAGAGTCCATCCTTAAATTCTGTCATAGTGAGGCATGTGGAGGTCACTTTTCCTATAAGAAAACATCTTCTAAGATTCTTCAATGTGGTCTCTTCTGGACCACCCTCTCAAGGGACTCCTACACATTTTGACAAAGCTATCCTAGGTGTCAACAAGTAGGGTCCATCACAAAAAGGAATCAAATGCCACTCACTCCCATCTTAGTGGTTGAAATCTTTGACTGTTGGGGAATTGATTTCATGGGTCCCTTCCCAAACTCTCGGGGATACCTCTACATACTCTTAGCTGTTGATTATATCTCAAAATGGGTTGAGGCCATTCCCACTAAGTCCAATGATCATCAAGTTGTGATTCGATTTCTGAAAGATAACATATTTTCAAGATTTGGAATTCCTAGGGCTATAATCAGTGATCGAGGAACCCATTTTTGCAACCGCCCATTCTCTTCACTCGTGTCTAAGTATGGTATTTCTCATAAAGTGTCCACTGCATACCATCCTCAAACCAATGGTCAAGCTGAGTTAGTGAATAGGGAGATTAAGCAAATTCTTGAAAAAACTGTCAACCCCTCTAGGAAAGATTGGTCTGAGAAACTCTTAGATGCTCTTTGGGCCTATAGAACCACATATAAAAACATTTTAGGAATGTCCCCATATAGGTTGGTTTATGGTAAAGCATGCCATTTTCCAGTGGAGATTGAACATAAGGCCTTTTGGGCAATTAATAAAATGGATTATGATCACTCATTGGCCGAAACAAAAAGGAAATTAGATCTCAATGAACTGGAGGAACTAAGGATAGAGGCGTATGAAAATTAAAGGATCAATAAATCTAGAGTTCAAGCCTACCAATCTAGGAATATCAAGGTCAAACATTTTGAACCGGGAAAACTTGTGCTCTTGTATAGTTCAAAACATCATTTACACCCGGGAAAGTTAAGGTCTAGATGGTCAGGTCCTTTAATAGTGCATCATGTATACCCCCATGGGGTAGTAGAGATTCAAGATCCCACTAGTGGTCACATTTTCAAGGTCAATGGTCAAAGTTTAAAAACATTCATTGAATCATTCAATAAATAGGAAATAGATGTTGAGTTAATTGCTCCAATCTATGAACCAGGAAAAAATTGATAAATTTAGGATCTATGTCGGGCTAATGACGTTAAACAAAGCGCTGCGCGGGAGGCAACCCGCGGTTTTTATGCTTCTAATCTTTCTGAATCATATTTATTTTTCAAATAAGATTAATGAATCATTTTTATATTTAAAAATAAAAAAAATATACTTTTGACATGTTCTTATATTATGAGTATGGATGGGTACGAAAGGGGAGCACCATATTCATCTGTGTCACATGGTGTGATCCTTGAGTAATACCTTACCCAGAAATTAAAAAGAAGACAATGTATCATCAGTTTATTTTGTTGTATTTTTATTATTTTATAGGTTAAGATAAAAATAATAAAAATAATAAAAATAATATAATAATTAAAAAGGGGGACACGTCATAGGCCATGGGGCAAACCCCGTCACAACCGACGAAGCCGCGGGGACTCGAACCCGAGACCGAAGGGAGACAGGGGCACGCGCTTACCACTGAACTATGACTTAATGTGCTTACTTATTATATAATTTTTATATATATACTTATATTTTACTTATATATATATATATTGTTTTGTTTTGTTTGTTTTTTTTCCCTTTTTCTACTAGGGAACTTTGCAAGCAACATGGATATCAAAGGACTAAATTCGAGCGACAAGAACTTCAAACTTCAACCACCAGGTGACTTCATTCCATGATCCTCATATTTCAATTTCCTTATTGAACTCCCATTTTATTCTTCTACCCCATTCTAAATTTTATTTTTACGAAACTAGGGACAGTTTCATTCTAAGTTGGGGGGTGTGGAAACAAAATGTTTGTTTAAAAAAAACAATGATAAAAAAAAGAAGTAAAATTCCTTTATCATTCATATAATAACATATTTGATCACATTAAAACTACATAGCAAATAACTTTTATTTCCTTGACTCTTAATTTAATTCATGATTAAGTTTAAAAGCATTGATTTTGGAAGTTTGGTTGTCCAATGAAAATTTTCATCATTTTTATTTTCATCCATTAAATCAAAATGCCACAATGCACGTCCTCTAGACTGTGGGGTACTAATTTGAATTTTTGGGGTCCCATAATAAATAGCATAGGCTGGTTTTATTTTTATGAATAATATGAGTATTCAAAAATAAAAATAAAAAAATAAATAAAAAATAAATAAATAATAAATATTTTTTTTGCGTGTAGAGCAATGGATTGATAAAATGCGAGGCTTTCGGCACTTGGGGATCGTGACTCCAGAGTTGTCTAGCCCTGAGTTTTTCAACCTATCTCTATTTATGGTAATATGACTTTGTTTTTGATTAAGCTAACCCGAGACGATGCCCGAGTATGTGGGATTCACTTGGTGCCCTAAGGCCTTTGAGTCTGGGAGTCATCGACAAAGTCTTGCTACATGGGTTAATTTGATTAACTGCAATCTCAATTACTATAGCAATATTGCAAAAAAAAAAATCCAAAAAAAAGAGGAATGAAGAATACTCATATTAGGATTAAATGTGATTCCACCTAGCGCTTCCATGATTTCCCCCTTGAATAAAAATGAACCCCCATATCTATTCTGATTCACAACACATCATTACACCTAATTGAGTTGGATGAAGTATGATGATGGATTTGATCAAAGGAATGGGCTTGGGATTGGGATCTGCTTTTAAATTAATCTTGTTTTAAATTATCTTGATAGGTTATAAAAATATATTTGTGTGCAGTTTACATTGTGAGCACTGTTTGTTATAATGTGTTTGAAGAAAGGAATTCAAATAAAATCATTGAATTATTTGCTCAGGACTAGAAAATCTCAAGTTGGGGGGTGTGATTATCCAATAAAAACATATTTTTTAATTACATTTTAATGGTATTAAATGTTCATTTTTGATCTTATGGGCCTGAGTTAGTTCATTTTCATTATGAACATCCATTCTCATCATTTGTGCACTTCATGCCTAATATACACCAATTTAGGCCCAATGAGTCATCTGATTCTAAGGAATGTAATTATCAATATTTTAATTTGATATTTTGGGAACTTTATCTACATTTAAATGTGAACATTTTTCATTCATGGATCAATGAATGATTCATAAACGATGATGGAGATATTTGGAGATGAATGGAAGCAATTCTAGAGAGGGTAGATTGGACACCAACCCACTTATGAGACTATGGAGCCCAACATACAGGCCCAATGAATCCCAAATTTTGTGGGATTATAGAATAAATGTTTAGGAACAAATCAGTCTTCATTAGATAATGTTAATTCTGCCTCTATGGTAGTCATTAAGGCTCCCCAAGTTAGAGATACAATTCTGGGCCAGATTCTGCGGCCCAGAAAAACAGCCCACTAATTTGATCATATCTCGGAATCCAAAACTCCAAATGGGCCCAAATTTTACAGGAGGTTAAAATACATCCATATATCCATTTTATTCTTCTATGGAACACTCTGATTCTTCCATCTAGAAGGTCATACAAACGCGTCTGTTTGGTGTATGAAAGCTGGCTGCCACCTCGGGTCAAATGTGGAAAAGTCTAAGTTCCACAAGCTTTCCACCACCATAGGCCTACCATAATCAAGTGAGATGCTTTGTACTATTTGAGGCTCGACCCAAGGCTTCCAAAATTCCTATTTAAGTCAGTGGTGGTGGAGGAGTTGGTAATCTTTGGTGCTTGGTTTCATTGTAGTGTTATGCTGCCGCTTTGTGTTTGTAATCACATTTCTTCCTCATGTAAGTTGTTTAATTCACCTTAGTTTCTTAATAAAAGTTATTCATTTACTCTTATTCTGTTATTATAATTATCACGTTGATACCGTTGGTTCAAGGTGTGAATTTATTCACATCATACTTTGTGATATTTATCACACAACGGAGGAATGATCTTTTTTTGTTGTTGTTTTTTACTTCTTCAATTCCACCCTTATAAGTCTACTTCCCGCTTCCGTTGAAGACATGTCATCAATGGAGGGCTAAATCTTTTATGGTTTGATACAAGGGAGTATCAAGGGGCTGGATTTGATGTTATTTATCACTCCATTAATGGCTAATCACTTCTTTTAAATGAGATTTTTATTTGATGATTTTAAAACATCTTCATCCTTATTGAATTTAAGGTCACACATTTCAAGTGCTAATACGAACCTCTACCTTGGAGTGCTCAAAAATTTGACCCTTCAAGTGTATAGGTGATTAGTATTAGAGTGTGTAGGCATTAAACCAGTAAGTGATGATTTCATTTGATCTTCTTAAATGAATACATCTCAATTATAAGAAATTGAAATCATTAAAAAAGTAATTCATCCAATCCACCCCGAGCGATAACCTAGGATCAACTCATTCTTTTAAATTGAATTCACTTAAATATGTTAGTTATCCTTTAAACCCATATAAATAAACCCAAGTTGGCCACTTCATAGCCAAAAACAGTCCATAGAATGTGCGTGTCTATAGGTTACTTCTTAGGTCTCTGTGGATTCGACAACCCAAGCTAAACTACAAGGACTGTTCTACCTTCATCTCTTGGGTAAATTTGAGCGAGAATCAGGTAGCCTGAATCTAAGTCGCCTTGTTGAAACCTAACTCACAGTAAGCCTCACCCTCAATCTCAGCTTGGATATCTTATGCGTGAGAAGTCACGACCTCATACGTCTCCTTCAAATTCAATTGAAAATTAAAATAGTAAAAAATTAAATTTAAGTTAATTTTAAAAACCAACAAAAAAATTATTAACCACAACCCAATGCTGTCTATCACCAGTGATCTCTAATATAGTAGGATTGATGTACATCCTCTTATAAACATCAAACTCTGTAGAACTAAGATAAAAAATGGATATATAAATACAACATAAACATTTTACATTAAAAGTACACATGAATTAATAAATAAAATTACTTACCATATGTTGTTGATTAATACCAAATCTACGAATCTTAGTCATGTGTGTAACCTCCTGCCTCCACTAGTTTTTTTGATCTGATGATGACCTCCTCTGAAAAGTATCTTATATCCAGAAGAAGCACAATACATATCAAGCTTGGGATGAGATGCAGTTGGGTCAATGAAAAAAGAAAGACTGGTAAAAAAATATTATAAAATCCATATCCATGGCTCTCTTTCTAAGTTTTTTGTAAAAACTGATGAAACTGCTTGCACATACAAATCTATCACGCCTCCTAGATGGAGGTTCACAAGCTAACATTGACAAGATACCATAAGACCTATAAATAATTAATAATACCATGTTAATAATTAAATATTTTTTTTTAAAATTATTTATTTCCATATCAGACAGTGATTGAATATGTGATGTCGAACATCAATGAGAACCTGATCCCACAATGCCTATATCTTAGAAAAACAATTCCATTGAATCACACCCACCTACCTAACAATTATATGTGAAAAAATATGCAAAAAATAATAGACAATCAAAAAATTAGTACATAAATAAATTAATGAAAATTAATTAAAATGCACAATTAAAATTACCTCTACTAGCATGGATCAAAATCAAGATAGAGAAATCATTTAGGAATAGGGTTAAGAATCATTAATCTCACTAGGCCATAATACCTTCTAGTTAATGATGCAGTGTAAGTATCCTACGGGCTGGATTACGGGTCATCAGGCTGATCACCAGGAAGCTCAACATCCATGAGGGCAGAAAACAAATCATCCATACCTTCATCATCCATCTAAAACATGAAAATAATGCCATTTGTAAATAATTGTTAATATAATTATCAAATATAAAAAATAAATAAATTTCTATATGAGATTGTAATACATCATTATTCATCTTCATCTTCTTATTCATCATTGTCAATGTCTTCATTTTCCTCCTCAACATCATCAATTTTCATATGACCTTCAATTCCATTATCCCTTGTTATTTCAAATTCATTGGTTACATCATTGACATTATAAATGCCATCGACCCTTAAACATTTGGATTTATCATCAATATTTTTATCACTTCGATTAAAAGATATATTTAGTGATATATCTTGAAAATTTTTAATATCTTACACTTCGAAAAAACCACTTTCATTTTCCATAAACTATTTTTTATGAGATATTGTTTTTATTAAACTCCACCAATCAGTTAAATCTCTTGAAGTAACATAATATTTTTCATAATAAATTTGATGCATTTGATGTTCCAATAAAAATGATTCATTTGGTGAAAGAATACTTTTATATTTAATGATAATGATTCCATGTCATGGATAAATGCATAGTCCTTGATCAGTATAAAATTAGTGACATATAAACATTTTTCACAATTATCTCTCAGATAACATAACTCAATTATTTCATCCAACATTCCATGAAAGTTAATCTAACTTTCTTTATGATAAGATCATTTCGATCAAACTCCAATGTTCATTTATTTTTTGATTAACCATATGTGTGTGTATGGAATTGAAATTCATTTATCATATTCACATTATAATATTTAACTAATTTAGATGGTGAGCTACTTAATGAACATAATTGACTATTAATTTTACTTATATGTTGTGATACCTGAAAAAATAAAAAATTATTAATATATGTAAAATAATAAATTAATTCCAAATGTTAAACCATAAATAATTTAACTTACCAGCCTTTAAAACAAGTATGAAAAATTTTGCTTTTAACATTCTTCAAGATTAGCCAATGTAATTTTTGTGGATTGTTTTTTGATATGATAATCAAATAATCTACAAAAGAATAATATATATATATTTAAAAAAAAAGGTAAAATTAGAACTTGTTACTCAAATCATATCATTTCTTCATAGTTGAGAAAAATATATGTATGATCTCTGTTTTGTTCATTATTTTAAATTCATTATTCATAAACACCACCAAAACCAAGCTCAAGCTGATTAAAAACTGATAATTGATGGCCTGTGACATCTTCAACATTTCCCTAACTTTGAACCATTCAATCATGTTTTTAAGGATGTTCATATTGAAAATAATAAGTGTAGACACTACTAGAAAAGGGGGCATTGAAGCCCCCCAGAATCGGGCGACCGCCATTGGCGGTCGCTGGCCTTGCTAAAAAAAATTCGAGGCTTTTTGCGCCCCCCCGCCCCCCTCTCGATCGAACCCTGCTCCCCCCCCGCTCCCCTCTCGATCGAACCCTGCTCCCCCCCCCCCCGACGCCGCCCCCCCCCCCCCCCCCCCGCCGCCCGGCCTCCCCCGCTCCCCCCCGTCACCGCCCCCCCGACGTCGCCCTCACCCCCGCCTCCCGGCCTCCCCCCCCCCGACGCCGCCCCCCCGACGCCCCCCCCCTCCCAGCCTCCCCTCTGCCTGGCCTCCCCCGCCGCACGCCCTCCGGCCTCCGCCATCCACCCTCTGCCCTCTTCCCTCCAGCCTCCTCCCCCTCAGCCCTCCCCCCACCCTGGACGGCTTCGGCACCCCAGACAGCCCCCCCCCCCGCACCCCGGACCACTCCCCGCACCCCGGACGCCCCCCCGCACCTCAAACAGCCCCCCCCCCCGACCCCGGACAGCCCCCCCCCCTCGCTGCCCGTCCCCCGTCCCCTCACCGCCTCCTCTCCTCCAGCTCCCCGCCGCCGCCGCCGCCCGTTCCCTCCCTTGCTGCACCGCCTTTGGCTCCAGCTCCCCTTTGCTGCCTCCTCTCTCTCGCTGCACCGTCTTCGGATCCCCTCCCTTTCAGGTTTGTAGCTCAATCAGGTAACATGGGCTTTTAGTTACATTATTATTTTATCAATGGTTCATAAACAAATGATTAATATTTATTTTAAATATAGTTGATTTGAAAAATGTAAATGTAATAAGTATTGTGTAAATGTTTTTTATACAGATATAATTATGGATAAGAGTTGGATTGATCTTCCAAATCGAACGTCTAGAGAATATTTCAATGGCATTATGCAGTTTATTGACTTCACGAGAGGATTTGGAAGTGACTATATTAGTTGTCCATGTAGAAAATGTGCTAACAGATATCAATTCACACGAGATACTGTGAGGGAGCACCTTTTCTTTAATGGATTTCTGAAAAATTATAAGAGTTGGACTCGTCATGGAGAAGAATATGTTCGTTGTCAAAATACAGATGCAGCTCAGATGGATGTTGATGCAAGGATGACTGATCCAATGCATGAAATGCTTACTAAAATGGTATGTGAGTTTGATCCTGAAGGCATTGACATCCAGAATCTTGAGATCGGTGAGATAAATCTTCGCTCTGGTGCAGATCGTGATTCGAGGAGGTTTTATGAAGCACTTGATGATGCGAAAACAGAATTATATCCTGGATGTACTTCTTACAATAAACTGTCGTTTATCATGGAGTTGTTGCATTTGAAGACTTTGAATAATTGGTCAGACACATCATTCGACATGCTTTTGGTTTTATTGAAAAAAGTTCTTCCTGTCAACGCTAAGATTCCTGAGTCATATTACTATGCTCGTAAGTTGATAGAGAACTTAGGTTTTACATATGAGACCATAGATGCATGTGCAAACAACTGTATGTTGTTTAGAAAAGAAACTGCCCATTTGGATATTTGTACGGTTTGTGGTGCTTCCAGGTGGAAAGAGAACAGGGGAAATAATACTCATCAAAGTCAGATTGCGATACAGGGGAAACTGATTGCCATAAAGCAAATGCGTTACTTTCCCCTTAAACCGAGGTTGAAAAGATTTTTTATGTCATCTAAAGTTTCTAATTTAATGAGATGGCATGCAGAAAGAGTTCATGAAAGTGATATGTTAACCCACCCGGCAGACTCTCATGCATGGAAGGATTTTGATAAGAGACATCCCGACTTTGCTAAAGATGTTCGTAATGTCCGATTGGGATTGGCATCAGATGGTTTCAATCCATTCAAGTCTATCGTTGGTGCAACTCATAGCACATGGCCCGTGGTGTTGGTTCCATATAATCTTCCTCCGTGGCTTTGTATGAAGCAACAATTTATATTACTTTCCACTCTTATTGATGGACCTAAAAGTCCGGGGGATAAGATTGATGTTTACCTTCAGCCATTGATTGATGAGTTGAATGAATTTTGGGGCGATGGTGTGATGACTTATGACTACGAAACGAATGAAATGTTCAAACTGCATGCTGCTTTATTGTGGACAATCAATGACTTCCCAGCTTATGAAAATTTATCAGGCTGGAGTACGAAAGGGGAATTTTCTTTCCCTTGTTGCAATAAAAGTAAAAAATCTGTATGGCTTAAACATTCCAAAAAATGGGCATACATGGGTCACAGGCGTTTTCTCCCTCCTCAGCACAGATTCAGAAAGGACAGAGTGACATTTGATGGTTCTAGAGAGTTCAGCCCAGCACCAAAGATCATGACAGGAGTCGAAATGTTATCGCAGATTGAGGAAGAAAACATCCGCACGGTATATGAAATTCAGGATTTGGTGGCTCCTCCAGTACGTAATATTCGTGCTGCGGGTAGGCAGCGCAGTCACAATTGGAAAAAGAAAAGTATTTTTTATAGTCTTCCGTATTGGAAAACTAACATGTTGAGGCATAATTTGGATGTCATGCACATTGAAAAAAATGTTTGTGATAATATATTGTGGACCATTTTAGGTGTCAGTGGAAAATCAAAGGACCATGTTAATGCACATCGTGATTTGGAAGAAATGGGTTTAAGGAAACAGTTGCATTTATAGTTAGCTGAGGGAAACAAGGAATATATGCCTGCTGCACAGTATACGATGACTACAGAGGAGAAAGAAACATTTCTTTCCATTTTAAAGATGGTCAAGGTGCCTGATGGTTATTCTTCTAATATTTCAAAGTGTGTGAATCTGACGAGCAAGACATTGCAAGGGTTGAAAAGTCATGACAATCACATATTACTTCAGCAGTTGATTCCAATCACAATTTGTGATTGTTTATCCCCCAATGTTGTTCAGCCCTTGATTGAGATGAGTAATTTTTTTAGACAGCTTTGTTTAAGAAATCAACGAATGAGTGATTTAAAAAGTTTTCAGGACCGAATTTTACTTACGCTTTGTCACTTTGAGAAACTTTCCCCCCCCCCTCATTTTTCGATGTTATGGTCCACTTAACAGTGCACCTAACTGATGAAGTAATGGCTGCTGGTCCAGTGCAATTCAGGTGGATGTATCCTATTGAACGATATTTGAGTACATTGAAAAGATTTGTACGCAACAGAGCTCATCCAGAGGCATCAATAGCCAATGGTTATTTGATGGATGAGTGTACTACCTTTTGTGCAGAATATCTTACGGATGTTGAAACAAAATTAGATAATCCCTCTCGGATTCATGATGGTCCAGTTGGAGAAGGAACCACATTTGATATGGACAACATCGAGTGGATACAAGCACATCGATATATCTTGTTCAATACTCCATCAATTGCACCATTAATGCAGTAAGTATCTTATCAATGTACTTGTATAACTTTTACATGTTTTGTTTGCATAAGATGATCTTTTAAACATCGCGTTATCATTTGCAGGAAACACATTAATGAGATGAAAGAAGAGATGCATCGTGCGACTGAGTTGCAAATTCAACAATCTCATTATGCGTCATTTCATGATTGGTTCAAGGATTATGTATGTATAAATTGATTTTCATTATGAGTGAAGTATTATACTAATTCTTTCTGCATATATCAGTATTGATTTTTATAAATTATGTAGGTTCGTAAGCTGAGGGAGTTAGGGGACCCCACGCTACCTGAAGTATTTATCCAACTGGCTGAGGGTCTATCTATAACGGCTCATCGTTATAAAGCTATTGATGCTAATGGTTTTCGATTTCGCATTAAAGATGTTGACGACAAACGAGCAACACAAAACAGTGGCATCGGTTGTCCCTTTGTCGATTCTGGTTATTACTATGGTCAATTGATAGACATCATTGAAGTTGTATACACACACGGTTTGAAGTACATATTGTTAAAGTGTAATTGGGTTGATCCAGTGCGTGGATGTAAAGTCGATCAATATCAGTTTTCATTGGTGAATTTTAACTATATGTTATACAGAAATAATGAACGAGTTGAGAATGAACCTTTCATTTTGACATCACAAGCGGAACAAGTATTCTTTGTTACTTTGCCTTCAGATCCAAGTTGGCAAGTTGTTGTCAAAATGTCTCGGCGAGGAGTGTTTTTATTTGAAGAAGATGAACCCGAGACTGTTCCGTTTGTTTACCAACAACTTGATCAACATACCGTAGTTCAACGTGAAGAAGATATTTATTGGGTCAGAGCGTCTGTTGAAGGAGAAACGGTCGATTTGCATGCTTAATGAAAGGTATAATTGTTTTCCCGCTATTTAGTAGAATGTCCTAGGATATCATAAATTATCTAATCATTTTATAAATCTTTATAAGTTTTAATCCTCACTTTTGTAAGTTAATTCAATCATAAATATTTAGGTTGTTTTTACTCTTGATTTATTGATGTTATGGTCGGTGTATCATCCCTTTGAGGTATTCTTCATATGATTCATGTGCTGCTTGAATTTTTATTAGTTCTATCTGAAATTTGGCTATGCATTGACTGGTTTTGTACATAATTTGTATATCTGTTTTGTTAACTTTTTGATTTTTTAAAATTCATTCACAACTAATTATTCAATCCATTTTTTGTTTGATTAACAGTTGTACAAGTTTGATTTTTTAAGAACAATACAATTTATCTTTTAAACACTTCGGACTCATTACTGATGTTTTCTATGACTGCAGACATGTCAGGGGAAGAGGCAGAAGATCCACATCATCCATCTGAGGCATCTACGTCTCAGGGTCGAGGTATGTTTGAATGTCATTGTCTATATTTTTTATGTAATTGACATACATATATATATATATAACATTTGTCAATTTATATATAAAATTGTTTTCAACAGGATCAGACTCGGCTGGTTCTTCCTCTCGCAGGAGAGGCCCTGGTCATGGCATATTATCATGGAATTCCGACACGACGATAGATGTTTCATTTGATGAGGTTTTTCATCCTGTGGGACCGAATGACCCGGCATTTATTCATCAGCTGGGTCATATCATACGTGACCCACATCGATTTCCATTGACCATACGTGACTGGGTTTCTATCCCTCAGGACACATTAGATCATCTATGGAGGGAGGTTCAAGTAAGAAAATCATTTTACTTTATTTTCTATGTATAAAGAATACTAATATGTTTGATTATTTTCTTTATAGCAAAATTTGAAAGTATTCCCTGAAGAGTTTCGGCCCGTGTGTATGAGCAAATGCCGTAAGATGTGGAAAGATTATAAAGGCAAAGTGAAGAGGGACCACTGGGTACCAAATGTGGGTGCCCTAGACATTTTGGAAAAAGTCCCAAGAGGTGTCCTCCCGGCTCAGTGGCGTGACTTGGTTGCATATTGGTCTACTGAGGGTGTTGCGGTTTGTATATTAATTATTTTGGTGTATATATATTTTCAAGAATATGTGATTTGTTTGAAATTTGAATGAATTGAATGTAGGAGGTGTCAACACGCCATTCTGAGAATCGAGCGTTGCAGGGACCACCTCACAGGATCGGGACTCGTCACGTGTCTCAGATCCGACATGAGGTATATATTATTCATTTTTTAATTTATTAATTAATATGGTTTTGTGTTTATATTCTTTTAATATACAGTTGCGAGAGCAAGGTGCAACAACTGATAAAATGTCGGTGTGGATGAGGACTCGTGATCGCAATGATCCAGAGGTTGCAGCATTGATAGTAAGTGTCTGTACTTACCAATAATTACATAAATCTATATATTAACATATATATATTTATATATATTTAAATATTTCACAGGCTCAATTTGAAGTTGAGTTAGAACATCTGCCAGAGGACCAGCGACAGCTTCCCATGCGACGGGATGAGATCTTTCATCGCAATATCGGTCGGGACGGGCATGGCTATAGTTTGACCTATGGAGCAGGGATTCCTCGTTCTGTAGTGTCACGCGCTGCGGTTGTCGGTCCTGCTGTTGTTCATATGACACAGCAGTTGTCAGATTTTGAGGCACGGCTGCGCGCTTCCGAGGAGGCAAATGTGCAATTGACAGCTGAGGTTAGAGCACTGCGGGAATATGTGCGTCGAGCTGATGGTGCAGGGGATCATACGACGCAGGTATATACTGTATTTATTTATTTAATTTAAATTATTTTTGTTATTAAAATATTTATAATGTTTATTTGTTGTAGGCCCCTGGCCCACCAGAAGGAGGTAGCATTGATGACAACGCGTGACGCATCATATATTCACGAGATATGTTTTTTGTTTTTACTGGTGGGGTTGACATTAATGTACTGTATGTATTCATTTAATTTAAATTAGAAGGTTGTGTACTTATAATTTCTTTCTTTTCTTGTTTATTATATGATAGCTAATATTATCTAAGGCGTGCATTTAAAAACTCTAACCCCCCGCACCCCCGTACAACCCCCCGCACAACCGTACAACCCCCCGACCCCGCGTACAGCCCCCCGCCCCCGCACCCCCGAACAGCCCCCCGCACCCCTGTACAGCCCCCCCCCCCCGCACCCCCCGGACAGCCCCCCCGCACCCCCGTACAGCCCCCCGCACCCCCATACAGCCCCCCCACCCCCGTACAGCCCCCCCGCACCCCCGTACAGCCCCCCCGACACCCCCGGACAGCCCCCCGCACCCCCGGACAGCCCCCCCGCACCCCCGTACAGCCCCCCGCACCCCCGTACAGCCCCCCCGCACCCCCGTACAGCCCCCTGCATCCCCGTACAGCCCCCCAGCACCCCCGTACAGCCCCCCCGCACCCCCGTACAGCCCCCCCGACACCCCCAGACAGCCCCCCGCACCCCCGGACAGCCCCCCGCACCCCCGTACAACCCCCCACACCCCCCGTACAGCCCCCCCCGCACCCCCGTACAGCCCCCCCTGCATCCCCGTACATCCCCCCCAGCACCACCGGACAGCCCCCGCCACCCCCGGACAGCCCCCCCGCACCTCCGTACAGCCCCCTGCACCCCCGTACAGCTCCCCCCGCACCCCGTACAGCCCCCCCGCACCCCTGGACAGCCCCCCGCACCCCCGTACAGCCCCCCCGCACCCCCGGACAACCCCCCCGTACAGCCCCCCGCACCCCCCGGACAGCCCCCCCGCACCCCCGTACAGCCCCCCGCACCCCCGTACAGCCCCCCGCACCCCCGTACAGCCCCCCCCACCCCCGCACCCCCGTACAACCCCCCCGCACCCCCGTACAGCCCCCGCACCCCCCGTACAGCCCCCCGCTCCCCCGGACAGCCCCCCGCGCCCCCGTACAGCCCCCCGCGCCCCCGTACAGCCCCCCGCGCCCCCGTACAGCCCCCCGCGCCCCCGGATAGCCCCCCCACACCCCGGACAACCCCCCCACCCCCGTACAACCCCCCGCACCCTCGTACAGCCCCCCGCACCCCGTACAGCCCCCCCCCCCCCCCCGCACCCCCGTACAGCCCCCCGAACCCCCGGACAGCCCCCCCGCACCCCCGTACAGCCCCCCCCCCCCCCCCCCCCCGCACCCCCGTACAGCCCCCCCGAACCCCCGGACAGCCCCCCGCACCCCCCGGACACCCCAGGAGGAGGCGGCCACGTCCATCGGACGTGCGGTCCGGGCAGCACGACGAATGTGTCGTTTTTAGCAGCGCGGCGCGCGCTGAAATGCCGCGTTGGGTGGTCAAAACCACCCGAACGACGTCCGAATGCCACGAAACCGTACAACAACAGCCGGTGCGTGAATTGTGAAATGGTCGGCCAGACGACACGTCATTCGGAGGTGTCGTTTTGACCGCGGCGGCCGAAAACGCGTTTTCGGCGCCATAAAACACCAAAACGAGTGCGGCGGTCCAATTCGGAGCAAACGTGCTCCGAACGACCTGAAACCGCACGAGAACGATAGAAATATTATTCCTGAGATGCAGGAGGAGGCGGGACGTCCATCGGACGTGCGGTGCGCGCGGCACGACCGAATGTGTCGTTTTCAGCAGCGCGGCGCGCGCTGAAATGGCGCGTTGGGGGGTCAAAACCACTCGAACGACGTCCGAATGCCACGAAACCGTACGACAACAGCCGGTGCGTGAATCTGAAATGATCGGCCAGACGACACATCATTTGAGGTGCCGTTTGACCGCGGAGGCCGGAAACGCGTTTTCGGCGCCATAAAACACCAAAACGGCGTGCGACGGTCCAATTCGGAGAAAACGTGCTCCGAACGACCTGAAACCGCACGAGAACGATAGAAATATTATTCTAAGATGCAGGAGGAGGCGGCACGTCCATCGGACATGCGGTGCGCGCGGCACGACCGAATGTGTCATTTTCAGCAGCGCGACGCGCGCTGAAATGACGCGTTGGGGGGTCAAAACCACCCGAACGACGTCCGATGCACGAAACTGCACGACAACATCCGGTGCGTGAATTTTGAAATGGTAGGCCAGATGACACGTCATTTGGAGGTGCCATTTGACCGCGGTGGCCGGAAACGCGTTTCCGGTGCCATAAAACACCAAAACGGCGTGCGACGGTCCAATTCGGAGCAAACGTGCTCCGAACGACCTGAAACCGCACGAGAATGATAGAAATATTATTCCTGAGATGTAGGAGGAGGCGGCATGTCCATCGGACATGCGGTGCGCACGGCACGACCGAATGTGTCGTTTTCAGTAGCGCGACGCGCGCTGAAATGGCGCATTGGGGGGTCAAAACCACCCGAACGACGTCCGAATGCCACGAAACCGTACGACAACAGCCGGTGTATGAATTCTGAAATGGTCGGCCAGACAGCACGTCATTTGGAGGTGCCGTTTGACAGCGGCGGCCGGAAACGCGTTTCCGGCGCCATAAAACACCAAAACGGCGTGCAACGGTCCAATTCGGAGCAAACGTGCTCCGAACAACCTGAAACCGCACGAGAATGATAGAAATATTATTCATGATATGCAGAAGGAGGCGGCATGTCCATCGGACGTGCGGTGCGCGCGGCACGTCCGAATGTGTCGTTTTCAGCAGCGCGGCGCGCGCTGAAATGGCGCGTTGGGGGGTGAAAACCACCCGAACGACGTTCGAATGCCACGAAACCGTACGACAACAGCCGATGCGTGAATTCTGAAATGGTCGGATAGATGGCACGTCATTTGGAGGTGTCGTTTGACCGCGGCAGCTGGAAACGCGTTTCCGGCGCCATAAAACACCAAAACGGCGTGCGTCGATCCAATTCGGAGAAAACGTGCTCCGAACGACCTAAAACCGCATGAGAACGATAGAAATATTATTCCTGAGATGCAGGAGGAGGCGGCACGTCCATCAGACGTGCGGTGCGCGCGGCACGACCGAATGTGTCGTTTTCAGCAGCGCGTCGCGCGCTGAAATGGCGCGTTGGGGGGTCAAAACCACCCGAACGACGTCCGAAATGCCACGAAACCGTACGAAAACATCCGGTGCGTGAATTGTGAAATGGTAGGCCAGATGGTACGTCATTCAGAGGTGCCGTTTGACCGAGGCGGCCGGAAACGCGTTTCCGGCGCCACAAAACACCAAAACGGCGTGCGACGGTCCAATTCGGAGCAAACGTGCTCCGAACGACCTGAAACCGCACGAGAACGATATAAATATTATTCCTGAGATGCAGGAGGAGACGGCACGTCCATCGTACGTGCGGTGCACGCGGCACGACCGAATGTGTCGTTTTCAGCAGCGCGGCGCGCGCTGAAATGACACGTTGGGGGGTCAAAACCACCCGAACGATGTACGAATGCCACGAAACCGTACGACACCAGCCGGTGCGTGAATTCTGAAATGGTCGGCCAGACGGAATGTCATTTGAAGGTGCCGTTTGACCGCGGCGGCCGGAAACGCGTTTCCGGCGCCATAAAACACCAAAACGGCGTGCGACTGTCCAATTCGGAGCAAACGTGCTCCGAATGACCTGAAACCGCACGAGAACGATAGAAATATTATTCCTGAGATGCAGGAGGAGGCGGCACGTGCATCGGACGTGCGGTGCGCGCGGCACGACCGAATGTGTCGTTTTCAGCAGCGCGACGCACGCTGAAATGGCGCGTTGGGGGGTCAAAACCACCCGAACGACGTCCGAATGCCACAAAACCGTATGACAACAGCCGGTGCGTGAATTCTGAAATGGTCGGCCAGACGACACGTCATTTGGAGGTTTCGTTTGACCGCGGCGGCCGGAAACGCGTTTCCGGCGCCTTAAAACACCAAAACGGCGTGCGGCGGTCCAATTCGGAGCAAACGTGATCCGAACGACCTGAAACCGCACGAGAACGATAATAATATTATTCCTGATATGCAGGAGGAGGCGGCACGTCCATCAGATGTGCGGTGCACGCGGCACGACCGAATGCGTCGTTTTCAGCAGCTCGGCGCGCGCTGAAATGACGCGTTGGGGGGTCAAAACCACCCGAACGACCTTAGAATGCCACGAAACCGCACGACAACATCCGTTGCGTGAATTGTGAAATGGAAGGGCATACGGCACATCAATCTGAGGTTCCTTTTGACCGCGGCGGCCGAAAACGCGTTTCTGGAGTCATAAAACACCAAAACGGCGTGCGGCGGTCCAATTCAGAGCAAACGTGCTCCGAAAAACCTGAAACCGCACGAGAACGATAGGAATATTATTCCTGATATGCAGGAGGAGGCGGCACGTCCATCGGACGTGCGGTGCGCGCGACACGACCGAATGCGTCGTTTTCGGCAGCTCGGCGCGCGCTGAAATGGCGCGTTGGGGGGTCAAAACCACCCGAACGACCTCTGAATGCCATGAAACTGCACGACAACATCCTTTGCGTGAATTGTGAAATGTTTGGACAGACGACACGTCAATCGGAGGTTCCGTTTGACCGCGGAGGCCGGAAACGCGTTTCCGGAGTCATAAAACACCAAAACGGCGTGCGGCGGTCGAATTCGGAGCAAACGGGCTTTGAACAACCTGAAACCGCACGATAACGATAGGAATATTATTCTTGAGATGCAGGAGGATGCGGAACGTCCATCAGACGTGCGGTGCGCGCGACACGACCGAATGCGTCGTTTTCAGCAGCTCGGCGTGCGCTGAAATGGCGCGTCGGGGGGTCAAAACCACCTGAATGACCTTCGAATGCCACGAAACCGCACGAAAACATCCTTTGCGTGAATTGTGAAATGGTTGGACAGACGGCACGTCAATAGGAGGTGACGTTTGACCGCGGCGGCCGGAAACGCGTTTCCGGAGTCATAAAACACCAAAACGGCGTGCGGTAGTCGAATTCAGAGCAAACGTACTCTGAAAAACCTGAAACTGCATGAGAATGATAGGAATATTATTCCTGAGATGCAGGAGGAGGCGACACATCCATCGGACGTGCGGTGCACGCGACACGATTGAATGCGTCGTTTTCAGCAGCTCGGCGCGCGCTGAAATGGCGCGTTGGGGAGTCAAAACCACCCGAACGACCTCTGAATGCCACAAAACCGCACGACAACATCCGTTGCGTGAATTGTGAAATGGTCGGAGAAACGACACGTTAATCGAAGGTGTCGTTTGACCGCGGCGTCCGGAAACGCGTTTCCGGAGTCATAAAACACCAAAACGGCGTGCGGCGGTCAAATTCAGAGCAAACGTGCTCCGAAAAACCTGAAATGATAGCATTTCTTAAATCGGGGGTTTTAAATTATTATAGCACAATGATTCGATATTATAAATATATTTAATATTATATATATTAAAACATTTAAAATATATTATATATATATATATATATATTTAAAATATTGTATTTAATAGTATATATGTGAATATTTTTTTAATATATATATATATTTATTTATTTATTTTAGTGGACATTTAAAAAAAAAAAAATCTACAGCGACCGCCATTGGCGGTCGCTATAGGCCTCTAGCGACGAGGCTAAAGCGACCGCCAATGGCGGTCGCTGGGCGGCCGCTAGAGACCTATAGCGACCGCTTTTGGCGATCGCTAAAGGCGGTTTTTTTAGTAGTGAGAAATTAAAAATTTTCTCCTATAAATATGCTTATGTAATTGACCCTTCAACTGATGCTTTGTTATGTACTATCTTCATCATTTTTTTCACACATATCTCATTTAGATATATCTATCAAAACTATATTGTACCTTCATATTTTTATTCATATGAAAAATGTAATAATAAATGTTCCATTGAATCTAAGAAGGTCAATTTTTTTCCCAATTTATATAAAATTATAACAATGATTTACCACACCATATTTAGTGTGTTATAGTCTGTTGTCACTACACAAATGTCTCGAAAAAAATACGATATTTCCATCAAAACATCCCAAATAGAAGAATCCAATAACCCTATAAGGTCAATCACCATTAATCTTTCTCTAATGACATGAAAATCATGACCTTTTAATTCGATAATATGACCATTTTTGACACAATAAACCAAATTGGAGGCATAACCATCTGGTAACCTCAAATCTAAAATCCACTAACAGAATGATAAAAAAAATTCTTTAGAAATTTCATAAGTTTCTTTTGGCTTTATTAAATTCTAGGATTTTCCATTACCAAATAACTGAAGCTTAGGATGCCTATAAATTTAGGAAATATCTAACCGTGCATTTATAATATCTTTAGTCTTACCAAGCATGTCCAACATGGTATAAAATATGTTATCAAAATAGTTATTCTCAATATGCATGATATATAACACGCCATAGACCAATATAAAAGGTCTTAAAAAATCACTACTGGAAAATGGGTCTATACCCACGGTTTTGCAAAAAACTGTGGGTATAGGGATAGTATGTTGGCCTATACCCACGGTTTTGGAAAACCATGGGTATAGACCGCCTATACCCACGGTTTTCTAAAACCGTGGGTATAGTTTTCTTTTAAGACCTATACCCATGGTTTTGAAGAAAACCGTGGGTATAGGGTATTTTCCGAAGACCTATACCAATGGTTCATCAAAACCGTGGGTATTGGGTCTTTTTTGAAGACCTATACCCACGGTTCTTCAGAACCGTGGGTATAGCTTTCCCATGTTATGGTGGGGAAAAAAAATTAGGCGGGACACAAAAAAAATTTGGCGGGAAGACATTTATTCACAGTTTAGATTAATATATTTACTTAAATATAAATATATATTTCCAAAAATTCCATATCTCGGTTGGTAAACCTTTCTCCGTGGCTTCTGTAGGTCGCGTGTTTGATTTCTGTCGTTCACATTTTTCTAACCGCAAATCATATTAATATATATACGTAGATATATGTATATATAACGAATAAAATTGATAGACCGGTTGGTCCCTTGGTGAGGCGCGGCCTTGCGGCACGTTGTGAGGCGCGGGTTCGAATCCTTCTATCTTCAACATTTTTCGAAACGTGGTTTATATTAATATATATATGTTGATGTATGTATATATAATTATTAAACTGGATAGCCCGGTTGGTCCCTTGGTGAGGCATGGCTGTGAGGCTTACCGTGAGGCGCGGGTTCAAGTCCCTCCTGCACCGTGATTTTTAATTTTAAATACCCCACGGTTTGAAAACCGTGGGGTCTGTTGTGTGCCACGCTGGAACAACACAGTCTACCATTTGACAAGCCTATACTCACGGTTTAGAAAAACCGTGGGTATAGGATGAGACCCCTATTGTGACGCCTTTCCAGCCCACTGTTCCCAAAACCGTGGGTATAGGTCGTTTTTCTAGTAGTGAATACTTCATTACATCCAATTGTGATCTCTGCTAAAGCCACTTATTTTTTATTAGTTTATAGTTGGTCTAAATGAAATGAGAGGTAATGAAGAGACCATGTATTTTACTTGAATACATGAGAAAACTGACGAAGGTCTATCTCTTTCAATTATACCTTTTGTAAAAGTATTTACATTCCTTTAGAAAAGATGATTTACAGGAAGAAATCTTTGATGATAGTTAAAAAAAAGTTTTTATTCCATTGAAAAACACAAATGCTTTACTGTCACCTGTATAGAACAAACATAATTTTATACCATGAGGCAACCCAATCATTTCATACATATATATTACATAATTTTAGATGAATATTAAATATATATCATAACAAAACACACCCTAGAATAGTAAAAGTTTAGAGTCTTTGGTGACTAGATACTTAATAATCTTATTTCATAAAAGATATTCAACATCTCCCACAACGATCTTCTTGTATATCACACTTCTTAGATATACACTACATCAAACCTTATTCATAACCTTGGGAAAGGAAACATAAGAAAGGGTGATCTTAGATGCTCAATAAGGGAAAACATAAGAGATATCAATCAATAATCACAAGTGAGCAATATAAACATAAGGGTATGTGATAATGATCATAACTTACAATAATCATACACAAATAAATCAAAGACATTTAATCATGAATCATGGAATAAGGTTTTTTTAATCATAAGATATAAGACATAAGAGTGTGAAGTTATCTATAATTAATCATGATTCATGAGAACATATAATAAGCACAAGTAATAAGTTTGTGGCATACATATAAGCATATAAAATCATTTCCTTAGTTAAGGATCACTGCCAAGGCTATCACAGTGAGTTCACTCCCAATTCAATCATTTCCTTGGTAAAGGTTCACTATCAAGACTATCATAGTGGAAAAATTCCCTTACTGAACTAGGTTCACTCCCCATTCTAGTCCTTATTATCTCATGATATATCTATCATTACTCAATGCATTGGAGATATATATAATTCTTAGACCACCCGTCACATAATGAAAATCATACATATATGTGCCACAAGTTCATAAAATATTCATCATATCAACATATCATAACCCTTGGAAAGGAAATTAGTTTCATAAACATTTTATCATTTCATCATAGCATAACCCATGACAAAAATGAGTTTCATAAAGGTTTCATCATAACTTAAAACCCATGGGAAAGAAATGAGTTTCCTAGAATCATCCTTAAATCATCATCATCATAATCCATACAAAGAAATAAAGTGGATGGTATCATAATACCATGTCCCCAGTTAAGTATAACAATATTTAAAGGATATTAACACATATGAAAAACACCTTTAAATGACCATTCAAAACTTTCTTAGAAAACATGAGAAAATATCCTTTTATTTTGATGAAATTTTAACTAAAAATTACTAGAATATTGAGAAAATTATTTTCATTGAAAATAAATAAGCAAACTTGAAAAGGAAGATTCAAAGTAAATAATGATCAAGACGGTGGGAAAATATGTTCATGTCATATATGTTAAAAGAAAACATTCCTTTAACACTTTTGTAAAATGTAAAAAATGACTTGTTCAAAAAAAAAAAATATTTAAAAAGATTTCTTTTAAACATTTGCGAATAAAGAAAAAGGTAATGAAAATGACCCTTTTAAAACATATATGACGTGAATGAATTTTCCCATCGCCATTTCAAGTATAGGAAAAAAATTCCATAAAATGATTTTGAAGAGCGTGGATATGGAACAAAAAGTCTGTCAACCAAAGAGAAAATAAGGTCATATTTTCTTTAAAAACACTTTCTTGATAATTTTAAGTACCAAAAAGAGGAAAATGATACTAGTAAATAAAAATTATAGGAATAATTACATGGGAAGAAAATATATGGGGTTTAAAGGATAAGATCCATATAATTTACCTCAATATAAATTTAGCATAGAAAATCCCAAAATGAAATGAGATTGTAACATAAACCCCTTACCACTTTGGTAACTTTTTAATCATAACCCCCATGAAAGAAATAACTTCAAAAAAAACTTTAAATACCATGCATATAAAGGGATTCATGATATATCATTTTAAAGGGGCAGTATATATGTCATGAAATGACCCGGATAACCCACATAAACAGTACCCAAATCAATTCTAACATGGCATGAAGGGCTTTCTCGATCCCCATGGGCTGGCAATTAGTTCCTGGGCATCAAAACAAACAAGAGGGAATGATTTCACCTCAAGAATAACTCATAAAGATAATGAAATTGATATAAAATAATTAACAATCAGTATTCCAAACACTCCTCAAGAGAAAAGTACCACAAGTTGATAAATATAAGTCTAAAAATGGTATGTCAACCAAATTAATCACATAAACAATCAAAGACAATATCCTAAAATATCTAATCAATAATTGGATCACATGATACACCAGTCATGCCAACTCCCAAGGACCCTCTAATCAAGAACATCAACCACATACAAGTGGTGCCATTCCTTTTCTTGGAACTAACACATGGAAGTATATAAATGCCTAAAGGTAGAGGTAGGGTGTGTGCAACAAAACCCAATAGGATCTCACCAATAATTCCATATCAAGTAAATCAGATATGCTCATTTTAAAATATAACATGACATATAAATATTTTCATAGTTTATATCAAAACATATTTTTAAAAAAAATTCAATGGATAATATAAAATAGGTAAAATAGTGTATTTCCCTCAAATCAGGAAGATATAAACATCTTTATCAAATAATCATGAATAATCATTTTAATCAAAATAGGCATGAATAAGCATTTCAATCAAACATTGGCATATATAAATCATAGCAATAATATCACTATGGTTAAGAGTTCTGATATTAGGTTAGTATAGGCATTATTACACATCTTAGTGAAATATGGCTCCAAGTGCGCACACATCCCTAGATCTTAGGCCTAGGGGGAATATGAGAATGCCACAAATAATGAACTCCCTATCCTCATCATAGTATATTTAGAATTTTTATCATTAATTCATTTCTAGGTAGAGTTAATACATGCCTAGAATGTGTTCTTCCCACCTAACTACCTAGGATCCAATGTGATTTAAGAGAATCAATCATACTTGGGGCCATCATTCATTTCAAATAATTAATTCAACTATCCCAAAGTTCAAGTTTCAAAACATGCAATTTCATTTCAAAAACCAAAACCAAATAGTTTTCATAAAAAAATTATGCCTTTAAAATAAATTTATTTAATTTCAAATCATAAAACATTTCATGTCTTTTCATCTCAAAAGTCATCATCAAAATCACGCATAAAATCACAAAATTCAATTCAAGTCCATTTTCTAGAAATCACACTTTAAAAAAAATCCCTTTTCAAAGGAAACTCATCACACACACACCATGCTATTCCAAAAAACAATTATCAAAGAATTAAATAAAGTTTTGTAAATCAATTGAAAATCTATTTAAATTTTAATAAGAAATAACAATTTCAAATGACAAGAATTGCCTTATGAAACCACATACCTCAATCAAAACATCAATGGTCATCCAAAACATGATAAACCAATGGAGAGTTGATGGATAGAACTATCAAGGGAGAATCCTAGAACCAAAATTCATCATGTAAAGATCTAGATCCATCAAATACATGAGGATCTAATTCTCTAGAAGAGGGAGAGATAGAGGAGGAAAGGACAATTCATGATAAAAAAGACCACAATTACCAAAATAGATCCAACGCATCAACTATCACTTTGATCCATGAAGAATCAAGGTATTTTTGGATGAGCCTTCAAGGTGTTTATAGTTGAATAGAATTCAAGGGACAATATTAAATTTTTAAACAGAGATTAAACAAAAAAAAATTACTAAAATACCCTATTATTTCTCAGCTATATCAGCATCACCGACTAGTTAGTGGTGATTAGAAGATTTCATGGGCCACTGAAAGTCCCACTGGCTGGCTAGTGGGCTGGGAAGAATGCCTATCTCACGGGCCGCTCTACTAGTTGGCTGATGGGATCACATTAGCTAGCCGATGGATTTTTCATCGGAACTCCATATTGTTGGGCCTCCACCAGCTAGTCGGTGGAACTCCAATTTCCATTTTAGATACAAGCTCTTGCCTACTCTCAAACTAATGCCCCTCAACCATCTCTTGACCTCTTTAACTAGGTTTAAAACATACCCATAACCCCTCTAAATTCTTAAAAAATATGGAATTAACAAATAATCAATGATACAATGTGATATCAAAGTAAAAGATAAGGAAATATAAACAAATACAAGGTTAGTACTAGAAAATTGATGTTAGGATGTCACAATTATCACCACCATAAAAGTTTTATACTCCCAAAAATCCTATCAAGAAGACTCAATAGAAAATAGGTGATACCACTGCTCTCTCATCAAAGCCTCATGCTCCCATGTCTCATGAGAATTAGAACCATTCTTATACAACACCCACACCAAGGTTATGGACTTTCCACAAAGAACCTTTATTTAAGAATTGATTATCCAAATCAAATGCTCAATCATGATCATGCTTAGTTCCACATTAATGTCCTCCCAACTCGTAACATGAGATAGGCCTAAAAGGCACTTCTTAAGCTGAGACACATGAATCACATCATGGATCAATGTCATATGTGGTGGAAAATCCAAGTGGTATGCCACTTTTCTAATCTACTCCACAATCTCAAATGGCACCTCATATCTAGATTCCAAATTCCCATGTCTTCCAAGCCATTGATGACCTAACCGAGGTGAGACTCTCAAAAACACCTTATCATTAACTGATAAATCCAAGGGGTTCCAATTATGATCAACATATGACTTATACCGGCTCTTTTATATTACTATTCTTTAATGAACCAACTGAATATTTATCGTTATCTCTTGGACCAAACTAGGTCCAACCAGGGAAGCTTCACCAATATCCAACCAACTGAGTAGATATTTACATGGATGACCATACAAGGCCAAAAAGGGTGCTATATTGATGGATTATTGGTAATTGTTGTTGTAGGAGAACTCATCCATCCCCAAGTGGTGATCCCAAGATCCTCCAAAGTCAAGGACACAAGCTTGAAGCATGTCCTCCAAAACCTATATAGATCATTTTGTATGACTATCTGTCTGAGGATGGTATTCCATGATCAAATTTACTCAAGATCCCATCACCTCCTAGAGGCCTCTCAAAAAATTAGAAGTGATATGGGGATCCCCATAAAAAACCATGACAGAAAAAACTCAATGTAATTTGATGATCTTTTGCATATATAGATTTTCCAAGTCCTTAAATTTGGAGGTATCATGAATGGGAATAAAGTGAGACTATTTTGTAAATTTTTCAATCACTAATGAAATAAAATTATTTCCTAAATACATTCATGACAACCTAATAAAAAATTCCATCGATATCTCATCCCATTTTCACGTCGACATGGGGAGTGTTTGAAAAAGACCCGAAGGGTTCTAATGCTCAACCTTAATCAACTAAATAAAAAGTATAACAATGAGAAACAAAATCAGAAATTTCTTATTTCATACCTAGCCACCAACATAAATTACTTATATCATAAAATATTTTTACCTTTCCTGGGTGTACCACCCATTGGGAATGATGAAAATCCCCCATCACAACCCTCATCATAGGTAATAGAAGAACATATCAGTCCCTGAAGAAAAGGATACCCTTATAATATAGGGATCATTTTCCAATGGTCTACCCACCATATAAATAATCCATCATCAAGATACTGTTCTTGGATAATGATCTCAAGATGAGAGGATTTAAACTGAGAAATCTACAAAACAACTTCTGTTTCATCCTCCTGGACTCCCAAATTCATACAAGAAAAGAGAGCCATTAGATTATATTTATAGGAAGATTATTTCATGACCTATGAAGGAAGTTTCCTATTCAGATCATTCACAACAAAATCACCCTTACCAAAGGTGTAGGCAATGTTAAATTCAAAATATTACAGGTACTCCACCTATCAAATATATCGAAGGTTCATATCTTTTTGTGAGAAGATATAACTCAAGATTTTGTGATTAGAGTATATGATAAACCTTTCTCTAAAAAGTTAATTCCACCAAATCATCAAAGTGTGAATCATAAAATAAATTTTGAGATCATGGTTTGAATAGTTTTTCTCATGAGGCCGAAGCTAACACGAACCATATGCTATCATATGATCACCCTATATAAGAATGAAATCCAACCCTGAACCAGGTGCATTAAAGAAGATTAAATAGCCCCACTTAGCTTCTGTAAGAGTCAACATCGAAGATGAAGTTAAACAACGCTTCAACTCATCAAAGGAATCCTTACATTTTGAATACCATACAAACTTCACTCCCTTCTGAGTGAATATGGTCAACATAGAATCCAAATTTGTGAAATAATTTACAAAATGATAATAATACCCTACCTAAACTAAGAAGATCTGAATCTCAAAATCATTCCATGGTTCCTTCCATTTCATAACAGTATTTAAATTCTCAAGTTCAACTGAAATAAAATGTTAGGAAACCATGTGCCCTGAGAAATTTACCTTTCAAGTCCAGAAATTGCATTTAGAAAGCTTGACATTAAGTCAATGATTTCTCAAGATGTTCAAAACCACTCTCAAGTGAAGAACGTGATCCTCCTTAGTTTTATAGTAAACCAAGATTTCATCCACAAATACCACAATTAAATAATCAAGTTACTGGTGGAAAATCCTATTCATCAGTTCCATAAACATAGCAAGATCATTGATCAGAACAAAAGGCATAATAAGGTACTCATAGTGACCATAACTACTCTTAAATGTGGTATTAGGTATATCAGACTCTTTAATCCTAAGTTGATGATAACCAGATTGAAGATCAAACTTTGAGAACCACTTCACCCCTTTTAGTTGGTAAAAAAATCATCAATATGGGGAAATAAATACTCATTCCTGACCATAACTCAATTAATAGTTTGATTGTTAACACATAGGTGAAGGGTTCTGTCAACCTTATTAGAAAAAATCATTAACACTGACAAAGGTGACACACTAGGTCAAATGAATCCCTTGGATAACAAGCTATACAATAGATTCTTTAACTCATTTAGTCTACCTGGTTTCATATGGTAATAGGGAATAAAAATATGTTGGGTATTTATTTGGCACCAAGTCGATAGAAAACTCCACCCCCTCACTGATGGAAAACCAAAAAATTCATATAGAAACACATCATGAAACTCATCCTCCAATGGAGGAAGATCACAACACAACGATTACTACTCTAGTTTGAAGGAAAACATGGATATCATCCTACCCAAATCTAGAAGAGGAGTTCTTTATCAACTCAAAATTGGGTCCCATTTTCCTAGAAAAACATGACACTCTCCATCGAGGGTAGTAAAGGAGACTTGGAAAAGATAACATTAGATGTAAGCTTTGTAAGTGATTAGCTAATCCATCCAAAGAATGAAATCTAGAGGTTTTATATCCAAAACCAAAAAAATTTCAAACAATCCAAATTCTATTAAAGAAAAATATCAAGAGTGGCATTGAATACCCCACTCTTTATTTATCCTAAGAGGCATAGAAATATACATTACATAAGGCATAATCTTCATGAGAAGGTTCAATAATTCCACAATATGAGTAGATATTAAGGGATGAGAGGTACTAGTATAAAATAAAGAAGTCACTAAATATGAAACAATTGTAATGGCACTACTCACTATCATAGGAACCACATCAAATTCTATTGGAGACTCATCCACCGTGTGAAGAAGCTTCATTCTTGATGCTTATGGTTGGAACCCATTTGTTCTTACAACATCTGACTGCACCATAGATCCTCCCAGTACCAGGGAACTCATACCACCATAGGGAGTAGTAAAAACATGTAACTTTTTTTAAGTGACTTGAGTTTCCAAAATAGATACAAATATTTAGTGCCTCCATGCAAGAATGATTTGAGTTACCAACTTTTCCACATTGGAAATAAGTTAGTGGTCCTTTACCAGGTAATGGAGAAGATTTAGAGGAAGTATGATGATGATTTACACTAATATGGTTTCCACTATGAGACTCATATCACTTCCTCTTCCCTTTAAAGTGACCAATAAAGCTACCATTGGGAGTAGAATGAACTCCCATCAACCCTAACTTACTAGCCAAGACAAGTTCTACCATCATAGATTTATCTAGAATATCAGTATATAAGGTGAGATTCAACATGAAAACCTAAGATCATATGTTAACTCGAAGAACCATCTCAAACCTCTAGGATTTTATCTTTCATTAAATACCACCTCAGGTGATAAATGAACAATTTTATCAAAGTGGTTGGCATATTGAGTCACCATCTGCTTACGTTGTTGAAGTTTAAGAAATTCCATTGACTTATTAAACACCATCAATTCTGGATAGAATTTCCCTATGAAAAGATACCTGAAGTCTTTCCACTCTAATCCCACATTATTCCCAACCTAAACTACAGAATCCCACCACCTTTTATGTAATTACCCAAAATTTTATAAATAAGATTCCCTTTGTGATAGAATTAAATGCCCATTATGGTTATAGAAAACACGTTAAATTATTTAGTTTTATTATATCCTATTAGATTTAAAAGACTGTTAAGCATCATAAACATTGATAAAATATATGTTGAACAATGATCACATGATTATTATAAATATAAGGTTATGATAAATCCAATTGACACAGACAAAAAAAGCAATGACCTTAACCGATAGGGTCATACCCTATGAAGCCCATTTATTGGAGATTCCAAGGGAGATAACATAACTAGTATTTTACCTTGACTAAGCCCAATCCTTGATCCAATAACTAAATCATGATTGAAACTACTTATGTGAGAAGTTTAAGCTCATCAAGATCACAGTTCAAACCATGTTCGTCGAAACACCCCATGAAAATCTCACCATCGCACACTTAACCCTCAGGGAATTTGCTGGAGTAATAAAGAGATATGTATCAAGACCCTAATAAAATGAATTTTTATATTTTATTTTCAATATAATAATGATTATTTTTTGTTACTTTATAAATGATTTTTATTTTGATACGATAAAACAAAAATTGTATTTTGTGTAATATGAAATTTCAGTTAAGATATTCTTTTTAATGAATTAATTAATTTTAAAAATAAATTATATATTAATAAAATAATATTTATTAAATATAAATTATAATATATTTTTTATGAAGTTAAATGTAATTTTTATAAGGGTTTGAAAACTATTATTGTCAAAAAAACCATCATTTCTCAATAAATGTCAATTATTATCCTAAAGTAAAAATTCACATATTTAGAAAATTATTTTGATACAATAAATATTATTTTTGGGATCATACTATCAAAATTATCCAATAGTTAATTTTTCATATTTTTTTTGAGACAGTCGAATTTTTGGGTAAAAATTAAATACGGTATAAATATACATCATGTATTATGACATCATAATGACCCAAAAGTGATGTAAAAATGATATAAAGGGTATAAATGATAAAATATATGTTTAAAATTTAAAATAATTTTTTTAGGTTATTTTATTAATTTTATAAATCCTTTATGAATCCTCCAAAACCTATATTATATTTTATGTTTTTAAAATCAATTATTTATAAACATGACTCACTTCCACGTCACCAAGGGTAATATTTTATTGAGTTTGGACTTTGGAATTATAAAATAAATAAAACCACACCTCTTTGGTAGAAACCATGGGAAGATTTTTGGTTTTGATTACTTTATTATAGAGTCCAAAACCTAAGTTTGGGAAATAACAAAGAACTCTCCCCTCTTTTCCTATAAAAACCCGCCCAATATCCCCTTCCCCTTCACTAAATAACCTTGTATAATGTCCTTAATATTATATCCCTTTTATAGATCCCTAACAAGGTTACCCAAATCTCTCAAGAAGCTTCTTCCAAGCTTTTGGAATCACCCTCTCAAAGTAAGGGGGCCTCTCTCTCTTCTTTTCCATTCAAGCACCTTCTTTGTATTTAACCTTTTGAATATCAATTGGTTATGCTTTACTAATTTTATAAATTTCAATTTAATATTCAATTAATATTATTATTATGAGATATCATTTATCCTATATCATTATAACCTTTACCTAATCCATTACTACGACAAAATTTAGTAAGGGACCTCTCTCTCTTCTTTTAATTCAAGCTCCTTCTTTGTATTTAGACTTTCTAATATCAATTGGTTATGTTGTAATTACATTATAAATTTCTATTTAATGTAAAATTGATGTTATTTTAATGAAATATCATTTATAACCTCTCATTATAACTTTTACCTAAGTCATTACTATGCTGAAATTTAGTAAGGGATTTCCCTCTCTTCTTTTCCATTCAAGAACCTTATTTGTAATTATAATTTTGAATCACAATTAGTTATGTTTTAATGAATTTATAAAGATCCATATATTTACCAATTTATTTCCTAAAAATTATATATCATTTATCCCCTCTCATTATAGCATTTACCTAAGCTGTTACTATGCTGAAATTTAGTAAAGGATCCTCTTTTTCTCCTCTTTATTCAAGCACCTTATTTATGTAATGAACTTTTTATTCTAATTAATATTGATTGGATATGGTCCCCCACATACCTAATACTTACCTTATGATTTATAAGTGATGAGATACCCCTTTAACTCTCATTAATACCTCCAATGATTCATTATGTACCCCCATTACACTGCTGAAATTATCTTATGATTTTTTCATGCCAAGTTTTTATTCAAGCACACTCCTTATATTATGCCTACAAATTCCCAAATTTTAATGTTTTATTATGTTATTAAATATTCCTCATACCATAATTTTTAATTCCAAGTGATTATAAACCTCTTTCTCTCTCATTGAACTATTTTATGAATCTTCATGTAGTGTCCTTACACTGCCAAAATGTCACTGCGATTTTCCATGATGAACATTTGTGAGGTGTATACCCATACCCATTTCCACTCAATGGTATTCAATTAGTTATAAATATAATTAATTTATTATGTAATTCCATGTATGTAACCCATAATCCTTAATCATGGGATTAAATGTGATGAAATATGTTCTTATGGTATATGATCTACGTGACACACTTATTCATGTACATGATATGGTTATGATGGGTGCACCCAGATAGTGCTCCAATACATTGGGTAATATTATATTCTCATGAGATTCCATGTATGGTTTATGAGAGTTTATAATAAGAACATCATATTATGATTTCTTGGTGGTTAACCTTGACTTATTCTTATGATGTCCTGTTTAAAGTTTTTGCCACATTCCCATGTTACCTTTATGTTGTCATGCTGCATCATGCCTCATTGTTCATGTTTATGATTATAACCCCTTTTATGTCCCATTTAAATGATTATTGTCTAACATGTAATACTTTCTTCATGTTATTCTTTGTTTATTACCTTACTGGAATTTATAGATCACCCTTTTCTTATGTATGTCCCCAGGTTATTCCTTATAGTTTTAAGAATAATGGAATATTATGGGCATGTTAAGGAATTTTTCAATAATGTTGATATACCACCTATTTTTAAGTTTTTATATAATGTACCTAATTACCCAAAGACACTATACTTATCGGTCTTCTTGGTTGTATTATATGTATTCCTATGTAATAAATTGTGAATTAATGTGTAATAAAGACTAGGACTGTCATAGTTGGTATCAGAGGAAAGTATAATTTTTTTTGGTATTAGGATTAGGAAAATCTAGTGAAATCCTTATGTATATGACTAAACATAAGAAAAATCCAAAATTTTTCATAAATTATATATATTAAGTGGTTTCCTAGAAAATAAATCCCTGTCTGGATACTACAAGTGGATGTGGATTTGGCACAAAGGTACCTAAGGGTAATAATCCTGAAAAGGGCACATCAAGATGGAATCGATCGTCACCTGGTGCATGATAATGGGTCTTGTTTCACACCTAGTTTGAAACTCATGGGGATATTCTTTGGTAAATTCACAATCTTGTTACAAACTATTATTAAGGGAACACAAATGCCCATAAGAGTCCATGTTAGGAAAAAGATAATGGATAACTTAGATTAAAGCATAAAAATATATGAGTTAAGGAATTAATTTCATTTATAAATTATCCCTTTAATGTTATTAGATTCTCATTTGTGTGTTTAATAGTTTAAAATTACTCATCCATAATTTTCCATTTATTCTAAACAATGGCTAGAAATAAGAGGAACTGAGTAAACAAGCAATATAAAGGGAAATGTGTTGACTGCCCAAACGAGTTTCCCAACCCGATGGGAGTAGGAATCATGAAATTTATAGTGATACTATCTCAGTTGACTTAGGTTCTAAATAGAAACCCAAATCGGGAGGAACATCCAAATCTCTCTAAGAAAGAACAAGCTGCAGTTGAGACCTTTATGTGAAAAAGGCCTCTAAATTTTAATGGATCATCTGATCCCTTAATTATGGAATAATGAATCAGATCCATTTAGAAGATCTTCTCCATCCTTAAATGTTTTGATAAAGAGAAGTTTTTATTGGTTATTTATCTTATGGAAGGATAATTTGATAAGTGGTGGACATTGATCAAGAATATGAAGTCTGAGGAAGAGATATAAGTGATGGGGTGGAAGGAATTCTAGGAAATATCTTTCAATAAATATTTTCTTCACACTCTTCGACTTAAAATTTAAAGGGATTTCCTTAACCTAAAGAAAAAAAATGATGAATACATTAGGTAATATGATGAAAACTTCACAATACTTTCACAATACACCTCCAAAATTTTCATTACCCCTGAATGAAAAATTTAATGATTCTTTGGTAGGATAAAACTGAGTTTATGAAATGACCTAGCAGTTCAAAACTTTGAAAACTATGAGGAAATTTTCCAATGTGACCCCAAATTTGAAATGGAGATAAAAAAATCTCAAGGATCTCATGGGGATAAAAATCATAAAGTGGAGTTTAATTCTGGTGGTGCAATGGATAAATCTAACAGTGGTAAGAAATTTCAATACCCCACTTGCCAAAATCGTGGAAAGAAGCACCCCAGAAATTGCCTGAAGGGGATGAGGAAATTCTTTAGGTTCAGAAAGGAAGGGGACCTAGATAGTTATTATCAATAGGAAAAACCCACTAATGTGATGGAAGAGGGGAATGATTCAGTCAACCCTTGGCCTATTGTAAAATTTTACAACTGAAAGGAACAATGAAACTATGTGAAACACTACCCTAAGCCAAGGGATGTCATATAAAATCAACGCCAACAACCTCCAAGGAAGAAAGAGTGATCATATGTCATCACAACCACTGAGGTGGATCCCAACAATGAAGTGGTGACATATACACTAGTTATTCATTCAAGAAAAGTGAACATACTTTTTTATTCTGGTTCAACACATTCCTTCATATCACAAAAATTTATTATAACTATTCAAACATCACCAAAAATCTTGGAAGTAGTGTTGTTTGTGAAAATGAGAAATGGGGAAATTATTGCATCCCAAGTATATAACTCCTCCCCTATCAAATATTGTGGGATGAAATTTCCAAAAAACCTTGTGATAATCCATTTAGTAGAATTTGTTGAAATTCTAGGTATGGATTGGATTTCCATACATAGATCCAACATAAATTACCATGATAAGTAAATCACTATCTGTATCATGAATTGTCCTCTGATTATGTACAAGTGCAAGGAGAAAGATAAATATTCTTTAGTACCAAAATCTAAAGCATGAATATTATTTCCCTATAAGAAAATGTATCTAGCTCAAATGATTGAGTCTAAGGAAAATATCATCCTTGAAGACATTACCATTGTGAGGTAATATGATGATGTGTTTCCCAAATAATTATCTGGTCTTCCTCCTAGACAAGTGGTTGAATTTTTAATCAATCATATAACTGATTATTTTCCAATATCCAAGACTCCATATAGAATAGATATTGTGGAAATTGTGGAGTTGAATAAGAAACTATAGGGTAATTTGGATAAAGGGTTCATACGCCCAAGTGCTTCACTATGGGGTGCACCAATCCTCTTCATCAAGAAGAAGGATGGTCGATGCACCTTTGGATTGATTATCATAAGCTCAACAAGATAATGATAGAGAACAAGTATCCTCTACCATGGATTGATGACTTATTCAATCATACATGTGGATCCCAATACTTCTCAAAGGTGGATCTTTAGCTGGGGTATTATCAAGTAAGGTTAAAGAAGGATATCCCCATGACTACTTTCTGTACAAGGTATGGGCACTAAAAGTTCATAGTAATTCCATTAATACTCACTAATGCTCCAAAAATATTCATGGACTTGATGAATAGAGTCTTTAGATATTACCTTGATAATTTTTTTGTAGTCTTTATAGACGATATTCTAATATACTCCAAAAGAAAGGAAGATCATGATGAACATCTTATCACCATGCTAAAGACCTTATGAAAGGATAATCTTTATGAAAAATATAAAAAAGTGAGTTCTAGTTGAAGGAAGTCTCATTCTTGGGAAATTTTATCACCAGTAAAGGGATATCCATAGACCCTTCAAAAATAGAGGCGATTGAAGGATGGACAAGACAAACCATTGTGATATAAATCCATATTTTTCTTAGATTATTTGGGCACTATCATCGATTTTTGAGAAGTTTCTCATGATTTTCAAACCCTATAACCATGTTAACTCAAAAGAGAGTTCAGTTTGTTTAGAATAATGAATCCGAAGTGATCATAAAAGAGTTAAAAAAGAGTCTTATCACTAAACTTGTACTTACGCTACCCATAAGTGGGTAAATTTTTATGATATACAATGATTCTTCAAAGAAGGGATTTGGATGTGTACTAATGTAGAATTAAAAAGTGATAGCCTATGCATCAAGGAAATTGAAATTTCATGAATAGAACTACCCAACACATGATCTGGAGTTTGATGTAGTAATATTCACATTGAAAATCTAGCAGTATTATCTCTTTGGGGATAAGTGTGAAATATATATGGATCATAAGAGCCTCAAGTATATATTCACACAGAAAGAGATGAGTAAGCACCAATGAAGATGGTTAGAGTTTATTAAGGATTATGAATTCTCAGTCCACTACTATCCTAGGAAATAAAATAAAGTGGAAGATGATCTAAGTAGAAATGATCAGGAAATTTTATCATTAATGAGAATTGAGAAGGATACTATATTCTTAGAATTGAAAATAATGGATATGGGAATCATAAAGGAAATAACATCATTAATACTTTCATAAATTATTGCTCAACCATCCCTTCTAGAGAAGATAAAGGATGATCAAAGAGATGATGTGGAAATTTAGAAGAAGGTGGAAGCTATAAGAAAAGGGAAATCCTCAATGTTCAAAATTAATGAATAATGACTTATAAGATTTGGACCATGACTATGTATACCATCAAATCCTGAGTTAAAGAAGAAGTTATTAGATAATACACATATATTGACCTTCTTTATCTATTTAGGGAGTATGAAGATGTATCAAGATCTTTGATAGCACTATTGGTGGGAAAATATGAAGAAAGAGATCAGATAATATACATCAAGGTGTCTTGTATATCAGTAAGTGAAGTATGAAAGGAAAAAATATAAGGGTATGATGCAACCATTGCCCATACTTATATGGAAATGGGAAAAATATAACAATGGACTTTGTCATTGGCCTTCTAAAGACATCAAGTGGAAATAATTCTATACGTGTTATTGTGGATCATCTTTTAAAACTGCATACTTCATTTCAATACTAGATGACTTCTCACTCGATAAACTTGCAAAGATATACATTAGAGAAGTGGTGAGGCTGAATAGAACACTACTATCGATTATATATAATCAAGACCTAATATTTACCTCAAAGTTCTGAAAGAGTCTCAAACATGCTCTAAATATCGAGTTGAACTTCAGTGCAACTTATCACCCTAAAACTGATGGAAAATTTGAGTATATTACCAAAAAACTTGAGGATACGTTGAGAGAATTATCGATGGGATTCAAAGGAGGATGAGATCAATATCTTCCTTTGGTTGAGTTATCATACAATAATAGTTTCCACTCAAGCAACCAAATGGATCCCTATGAAGACCTTTATGGGAAGAGGTGAAAAACACCTATATACTAGGATAAAGTTGGTGAATGAAAACTATTGGGTCCTAAAATGATTAAGAAAATGGTGGAAAAGGTTAAGACCATTCAGCAGCACATTAGGGTTGCTCAGAGTTGACAGAAGAGATATACTGATAATCATCGATGAGACTTGGGGTTTTAGGTTAGAGATAAGTTATTAATTTATATATATTCATGGAATAAATTCATAATATTTGGAAATAAGGTAAATCTTAGTCCAAGATACATTGTCCCCTTCGAGATACTTGATCACATCAAAGCGGTGGCCCATCAACAAGCACTACCAAATAGCCTATCTTAAGTACACGATGCGTTCCTTGTATCCCTCTTAAAGAATTATATACTTAACCACTTATATGTGTTAAATCTAGAGGTGGTACATTGGAGAATAATATTTCATATGAAGAGTAGTCATTGAAGATCTTACATCGTAGAGATAAAGTTCTACGAAATAAGAAAATGAACCTCATCAAAGTACTATGGAGAAACCAAAAGTTTGAAGAAGTGATGTGGGAACTGGAGGAGGTGATGAAACAAAATTACCCTAATCTATTTTATTGAGTGAAATTAAAATTTCAAGAGAATTTTTTTTGAAGGGGGGAATATTGTAATGACACAAAATTTTATAAATAAAACTCCCTTTGTGATTGAATTAAGTGCTCTATCATGGATATAGAAAACACATTAAATTATTTGGTTTTATTATATCCCATAAAATTTAAAATACTTTCAAGAATCGTAACTATTGATAAAATATTCATTGAACAGTTATCATATGATTAGTATAAATATAGGGTTATGATAAATCCAATTACCATAGATAAAAGAAGAAATGGCCTGAACCAGCAGGATCATACCATATGAATCCCATTTATCGAATATTCTAAGGGAGATATAATCACTGGGATTTTCCCTTGACCAATACCAAGATGAGATCCAACAACTAAAGCATGATTGAAACCATTTATGGGAGAAGTTAAAGCTTATCTAGAACATGACTCAAATCATGTACGTCGAACCACCCCATGAAAATATCACCATCACACACCTAACCCTCATGGAGTTTTCTAGTGTAATAAAGAGATATGTATAAATACCCTAATAAAATAAATATTTATATTTTATTTTCAATAGAATAATGGTTATATTTGTTGTTACTTTATAAATGATTTTGATATGATAAAACACAAATTGTATTTTTTTTAACATGCAATTTCAATTAAGATATTAATTTTTGATGAATTAATGAATTTTAAAAATAAATGATATATTTATAAAATAATAAAATTAAATAATATTTATTAAATATAAATGATAATATAATTTTTATGAAGTCAAATGTAATTGTTATAAGGGTTCAAAAACTGTTATTGTTAAAAAAACCAGCATTTCTCAATAAATGTATCCTATTGTTTTAAAAGTGAAAATTCACATATTTAGAAAATTATTTTGATAAAATAAATATTATTTTTGGAATAATCACATTGAAATTAAATTTTTCATAATTTTTTGAGACATTCAAATTTTTAGGTCAAAATTAAATATGATATAAATATACGATGTGTATTATGACATAATAATGAACAAAAAATGATGTAATAAATAATATGAATGGTATAAAAGATTAAATATATGTTTCACCTTTAAAATAACGTGTTTTGAGGTTATTTTATTAATTTTATAAAACCTTTATGAATCCTCCAAAACCTATATTATATTTTAAGGTTTTAAAATCAATTCTTTATAAACATGACTCACTTACACATCACCAAGGGAAATATTTTATTAATTTATTCCCTTTAACTTATAAAAAAAATAAAATTACTCCTATTTGGAAGAAACCATGAGAATAATTGTGGTTTAGATTACTTTATTACACAGAATCCAAAACCTAAGTTTGGGAAATAATAAAGAACTCTCCTCTCTTTTCCCACCCAATATATGATTAATATTCACTAAATTTTTTTATCACATCCTTAATATTTTATATACTATTTGGATTCCTTTAAATATGCCCAAAATCTCTCAGGAATCTTCTCCCAAGCTTTTGGAATCACCCCCTCAAGGTAAGGGACCTCTCTCTCTTCTTTTCCATTCAAGCACCTTCTTTGTATTTAACCTTTTGAATATAAATTGGTTATGTTATAATTCATTTATAAATGTCACATTACTATAAAATTTATGTTATTATAATGATATATAATTTATACCCTCTTGTTATAACCTTTACCTAAGCTGTTACTATGCCAAAATTTAGCAAGGGACCTCTCTCTCTTATTTTCAATTCAAACACCTTTGTATTTAGACTTTTGAATATCAATTGGTTATGTTGTCATGCCATTATAAATGTAACTTTAATATCCAATTTTTTTCTTGTAATGATATATCATTTATCCCCTCTCGTTATAACCTTTACCCAAGTCATTACTATTTGAAATTTAGTAAGGGATTTCCCTCTCTTATTTTCCATCCAAGCACCTTATTTGTAATTAGCCCTTTTAATATCAGTTGGTTATGTTGTAATGAATTTATAAAGATAACTATACTATAAAATTGATTTCCTAAAAATTATATATCATTTTATCGCTTCTCATTATAGCATTTACCTGAGATGTTACTATGCTGAAATTTAGCAAGGGATCCTCTCTTTCCCCTCTTTATTCAATCACCTTATTTATGTAATTGACTTTGTATTCCAATTCTTATTGATGGGATATGATGTTACACATCCCTTATACTAACCTTATGACTTGAAAGTGATTATTTAACCCTTTCAATCTCATTAATCCCTCCCATGATTCATTATGTACCCCCGTTACGCTGCTGAAATTATCTTATGACTTTTCCATACCAAGTTTTTATTCAAGCACCCTCCTTGTCTTATGATTATTAATTCCTAAATTTTTATTTTGTATTATGGTATTACATATCCCTCGTATTTTCATTTTTAATTCCAAGTGATGATATACCCCCTTTTCTCGCATTTAACCATTTTATGAATCTTCATGTACTCGCGTTACACTTCCAAAATATCACTATGATTTTCCATGCCGAAAATTTGTGAGGTGTATACCCATACCCATTTACACTCAAGGTTATTCAACTAGTTGTACCTGTACTTAATTGATCTAGGATTTCCATGTATGTAACCCACAATCCTTAATCATGGGATTAAATGTGATGAAATATGTTCTTATTTTATATGATCTATGTGACACACTTATGCATGTACATGATATGATTATGGTGGGTGTGCCCAGATAGCACTCCAATGCATTGGGTAATATTTTAGTCTCATGATATTCCATGTATGGTGCATGTGAGGTTATCCTAAGAACATTATGTTGTGATGTCTTGGTTCTTAACCTTGAATTATGCTTATAATTTCATGTTTAAAGTTGTTTCCACATTTACATGTTACCTTTATGTTGTCATGATACATCATGCCTCATTGTTCATGTTTATGATTCTCACCCCTTTTATATCCCATTGAAATTACTATTATCTAAAATGTAATAATTTCTCCATTTTATGCTTTTTTTATCCCCTTACTGGTCTTTATATCTCACCCTTTCTTATGTATGTCCTTAGGTTACCCCATGTAGTTTTAAGAACGATAGAATATTATGAGCATGTTAAGGAAGTTTTCGATAATGTTGATGTACCACCTATTTTTAAGTTGTTATGTAGTATACCTAATTACCTAAATAAACCAGAATTATCAATGTTATGGGTTTTATTATGTGTATTATTATGTAATAAATCATGAATTAATGTGTAATAAAGACCAAGGTTTCATAGTTTGCTAGGTCCTTAAAGTTTGAAGAAGATACATTTCACTTTAATGAAATCCAATGTCTTCAAAAATTCAAAGAGTTCCTTAGCCTTCTTCAAACAATCCCACACCTCTTAAGTAATATTAGTACCTTGTAAAGATAGTGGTTTTAGATAAAGAAACTTTTGGGAATGATATCTATTATTGTCCCTCCAAGGTACAACCTCTACAACCTAAATGGAAATGGGTGAAACTACCTAGCCCAGAGCATAGAACACACATACAACAACCTCTATATGGTTTTGATCAACTGGAGGGTTCACTTTTTGTAGTTCATTAGTATTTCCATACTTATATATTTTCAAACATCTTCTTGGGGTTATGATACTACACAACATAAATAGATAATAAGGGAAATCATCAGTAAAGAGACACGAAATCAACAAATTTTTCAATCATAATTCAAATGGAAAGCAAAAATATCATATTAAATATTTGGAAAAATTCTAGAATCAGATCAAAAAATTCCTCAAATACACTTTTTCCCAACAACCAATAGTAACTTAAGACTTTTTAAAACGAGAGTTGGTTAGACACTCACTCATAACCTACCCATTAAGTCCCGATAATCCTGTCTAATATATACTAAGACATCCCCAAATACATACCGACATCTAAGAAAGGACATGACCTGCACCTATGATACCAATTTTTCATGAACCGACTCTAATAACCTTCCTAAATGGTACCCAAATCATTTTTTACATGGCCCGAAGGGCGTTCTCGGTCCCCATGGGTTGGAAACTAGTGATTGGGTATCAAAACAAATAATATGGAATTATTTTTCCATAGGAATAACTCATAAAGAAAATACAATAGATATAAAATAATAAACTATTGGTATTCTAAACAATTTTCAAGAGAAAACTACCATAAGTAGATAGATAAAAGTCCCAAAATGGTACATTAAACAAATTCATCACATAAAACATCAAATAAAACATCCCAAAATCTATAAGTAATAAGTGGATCACATGCTCCACCAGTCACTGCCAACTCTCAAGGTCCCACTAATCATGAATATGTATTACCTCAATGATGTTACTTTCCTTTCCCTGAACCTGGAATAAGAAAGTATATAAATTCTTGAAGGAAAAGGTAGGGTGGGGGGAAAAAATCCCAGTAATATATTTCTAATAATTCCGTAAACATTCTATATCAAGTAAACCAAATATGCTCATTTTCAAATAAAACATGGCATGGAAATGTTTTCACAGTTTATTTCAAAACTTTTCTTTCAAAAAAAATTCAATGGATAATATAAAATAGGTAAAAATGTATATTTTCATTAAATCAATCATATATAAACATCTTCATCAAATATTAATGAATAATAAATTCTATCAAAATGGGTATGAATAAGCATTTCAATCAAACACCAGCATGTATAAATCATATCAATCATAACACCATGGTTAAGAGTGATAAGATTAGGTTAATATATGGATTCTCACATATATCAATGAAACACAGATCTAAGTGTGCACATGACCCTAGATATTAGGCCTAGGGGGAATAAGAGAACACCCCAAATAATGAAATCCCTACCCTTATCATAGTATAGTTAGTATTATTATTGTTAATCTATTTCCAAGTAGAGATAATATATGCATATCATGTGTTCTTCCCACCTAACTACCTAGGTTATAGTGTTCTTTAATAGAATCAATAATAAATTAGGATATTGTTTATTTCAAACAATAAATTCAACTGACCCCATGTTCAACTTTCAAAACATTCCATTTTATTTAAAAAACCAAAAACCAAATGGTTTTCATAAAAAAATTATTCCTTTAAAATCAATTCATTTCATTTCAAATCATAAAATATTTTATTCCATTTCATTTAAAAAGTAATTATCAAAATCATGCTTCAAAACATTCAATTCAATTCAATATCATTTTATATAAATCATACTTTATTTCAAAATCTATTTTAAAAGGAAATTAATCACACACACACGCACCATGCCATTCCAAAACAAATTATCAAATACTCAAATAAACTTTTGAAAATTAATAGGAAATCCATTTAAAATTAATTAATAAATAATGGTTTCAAATGATAGGAATTTACTTATGAAACCACCTATCTTAATCACAATATCAACAATCATCCAATATGGGGTCCACTAATAGAAATTCGATGGATAGAATGATCAAGGGAGAATCCTAGAACCACAATTCATCAAGTCAAGATTGAGATCCATCAATGAGATGAAGATCCACCACTATTAAAGAGGGAGAGAGAGGATTAAAGGAGAATTAATGATCAAAATATATTACAGTTACCAAAATATACCCAACACATCAACCAACACTTAAATATGTGAATAATAAAGGTTGCAATGGCCAAATTCATCTCTAGAGATCCACTAAAGTGTTTAGGGTTGAATAGAATTCAAGGGATAAGATTAAGTTTTCAAGTTAATATTAAATGGAACAAAATTAAAAAAACTACCCTACTATTTCTTATCCATATCATCATCATCGACTAGCCGTTGTCCTCCACTAGCTAACTAATGGTGCCTGAAAGATTGCTCGGGCCATTGGAAGTCCCACTGGATGGTCAGTGAAGTTCCTATAGGAATTATATACTACCGGCCCTCCATCGGCTGGTCGGTGGTCCTCACTAGCTAGCTAGTGGACCTCATATATCCATTTTATCTATAGTCTCTTATCCACTCTCAAACTAAGGCCCTTTGACCATCTCTCAGCCTCTCTAACCAGGTTCAACACACACCCTCGACCCCTCTAAAGGCTCAAACAAATTGGAATCAACTAAGAATCAATGATACAATGAGATATAAAAGTTAAAGACAAGTAAATTCAAAGTAAACTAGAGTTCATAACTTAAATCTGGTGTTAGTATGTTACAATATACACCACGTGAAAGAAACAAGTGGTGAATATGGAATATGTATCATGGAAATAAAAGTGAGATGAGAAATGCTTACCACTTTGGTAACATTCGAATCAAAACCTCTTGGATGAAATAATTTGAATTTCAACTTTAAATACCATGAATTAAAAAGGATCCATGGAATAAAATGTAAAATGGGTAGTATATACACCTCATAAACAAAAATAAGTTCATAACATCAAATATATCTTAGTGAAACAATATTGAGATGATGAACCCTTGCCTCAAGTCCCGTCTTTCTTCATATAAATTAAAATATCCTATATAATAAATATAGATTTATTATAAATTTATTATAGAGATATATTAATATATAAATTACTATGTATCATTCCTTTATAATTTCTAATTATCTTTTTATTAACAATTTCTTTATTAAAATGAACATTCATGTGAAAAATGGTCCGTTTTCCATGCATGTGTTGGTTCAATAGTTCCAGTACTTTCACCTTGGTCATGGTTTCATCATCTCAATAATCTTAATAATTAAATTGGTATCATATTTATTCATTATATATACTTTTATATTCATTCATATAAAGTAGTGATGAAAAATGAATTACATCACTTTGTAGAGATGGTCATTTAAATGCACACACGCATGAGTGATGTTTACACTTTTCGATGGATGTAGTGAAAGAAAGTTAAATAATAATTCAACTTTATAGAATCATTATTATATCATAAAAATCATATATATTCATTAAATCTATCATTATTACCATCCATGTAAAGTGGAAATGAAAAATGAATCACATTGTTTTGTGGAGGTGGTAGTCCACATATACACACGAGCAACGTTATCATTTACCGACAGATGGAAAGGTAAGAAGGTAGATAAGATATTATAATTAAATAATAATAATTATATAATAAATACAATATATAAACATTAAATCTTTAATAATAAATAACTATGAAAAATGGTGATGGAAAATGATTCATATCGCTACATGTACGCATGAGTGAAACTTTCATTTCCCATTTGATGAGAAGGAGACAGATAAAAGTTATGAAATAAATATAATGACATCTTATTATATGAAAAATACTTATTTTATTATATTTTAATTGTTATGAAAAAAATTTAATGAGGTAAAAGAAGAAGAAAAATGAAAGATATTAGTTAAAATGATTACCTTCTCTTTGAAAGACCTCCTTCAGATCTCTTCTTAAGGACCCTAGGGATGATCTTTTGAGGAGAACAAAACCTAAAAAAATTTATTAATTATATTTAGAAGTGGTTTTTTCAGTTTTTTGATCTATTTAGATCATGGTGGTGTGAATAATATAGGATATGTGGTGTCCTTTTATAGTGAAGGAAATGACACACTTGGAATTACTTACAATATTTAAATATAATAAAATATTTTTCCTGTGAAAGTAGAACTAAGTGGAAAAATTAAAAATATAATATAAATTAAGTTTTAAATACCTTTAAAAAATAAAATTTGGATAGGTTTATTTAGCATTTTAAACCTTATCTTTTGGTTTAACCTCTATATTAACCAATTTTAACCTTAACCATGGTAACAACATTTTCAATGTTAAAGGGTTATAAATTTACTTATAAGGTAAAAATTGGATCATCAATGTTCATGGTATAAAGTTTTAGATCATATCCCATTAAACTTGTCTAATTTCAAGATTTTATTATTTTTTAATCATTTAATGAAATATTATTTAACAAAAAATACCATTAAATTCATTTTAAGATCTATTCATATAGTTTGAATTTAAAGACAACAAGATAAAAATGGAATTCGAATTTAAACTTTTAAAACATAAATAATATTCTATATTTATATAAAAAATTCCTGTAACACAATAATTAATCCAAATTTTATTAATTTTAATATTTTTAAAACCTTTTATTTAATTTTTATATTACTTGAACAAGCACTGTGTTGACATTGCGTAAGAAATTAAGGTAATTATTCCATCACTAAAAATTAAAAATAAATTACCATGATAAAAAAATTCATTAATATTTAAAATAAACATTTATAACTGAATATAACCACTTTTTATCCCTATTAAAAAATATTATAGATATTAAAACAAAGAGAGTAACAATTTGTATTTATTTTTTACTTAAAGTAATATTAAGGTCATTATCAACGGAAAACAACATAAAAATTACATATATTATAATTTTGGATTTATATGGTTGAATTATTACCTAAATTAAAATAAATGAAAATTTTGGGTTGATTTTGAGACCTTATCTCATAGTTTGAACCCTGTTTTATCTATTTTAACCTTACTAAGGTGATAAATATTTACTATGATTACTATTCATAATGAAAAAAATAAAAGGGAATTATTTACCAAATTTGAACCACCTAATTCCAAATATGGTTTCCATTTTCCAATATTCAATTTATAGAAGTGGAAGAAATCAATTTTAACATAAATGCATAAAATGCAATGAAAAACAATTTTTAGAAAAAAAGTGTTTTTATGCCAAAAAATGATCTCATACTAAAATCAAGTATAATACTAATTCCTATATAATTAATTAGATTATTTTGAATTAAATTAAAATTATTTTACCTTAAGATTAAATTATAAACATAATTAGACCTTTAAATTACTCGATTTAATGAAAAGAAATGATAGTTTTACAAAAATATGTATTTTCACTATTCACTTAAAAAAAATATTTTCAAAAAACACCAAAAATTCACCCTAATATAATATATATTTTTTTAATTTCAAAAATGATATTAAATTAATAAAATAAAATCTCTAAATATGGTATAAATTAATTATAATTTCAATGCATAAAGATCTATAAAAACCATTTTTGAAGAAAACATTTTTTTGAAGTATAAAATGGATTTACTAAATATTGAGTACTTATATATTATGAATTAATCATTAAATTTTATTAGAGTAAAAAATTTCTATGTATATTTCATAATGTGTTTAATCCTATTCATATATGTCAATTTAACTGTAAGGTTATAATATATCATGGTTTCTTTTATGCTCGGTGTTGCATGCCAAGCAAGATTTCAGACACTTACAATTTATTTAAAGAGAAATATATTCTAAAATATCATAGTGTTACAGTTTACCCCATTAAATAAATTGAATCCTCAAAATTTTAATTATCACTTACTATAATTACTGTATCATGACATAATAATAAAATCTGATGTAGATTCTATCTTGATAACTGATTTCTATGCCACTAATAAGAAATTTAGTATTTCTAAAACCCAGTAGGAATCATTATAAGGATCATGAGTTTTAAAAAACACACCTTGATAGTTGAGATATACTTTACACATAAGACTCGATATGAATAAATATTCATATACTAATCTCCAAAACTAGAATGTTTATCACATGATATCTAATATGAATAAATATTCATACACCAATCTCCAAAAAATTCATAATATCACCCAAGGTTCAACATAAATCATTCCATAAATAATTGAACTTAAAACTCTTCAAAATATGTCATACCAAAATTGAAACCCAAATATTAGAATGTTTTGATCACATATTCTTCCAATATCAACTTGACAACTATCTCCAAATAATATCAATCACTCATAAGGTTATATACCAAAAAATTATATGCCCTAATCATACAATACCCTAAATATACTAATCTTTTCCATAAATATTCCAGATCACTATAAAGACATAATAAAATCATATATACTTAAAAAAATTATCCCTACACAAACTATCAAATATATTCTATAAATGTAAAAGCAATAAACTTCAACATAAATCACTTTGTTATCAAATCACTAATCAATTTCAAGGTCACCAATACTATCCAATTTACTTTATCAATATCAATTATCTCTTTATACAAAATAAACATTATTCTCTCAATATCATGAACATATTATGGTTATTTATCCATCAATCACGTGTTTTCCAAAAAATATCACCTTACCACTTAATCACTTTTCTAGGTTATCAGTACCATTAAACATATACTTTAAAATACTTAAATAAAAACTACTATAGAGTAATCATTAGATGTTTCATGATTCATATAATCAGAATATCCTTGATAAAACACTTCTACAACATAATTCTTAAATACCAATACATAAACACTTCAATCATTCCACTTCAATGATTTTCATAACATAGGCCCTTCCTTGGTATAGGAGTTAACCCTTGTATTAGAGCATTGAATCAAATAATTCCCAAATTCCCTACACATAATACATTGAACTATAAATGTTATATTAGGATAAACTTCATTTCCCTCCATTTAACTCTTCATTTTCCCTAGAAATTACTTGCTTTATGTCCTTATTTTCAACACCAAAAACATCTTCATGATACTTTGAAACATTTCCTTGGGTGTTTTATTTCACATTATCAAAATGAAGTAAGTTGAATCTTTTTTCCTCTATTTTCTTTATAAAAATATATTTTTCTATTATTTGGGTCATTTATAAAATCACCTACGTTCAAGTTCTTAATCATATATCGAGATATATAGTTAGGAATAATCACTAGGATTCAAAATTTATCTCCTATTTTATTTGGTTTCTCATAGGGATAATCATTCCATTGTCCATCACATTTAGCATTAATATGATTCCTATTAGGTCCAACCATTTACTAAAACCAAAAATCATAGTGTGAGAAACAATATTCATAGTGAGGAATCATATAATCTTGAAAAATAATTCATAAGATGTCTAAATCATGACACCTTATTTTTAATCTATGACACCTTAGGTTTAAGTAAGGTCATTCATGGTTATTATCTATTCAAATCCTTCATAATAGTTTATAAAAAAAATGTGAATTAACCCAATCATATCCAATGGGAGTGTTTAGCTAGGTGTGCAGTCTTTGGACCAATCATTATACACCAATGATGATTGATTTAATACCCAATCCAACCCTTTCAGAGTTTTTACCCCTAGGTATATATGTGCCACAACCACATCCATTTTAAAATATCTAGACAGAGATGTATTTTATAGGATAACAAATAATCTCTATTATACCATAACTTATACTTAGACGTATCCCTAAGGTTTTTAATAATGTTCTCTAATATTAATCTCTAAATATTAACTAAACCTACTCTAATGCCAACTGAGGTGAAAAAATCATTTCATACATATATGTTACATTATTTTAGATAAATATTCAATATATATCATAACAAAACATGTCCTATAACCATAAAATTTTAGATAATTGGAAACTACATGCTTAGTCATCTTATTTTATGAAAGTTTATAAACACATCCAACAAATATCTTCTAACATAGTACACTTATTAGGCATACCCTATATAAATCCTTTATTCATAACCTAGGTAAAGGGAAAATAATAAAGGGTGAGATTAGATTCTCATTAAGGGTAAACATAAGAGATATCAATCAATGATCATATGTGATCATAAGATAAGAATAAGGGTATAAGAAAAAGATAAAAAATTAAAATAATAATACCCAATGAGTCAAAAATCGTTAATCACAAATCATTTCATAAGGTTTTATTAATCACAAGACATAAGACATAAGAGTTTGGAATCATCAATAATCAATCATGATCCATTATAACATATCATACAAATAATATATAAGCTTTTGGTATACACATAAACATAGAAAATAATTTCTTTAGTCAAGGATCACTTCCATGGATATCACAGTAGACTAGTTTCACTCCCCATTCCATCATTTCTTTGGTCAAGGTTCACTCCCAAGACTATCATAGTAGACATATACCCTTACCTAATTGGGCTCACTCCCTATTCTAGTCCTTATTATCTCATGATATATCCATCATTATCTAATTCATTGGAGGGATATATAATTTTTGGCCCATCAGTCACATTTAAAACCATACATATGCATTCCACAAGATCATAAAACATTCATCATATTATCATATCATAAACCATGTAAAGTAAATGAGTTTCATAAACATTTCATCATTTTATTATATCATAACCCATATAAAATGAACAAGTTTCATAAAGGTTTCATCATAACTATATTAACCCGTGATAAAGAAACAGGTTTCATAGAAACATCCTTAAATCATCATCATAATAAGAAATATAGAGAAATAAAGTGGATGATATCATAAGAAAATATCCATAATTAATCATAATAATACTTAAAGGATGTTTATATAGATGAAAAATACCTTTAAAATACCATTTTAACCTTTCTTTGAAAACATGATAAAATATCCCTTTATTTTGATAACATTTTAACAAAAAATTCCTATAATAATGAGAAAATTATTTTATTTGAAAATAGAAAAGGAAAATTGTAAATATATATTTAAATTAAAGAATGTTCAATATGGTGGGAAAATCCATTCATGTATTATATGTTAAAAGAAAAAATTCCTTTCACACTTTTGTAAAAATTTAAGAATGACTTGTTCAGAAAATATTTATTCAAAAAAGATTCCTTTTAAAATTTTGTAAATAAAGTAAAAGGTAATGAAAATTAATTTTTTAAAACATTTAAATTATATGTAAACCCATCTATAATTTTTTTAAGAGCATGGACATGAAGGAAAAATTTCTTTGATCAAAGAGGGAATAAGGATGACTTTTCTTTAAAAACATTTTCTTGGTAATTTTAAGTACCAAATAGAGAAAAATGTTAATAATACATAAAAATTCTAGGAATAACTTTATTATAAGAAAATATATGTATTTTAATAGATAATATTCCTATAATTTCCCTTAATGTAAATTTACAATATACAATCTCAAAAAGAAATGAGATTGTAACATAAACCCCTTACTACTTTTGTTACTTTTGAATCATAACACCGATGAAATAAATAACTTAAAATAAAACTTTATATTATATAAATATAAATGTATTCATGATATATAATATTAAAGTGTAATTATATACACTATATGAAAGAAACAAGTGGTGAATATGACATATGTCTCACGAAAAAAAGTGAGATGAGAAACCCTTACCACTTTGGTAAATTTTAAATGAAAACCACTTGGATAGAATAATTTTAATTTTAACTTAAGGTTACATGAATTAAGAATTATAAATGATATAATATTACAAAGGTTCAGTATATACACCTCATAAATATAAATAAGTGCATAACATCAAACATATCTCAAGGAAACAATATTGAGATGATGAACCCTTACCTCAAGTCCCGTCTTGCTTCTTACATGTTAAAATATCATGTATAATAAATATTTATATTATATATATATATATTATAAAAACATATTTATACATAAATCAATATTTATAGTTCTATTGTAATTTCCAAATATCCTTTTATTAATAATTTCTTCATTAAAATGAACATTCGGGTGAAAGCTGGTCTATTTTCCATGCATGTTTCAGTTCAATGGTTCTGATACATGCATCTTGATCATGGTTTAATCATATAAATAATTTTAATAATGAAATAATTATCATTTTTATTCATTATATTCACTTTTTTAATCCTTCATATAAATAAGCAATAAAAAATGAATAACATCACTTTGCAGAGATGGTAGTCCGTACGTACGCATGAGTGATGTTTCCACTTCAATGGATGAAATAAAAGAATGTTAAATAGTATTTAACCTTTATATAATAATTTTTATATTATAAAGATCATATATATTCATTAAATCTATCATTATTACCATCCATGTAAATCATAAATGAAAAACTAATCGCATCACTTTGTGGATGTGGTAGTCCACGCATATGCACGAGTGACATTATCATTTTCCAACAGATGAGAAGATAAGAAGAGAGATAATTTATTATAATTATATAATCATAATTATTTTATACATATCATATATAAATATTTAATCTATCATAATAACCAACCATGAAATATGGTAATGGAAAATGAATCATATTTCTACGTGGTGGCGGTAGTCCACATGTATACACGAGTGATACTTTCATTTCCCATTTTATGAAAATGAGATAGATAAAGGTTAAAAAATAAACATAATAAAATATTATTATATGTTAGATAAATATTTTATTATACTGTAATGGTTTTTACTGAATTTAAGGCAGTAAAAGAAGAAGCAAAATGAAAGAGATCGGTTAAAATGATTACCTCCTCTTTGAGAGGCCTCCTTTAGATCTCTTCTCAAGGGCCCTAGGAATGATTTTTTGAGGATAAAATCACCTAAATAACTTAGATATGGATATTTATAAGTGGTTTTTATAGTGTGTTTTTAATATATTTGAATCAAGGTGGTGTTTATAATAGATGAGAGGTGGTGTCCTTTTATAGTGAAGGAAAGGACACACTTGGAATTACTTAAAATGTTTAAATATAATAAATAATTCTTCATGTGAAAGTTTCAAAAAGTGAAAAAATTTAGAAGATAATATATTTTAATTTTTAAATATATTTAAAAAATAAAATTTTTATTAGTTTATGTGGAATTTTAAAACTTATCTTTTGGTCTAACTTCTTAGTTAACCAATTTTAACCTTAACTGTGGTAGTGAATTTTTCAATATTAAAGGGTTATAAATTTAATTATATGATAAAAATTGACTCAAAAATGGTAAAGGGATGCTATTTTTTACTATATCCCATCCTTCATGCACCCTTTAAATATTTTTATGATTTTTTAATCATTTAATAAAATATTATTTAACATAAAATACCATTAAAGTCATTTTAAGAACTATTCGTATAGTTTGACATTAAAGACAACAAGATAAAAATTTAATTTGAATAAAAAAATTTAAATCATAACTAATATGTTATATTTATCTAAAAAAATCACAAAACATAATAATTCATCCAAATCTTATTGCTTTTAATTTTTTAAAACCATTTATTTAATGTTTCTATTACTTGAAAAAGCATTGTATTGACATTATATAAACATTTAAGGTAATTATTAAATATTTAAAAATTGAAAATAAATTTACATAATAAAAAAATAATCAATATTTTAAATAACCATTTATAACCAAACAAAACCACTTTTTTATCCCTATGAAAAAATATTATAAATATTAAAACAAAAAGAGTGAAATTTTGTATTTATTCCGCAAGAACCCAATTTTTATTTGTGGTAAAAAAACTTTTATTTTTCATTTAATTCCATGGTTTTAACCTAATGTGAATGTATAATGAGGTTATGGAGGAAACGAGGGTTTCTGAGGCTTGTTCAGAGCCCAGAGCCCCAAATTTTTGAGGAAATAGCTAGGCTACGTGATTAGTAGAAATCATGTCGCCCAGGTCAAACGGTTTGTTTAAACCATGTAGGGTGATATAGAGATCTACAGAGGGGAGTTAATGGGAGGCACATAGTTTTCCTAACCATGTACTAAAATCTATGTGGGGTGTGTTCCTTGGGTGGAAGGGGGTGCACAGGTAGAACACAATTAGATAAACCGTGCTCCCCAATCGTATAGGTACTATCCTTGGATAGTAGCTGGCACACAGTTGAAGCAAGGTTTGGACAACCGTACATCCACACCATGCACATATTTAAATTTTGAGTGAAAATACTATTTTACCCTCCTACCTTTCAAGAACCTCACCCCTCACTCTTCTTCTTTCTCTCTGGCAGACAACATCTCCTCTCCTCCTCTCATTGGAATCTCTCAAGCCTCCTCACTTAGGCATTGAATCAACTCTTCCGTCTAACCTCTGAATCAAGATATTTTAGTCACATTGGATATACACTAGTAAAATCTATACTCCTTTATCTCCTTTTATTATTTTTATTTCCATCACTGATGTTATTTTGGTGCAATATCATATTCCCTGTTATCAGTGCGTTCATCTATTCTTCAATTTTATTCCGATCTAGGCCAAACCAAGGGATGAAACTAGATGAGGAATCTACTATAGGTATAAGTTAGGTGGTCTATAACTTTTTCCTTAAAGTCTAACCATTTATAAACTCCCATCATTGTGCGCATGTCAGTTTTACCAGGCGTTGCTCCTAAAAATCCATCTACTTTATTTTAAGTTGTCTAGATTGTATTCTAAATCCATAATGACACCTTATTACATCAATTTAGGTTGATGCCTCAATTTTAACCACCCCAAGTATGGTACATTATTTTTTATTCCTTTAGTGAACCATATTGTGATTACCTGAGACACTGTTCAGTTTCGCTTGACTTGACCATCGATATGGTAAGTGTTTCATCATAATAAATAAATATTTAATGCATTAAATGGAAAGTATATAATTATAGATATCACTTGGACCTTATTATTAATAATTAATTTTATAATTGGTTACATGTACTTATTTCACCATGTCATTTATGATTAAAGGTAATGGAATGAACCTAATGAAAATATAATTGGCATGAGTATTACATGGACTTAAAGGACTTATGATATATATTAAATATATAAGTTTCTTATTATATATGGAACTTTTTCATCTTTATAGGAATGGTTAGACTTGATATGGACTTATATTCCCAATAGAATGCCTTGAGCACTCATAGGATGCCATTCTAATTCATTGATTCTATTTACAAGGGATATACCCACCTTTGAACATGGTCTATATCTATTAGAGAATTCTTGACATGAATATTAGGAATGTGTTGGAACTTGGTCCTAAATCATGTCTGGGAGTAGCTAACCCATATTTAGGGTAAACATAAAGTTTCTTGGGAATGGGAAATTATTGTTTTATATTCCTCCTATTACAGTTGATATATTTTCACCATTGGCTGATTCACATGAATTGTGATTTTGTTATGCTTTACGAAGATTATACCTTAGCCCGATATGGCTAAGAGAATTGTTACATGCATCATTATAGGCACTTAGGGATTCACATGACATGAATATTCCATGCCATATAGGTGAATTTCATTGATTAAATTTCTTGTATTGCTTGTGATTATTGAGTGTGCCTTATTTGTGATATATGATTATGCCACTAACGTATCCTGTAGGAAAGGAAAATTGGTTTTTTAAAATTTCAGCAACAAAATAAATGGAATTTTTCCATATATCCTTATGATTCCATCTTAATCAGCCAATTTCAATCCATATAAGCTATGTACCCCTGGTTACACGAGCTAACCTTTGTCAATGGTAAGATGAGTACCAATTATAAGTTATAAAGAGTATGGGCCTTTATAAATTTAAAAGGGTAATTCATAAAACCGAGCCATTGTATTTTACCTGTTACATAATGAGATCGAATGATAGGGGGATGGGTGCAATTAAATGGGTGTCGATCTAAGTTTATAAAGTGTATGGGCCTTTATAAACTGAAGATGGTAATATATTTAATTGAACCTTTTATTATGTATATACACACATACATACATAAAATGTAAATATTGAATTATAAATATTTTTTTCCCAGTAAATGGGAAGGGAAATTGAAACTTAAGAAGTGTTTTCCTCCTTAAATTTCCATTGAAACCTCCCATATATCATAACCCCTTTGGTTTAAAACTTAAAAACTTACCAATACCCTGACCTTAGAATCGAGTAGTTGGGATAATATGAATTGGGTAGTGAGCTCCTATATATATCTTTCCATTATAAGTGAAATTTGGTTATTGGGCCTTGCATATTTTCACGTTATGATTGATATCTCTCTCCATAATTTAATAAAATATTTTTCCAAGTCATTTTCTTGGCATTTTTAGAGCTATGTCACCATGAAGTCCTCGAGTTGTGTGTTAGGAGGGTGGTAATGACTATACTCCAGAAATTGTGGGCCCTGAGCTACTAGTATTACCTCCAGGAGTGCCGCATACGACACCACCTAATGTTACCAAATTGGGCACTAATGTTAAGCTTAGATAGAGTTTTCTATGCATGATTTAGTCTAGGAAGGGTGCTCCATGAATTGTACCTATGATGTCTGATCTTACTCAGGAGTTCCAGTAGAAACATCCTCCTATCTTATCAGGGGATGGAATTCCTTAGGATGTTGAGTCTTGGATAAAATCCATTTTAGTTATATTAGAGTATCTAGAGATACCTCCAAATAGGAGGGTAAAGATCACCACCTACATATTGTGAGATGCTGCCAAGCTTTGGTGGGATGTGGTTACTCAGGCTAGTTGTCATTAGGGTATAGTCTAGACGAACTTCCAGACTACCTTCTATGATTACTTTTTCCCTAAGAAACTGAGATATGTCCAATCTAGGGAGTTCATGCACCTAGAGTAGGGTGTTATGTATGTTATGGACTATTCAACGTGCTTTACTAAGATTCATTTATTTGCATCAATTCTTGCCGGTGATGAGATTTTGTGAGCGAGATGCTTTGAGGATGGGCTCAGGTATGCCGTCCACTCTCAGGTGAATGTATTCCATCTATCTACCATTTTTGATGTCATGAACTAAGCCCTTATCACTGAGCACAAATTGAGGGAATCTGGTAGTATAGGGCACAAAGGTTTAGTGATGAGATAGAGTAGTAGTTCTTCCAGTAACAAGAAGCATAGCCTTGAGGTTTCTCATTAGAATAGTGGTGGCCATAGTATTCACACTAGTAGATCTATAGTATGGAATTAGTGTGGTGATAGGGTTATGTGAAACCATCGTGCGATGGAGACCCACCGGAGTGTTGTGTTTGAGGTCAGATGAGTCATCTTAAAATGTTTTTCCAGACCTTTATGCTTGTTTCTAGTGGAAGAGGATCCACACCAGCTGCACCTTCAGGAGCAGGATTAGTGACTCCGCATCAGGTAGGAAGCTAGAGTAGCACTGGCCAAACATGCTAAGGAGTAGGTCATGGGCGAGGTAGTCAGGATTCTAATTTTCAGCACTAGTAGAGTGGACCTACCTAGGTTAATTTAGTTATAGCTCAGGGTTATGGATCAAGACATTTGCATGCATTACAACAGATACCCAAGGATTAGAGTGCATGACCATCTACTGTATGAGGTATTATTCTAGTATCATTTACAATCGTATCTATTTTTTTTTGATATAGGTTCCTTACACTCCTTTATCTATATATCAATTATAGAAAGTCTTGGGCTTAAAATTCTGTACTTTTTTGAGGTGATGACCCTAGACACACCACTGGGTGTATGCTCATAGGGTATATTCCAATGCAAGGACCGTCCTCTTGAGTTTGGAAGTTATCACTTCTTATGTAATTTATTTATCTTCGATATGACAGGGTTTGATGTCATACTTAGGATAGATTAAATCATTCCATATCATGCCCACATTGACTTTTAACGCAAAAGGGTGACTTTCACATTGCCCGAGGGTGGTAGATATATACATAAGGGTGAATGGGATGTCCAGGATAGTCGAGTGGGACCAGAGCATCATGGGATGTGAGGACTGGCATCCCAGATTTCCAACCTTTTCTTGGATGATTAGACAATGTGTTTGACAGAATTTACTCTGGCGGTGGATCATTTTAGGGGTGTTTTCCTGACTGACTTCTCTAGAATACCTCCCAAGAGAGAGGTAGAGTTAATATTCGAGATCATTCCAGGAACAACTCTAATATATATTCATCCATACACTACAAGAAAAATGTAAATTAGTGACATTTTTTTGAGTTAGACACACACACACACACATTACTGCCTCTCCCTCACGCCCTAGCTGTTGGCCTCCCTCACCCCTATGCCTACCCCAACATATTTTTTTAATGCCTCTCCCTCACGCCCAGGCTTCACATGCCTATGCCTACCCCAGATCATTGGCCTCACATGAGGCTTCACACACACCCAACCTCCCCCTTTTCCAGAATCCCTTGTTGGCTTCCCTCACACTGAGACTTCACACCCCCAACCAATCCTTCATGTGCACTTGTGATGATACCAACCTCTCAAAATTTGTAGCTAATGTGATTGGAACCCAGCACTTATAGAATCCCAGCAAATGACCAGAACAACTCATATATACAATATTTATTTATAAAATTGTATTATGCTATATTTATATATATATATATATATATTAATATATTTAGTATTAAATAAATAAATAAATAAATAAATATTATATGTAATTTTATATATTAATGTACATATTTTAATATATATATAATATTTATATATATGTTTATATTTTATATATAAATATGTTTGTATTTTATATATAAATATATTTATATTAATATATATATGTTTATATATATATGTGCGTGTGTGTTTATATATATTTGTGTGTGTGTATAAATATATATGTGTATGTATGCATATATATAATTATAGTTATAAATTTTTATATTTATATATATGTACATTAATAGAATTATATATATATAATTAGTCATGTTTTCTTAAAAACGTGACTAAATTTAAAATATATTTGTGTTATATACATAAATATATAAATATATATATTTATATATTTATATGTGTGTGTGTGTTTATATATATATATGTATGTGTGTGTGTTTATATATATAAATAAATAAATAAATATTTATATATATGTTTATATTATATATATGTGTTTATATTATATATATGTTTATATTATATATATATATATATATGTTTATATTATATATATATGTTTATATTTTATATTATATATATATGCTTATATATTATATTATATATATATATGTTTATATTTTATATGTATATGTTTATATATCTATATATCTATATTATATATATTATATATATAAATATAAATATATTTTATGTTTATATTTTATATATATCATATGTTTATATTTTATATATATCATATGTGTATATTTTATATATATCATATGTTTATATTAATATATACATATGTTTATATTTTATGTTTATATATATTGTATATATATATGTTTATATTTTATGTTTATATACATGTTTATATTATATATATATATATTATATATATATATGTTTATATTATATATATATCACATGTTTATATTATATATATATATCCTATGTTTATATTTTATATATATCATATGTTTATATTATATATATATATCATATGTTTATATTAATATATATATATATATATTATATGTGTGTGTGTACATATATATAATTATAATTATATATATATATATATAATTAGACACGCTTTAAAACACGTAAAAATATCACCAAAATAGCCACATTTTATTAAAAATATGACTAAATTTAAAATATATATGTGCTTTTATATATAAATATATGTATATATATATTTATATTTATATATATGTGTGTGTGTTTATATATATATATATATGTGTGTGTGTGTGTTTATATATATATATATTTATATATATGTTTATATAAATGTGTCTATGTTTATATATATATATATATATATATATCTAAATTACATTGATGTGGGAAAATGAGCTATATAAATATATATATATTTTAGTGATGTTTCCTAAAAAACATTGCTAATTTAACAATGTTTCCTAAAAAATGTGGCTAAATTAGCAACGTTTTCAGGACACATTGCTAAATTAGCGACATTTTTCAGGAAACATGGCTAAATTAGAGACAGTTTTAGAAAATATTGCTAAATTAGCAACATTTCTTAAAAATGTTGCTAAATTTAAAGTTATAAATGTTTTAAAATGTGGCTAAAAAACATCGTTAAATTAGATACGCTTTTAAAAAACATCGCTAAATTCCAATTTTTTTTGTAGTGGTACAAGATGGAACCTACTGAGCCCCGGGATCTCAAGATACAGTTGGAGGATTTAGAATTTAAAGTTTTTATCCAACCTAGTACTTTTTCTTGGGGCTTGACTATTCATTCTCCCAAAAATGAATATGGAACCCTTCGAATTTGTGTGGATTACCGATGGTTGAACCAGCTCACGATTAAGAACTGATATCCTTATGATCTCTTCGAATAGTTTTGAGGAAATGGAGTGTTCTTGAAGATCGACTTGAGATCAGGCTACCATCATGCACAAGTCATGCCTTCATACATACTGCGTATGGATTTCTGAAGTTAGTATAGTTTATATGAGTATCTGGTTATGTCGTTTGGTCTTGCAAACACACCTATTGTTTTCATGGACTTGATTAATAGGGGTTTCCACCCCTACTTGGACTCCATCATCATGTTTTTTATGGATGAAATATTGGTGTATTCTTATACTTGAAACGACCATTCCAAACATCTTGAGATCATATTGAGTATGTTGATAGAGCATCATTTACATTCTTAGTTCATAAAGCATCACTCTTGAATCAACAAAATTCACTTCTTAGGTCATATTATCTCAGAATCAGGAGTATTAGTTGACCTAGAGAAGGTGAGTGCTGTTGTTTCCTAGGAGTAGCCCAAGAATGTGTTTGATATATGAATTTTCTTGGGTATGGATAGATATTATAGGCATTTTATAAAGGAATTATCACACCTTATACCACCACTTATCGGTCTGACTAAGAAGGGTGTGAAGTTCTTGTGGTATGAAGCATGTAAAAATGCCTTTCAAGAGCTAAAAGGAAGACTTAATTCAACATAGATCCTAATTATTCTAGATCATTGAAGGGTTTATACAATGTTATGTGATGTATCAAGCATTATTATAGGTGTAATGTTGATGTAGGATGATTTAGTCATTGTATATGGGTCTCACCATTTGAGACCCCATGAGTGTAATTACATGATGCATGACCTCAAGCTTGCAGCAGTCGTTTATGCCTTGTGTGTGTTGCTGGAGACATTATCTTATGGGCGAGTGCTTTTTTTTTGTTTACAGATCAAAAGAACCTAAAATATATCTTTACATAATGTGACTTGAATCTTAGAAAGTAAATATGGGTTTAATACCTTAAGTCCTTCAATTTCGAGCTTGCCTATACGTCTAGAAAGGGCAGTGCAGTTACTGATCCTCTAAGCTGGAAGACTCAAGCACAAGCCATTCAGGAAGCCAATAATGAATGGAGGTTGATGGTGCTTCTTTTTGAGATGCATCTAGAGTTTCAAGAGATTCATGAGAGGCCTTTTCTTACATCCTTAGTAGTTACCTCTTCACTCCTAGATAGGGTGAAGAGAATCCAATTTTTAGATCCTAAAAGTTTGCTCATATGGGAAGGTATTTGAGGTGAGGACCTACTTTTGGATTGTTCTATTGTTGAAGATGATATATTGCATGTACATGAGCGTATCTGGGTACCTATAGACTTGTGATAAGATATTATGTGAGAATATAATGCTTCTTAGTGGGTAGTGTACCCAGGTATCTCTAAGATATATCATGATATGTGCCTCTAGTATTGGTGGCTTGAGATGAAACATCAGATCATGGGTTTTATCACTAGGTGTTCCACCTGTCAGTAGATGAAGGTGGAACACCAGTATCTCACTATCTTGTTACAACCCTTACCAGTATCGGAATGGAAATGGGACGATGTTGTGATGGATTTTATGATTTGTTTACCGAGGCCACCTCGAGGTAGTGATGCGGTTTGGGTAATTATCGATAGGATGATGCAAGTATCCCAATTTCTTCCTATTAGGGAGACCTTATCAATGGATGATCTTGGATGATTATATGTTTGTGTGATTTACACCTACACGGGGTCCCTCATACTATCATTTTAGATAGGGATGCTTGTTTCACATCATGATTTTGATAAGGTTTACAAAAATATTTGGGTACATAGGTCCTTCTGAGCATGAATTTTCAACCTCAAACTGATGACCAGTCATAATAGACTATACAGGTTTTGGAGTACATGCTACAAACATGTGTCCTTGATTTCAGGGGTTCTTAGGAGAAGTATATACCCATCATTGAGTTTTCCTACAATAATAGTTTTCAGGAAACAATTCAGATGAATTCATATGAGTCCTTATATGGTAAGTCATACCATTCAACTCTGTGCTAGATAGAGGTAGAGGAGGTAGAGTTACTAGGTCCTCATCTCATACAAGAGACTTAGGAGTTGGTGCAGTTGATTAGAAAGAAGATGGATACTGCTCAGTCTAGACAGAAATTGTTTTCCGATCGCCATCGACAACCTCCAGAGTTCGAGTTCAGGGACCGTGTCTTCTTTTGGGTATCACCCAAGCTTGGGAATAGGCGGATACAGAGGAAATAAAAGTTTTTGCCTCATTTTTTAGGGAATTTTGAGATCTTGGAGAGGGTCGGGATGGTAACTTATCAATTTTATTACCTCAAAGGTACTATTCCAGGCATGATGTCTTCCACATTTTATAGCTTTGCTGTTACCATGTTGAACCATCTTATACTTTTGATCCTGAGGATATTGAATTGGATATCGATGATTCTTTTAAGGAGTATCCCATTCGCATAATTGATCGGAGCATGAAGGCTCTCCAAGGTAGGTCTGTCCCTTTAGTATGGGTGCTATACAAGCACGACCATGTATAGGATGATACTTGAGAGCGAGAGGATGACATATATGAACAATGGATAGAGTTATTCTCAAACAAAGTTTTATGACCCTTGGAAGGGAAACTTAGGGATACATTCCTTTAAGCGGGGAAGACTATAAGAACCCGGTTTTTATTCAAGGTATATAACCATTTATTTTTAGTTTAATTCCTTAGTTTTGACTAATGTGAATTCCTAATGAGGTTATGGAGGAATCGAGGGTGTTAGGGCTTGTTAAGAGCCTAGAGACACAAATTTTGGAGGAAACAGTTGAACTTCATGGTTAATAGAAACTATGCAGCCCAGGTCACATGGTTTGTTTAAACCGTGTGGGGGTGTTATAGGGATCCATAGAGGGGAGCACATAGGCAACACACACTTTTTATAACTGTGCGCTACAAGCCATGCAGGGTGTGTTCCCTATGAAAAATGAGGCACACAGGTAGAGCATGGTTAGATAAACTATGCTCCCCTAACCGTGCAAGAACTACCCTTGGATAGTAGCTGGCACACAGTTGGCACATAGTTTGGACGACCATGTGACCAAACTATATTCCTCTTTAAATTTTGGGAGAAAATACCATTTTGACATCCTTACTTTTAAAAAACTCACCCATATTTCTTTTTATTTATCTCTAGAAACAACAACCCCTCTACTCTTGTTAGAAGCTCTCGAGCCTCCTCACCTAGGATTTGAAGCAACTCTTTTGTCCGAACTCCAAATCAAGATCTGTTTGTCATGTTGGATAGCCACTGGTAAGCTCTCCACTCCTTTAGCTCCTTTCATCATTTATCTTTCCATTAATGATTTTATTTAGGTGTGATATCATATGCCTTATTTTTAGGGAATTTATCAATTATTATGTTTTCTTCTGATCTAAGCCAAACCAAGGTCTGATACTGGATGAGGCATCTACTATAGGCATAAGGTAGGCAGTTTATGACTTTTCCCTCAAAGTATTGTTGTTTATAAATTGTATCCATTGTGCACACACTAGTTTTACTGGGTGTTGCTCTTAAAAATTTATCTAATTTATTTTAATTTGTCTCGGTTGTATTCTAAATCCCTAATGACACCTCTTGACCTCAATGGAGTTTAAGGCCTCTAGGTTAACCACCCCAAGTAGGATGTGTTCTTTGTTATTACTTTTAGTGACCCATATTATGATTACTTGAGACACCATTCATGTGTTCTTAACTTGACCTTCGATAATGTAATTGTTTCATCATAATAAATAAATATTTAATGAATTAAATGGAAATTATATAATTATAGATATCACTTGGCTCTTATTCTTAAATAATTAATTTGATAATTAGTTGCATGTCCTTATTTCAACTTATCATGTATGATGAAAGGTAATGGAATGAACCTAATGAAAATATAATTGCATGAGTATTACATGGACTTAAATGACTTATGATATATATTAAATGTATAAGGTTCCTATTGCATATGAACCCTTTTCATATTTATAAGAATGGTCACACTTGAGCCAACCTTGGATTCCTAATGGGATTCCTTGAACACTCATAGGACGTCATTCTGATTAATTGAGATGGTTTTCAAGGGGGATACCCACCTTAGAACATGTTCTATGTCTATTAGTGGATTCCCGGTATAATTTTGTAGTATCCCTTTACTTTACCTCTAGAAATTAGAATGAATTAGATACACTCCTTGGATTCAACATGACATCTACAGACATGTAACACCATGGATTATTCTCATTGGGTCCAGTCACACTTACCCTAGTATTTAATATGGATGTGTTCCAAAGAATCGTTTACAAAATCTTCTAGTGGAATGCATCATGGTTACCTCTTGGATTACACCTATTCCCTTATGCTAGGATGCTTGTTAGTTTAACTTGAGATGGATCGACCTTCTACAATCAAGGATGCATCAGTTTCACCTTGGATCCTCTGTTATTATTACTATCTTTTATATCAATGATGATACCTTTATATACTTTAATTATAATTGAATTGTAATTAATTAAATGAGTGTATGTTCAGAGATACCAAATGAGGTTGAAGTAGGTATGGGTTATTTACATTCACACTACTATACTTTTGATATACATGAACACCGTTAAAATTTATATTCATAGACTGGATTTGTATAGATGCCATTGGTGGTGTCGTTCTAAGATATATCTCACACCCTATCCAGGTCACTGTTGGAACCCAAACAAATTATATGATTTAAGGTGTGGAAAAAGGGAAGTGTCTCGCTTTGGACACCTAACTTCTTTCTTTAGGATGGGAGTTTGGTAAAATGACTAAGCCACTTCTCAGGATGCTTGGATAGTTTTTTCTTTTTTTGATTATTTTTTGTATCATATATTGTATTTTATATCTACTACCACATATGTCTATTTTCCATTTTTATAGATACATGTCGTCATCTTTTCTATATGATACAATTTATATATTTTGATGATTATTTATTGTTTGGATTCTTATACTTGTTTTCACTGCCATATACATTGCTATTATGATTCCATTGTGTATTCATCTTTTACACCACTATGCTCCACTCTGACCAGAGGGTATAGTCTCCCCATAGACATAACCTAGTCCCTCATTTCTAGTCACCAAACTCTAGTGTACGGGGAGGCATGCTTGAGGCTATGTGTCCAATCGGGTTTGGTTACTCAGGAGTGAACCGGGTCTGGGATGTCACATATTATTTACTTAAAATAATATTAAGGTCATTATCAAAGATAAATGACATAAAAATTAAATATATTCAAATTTAGGATGAATATGTTAAAATTTTTCCCATACAATTAAATAAAGGCAACTGTTGGGATGATTTTGAGACCTTGTTTCATAGTTTTAACCCCATTTTACCCTTACCGGGTTGAAAAATATTTACCATAGTTACTATTCATAATGACCAAAAATAAAAATGAACTATTTAAAAAATATTAACCTCATAATTAAAAATATGGAATAAATTTTTCAACATTCAATTTCTAGAAGTGGAACAAATTAATTTTAACATAAATGTGTAAATCGCAATGAAAAACAGTTTTTAGTCCCAAAAAATATCTTATACCAAAATAAAATATAATTTTGATTCCTATATAATTAATTAGATTATTTATAATTAAATAATAATTAAATTACTCTAATATCAAATTAAAAACATAACAAGAGTTTTAAATTTCTTAATTTATTGAAAAGAAATTCCAGTTTTACAAAAAAATGCATTTTCACTATTTACTTAAAAATAAATCCTTTTGTAAAAATCCCAAAAAATCACTCTAAGATAATATTGACATATTAATTTTAAAAAATATATTCAATTCATAAAATAAATTTTCTAAATATGGTATAAATTAATTATAATTTCTATGTACAAAATTCCACAAAAACCATTTTTGAAGAAAACATATTTTTTTAAAGTATAAAATGAATTTACTAATTATTGAATAATTATTTATTATGAATTAATAAATAAATTTTATTTTAGTAAAATATTTAAAAATATATTTCATAATATAGTTAATCATATTTACACTTTTCATTTAACAACTATGTTATAATATATCAAGGTTCATTTTAAGCTTGGTGTTTCATGTCAAAAAAGCTATCAAACATATAAAATTTATTTAAAGAGAAATACATTCTAAAATATTAGGGTGTTATAGAACATGTGTACTATATTCAGATAACATGATATATCACCACTGGAATTGTGGGCTATCCCCACAACCCTATACCAATGATTTGTAGAAACCGTTGGTATAGGTGCGCCTATCCCAATGGTTCAGAATTACTGTTGGGATAAGATGTTTATACTAATACTATCCCAATGGGTTTTAAAATTATTGGTATAGATATAACTATAGAACCAATTTTTTAAAACCATTGGGATAGACTTCCCTGAAATACACACCCATGCAGGCGCCCCTCCTCCCACCCAGATCTCATCTAGAGAACCCTAGCAGCAACGTTCGACATAAAAGTTTCTTCCTTACCTATGGTGATCTATCATATACTCTTGGTTTAATTTCATTCTTCTTCAATATTAAATCAGTGACTTCCAAATCCTTCAAATATTTTATCAAAAATCAATTTAATTTTTATTCTAGGTCTAAAACACCATGGTAGATTCTTTCTTTTGTTATCATTTAATTTATTTTGATCCTGATTAATCTAGTTTGATTTAGGCTTTACTATATTTGGTTCATGTCTATTTGGGTTAGTTCAGACTAGTTTGATTCATTTTGGGTTTGTTCAGTTCAATTTAGAGTGGTTCATTATCATTTTTACTTCATTTTGGTTCTATTTGGCTTCATTTAGTTTAGTATAATTTTATACCATTCAGGTGTTATTCAGATAATATTTGATAATTATAGTTGGATGTGTTCAATTATGTTTGGTTAAATTCTATTCAATTTGTTTTTTTTGGTTTTCCATGATTTAGGTTGGTTTGGTTTAGTTAATTTTGAGTCCATCTAGTTCTATTCAGACCCTACCTGACCTAAATCAAATTGTTATGAACTAATTTGAAGTAAAAAACCTTAATTCAAAATGAAAATAACAAACTAACTTAATTACAATCAAATAGGACAAACTCAACTTGACTCATCATAAACTAAACTAAACAAAAAAAACTAAATGAAACTAAACTATATAGAATAAAAAATACTAAAATCAAACCAAAGCAAACAAACCAAACTTTGACCAGACCCGACCCAAACTACAATGAACTAAACCAAACTAAAAAAATGGGAACCAAACTTACTTGAATCTAAATGATTTAGACTGACCTGATAAAAAAAATTAAGTTGGCATTACCCAAATCAACCAAACTTGAATGAGACGAAATAGATCAAAATTAACTCTAAGAAAACAGAACCAAATTAACTTGAAATGACCCGACATAAACAAAAAAAATGGAACTAAACCAAACTAAACAAAAGTGAAATGTACTATGAAGACCTAATTCAATACTAAATAAACTAAATTGAAATGGACTGATTAGACCCTAAGAAAACTAAATTGTACCAAACCAACCTAACTATTCTTGAAAATAAATAAACCAAACCAATAAAACCTTTACACTCTAAAACATAATCGAAATAACAAATCTTTTCTATATCATAACCAAACCAAATCAACCAAACCAACTGAATTGAATTGAAATGACTTGATTCAACCCAACTAGACTTGAGTAGAAATGAACTAAACTAAACTATATTATATTGAACTAAAATAAAATGAACTTAACTAAATTTAACTTAACTAAATTAAATTCAATAGTAATGAAAAAAATGAACTCACTTGAACAATCTTAAATAAAACCCTAATAGGAATGCACTGACCTACACCAAATAAAAAACCGAACCCAACCAAACTAAATTGAATAGAATAAAACCAAACATAAACAAAAATAACTGACTGAAACTGATCTAAATCATATAGAAAATATAGAATCAAATAGAATAAATATATTGAATTATCCTGACCTAAACCAAAACAAACCAAAACCAAAGTAAAATAAACAAAATCAACTGACTAGAACATAAAAAATTGAATTTAAAAAAAATAAAAAAGTGAATAAAAATTAATCGAACTTATCTAAACTGAACCTATCCCACCTAAATGATATATGATAGATTTAAAATAAATCAACTCAAGAAAAAAAACTAGAAAGGAAAATATTTGAACTAAACCAATCTAATTTGACCCAACTTGAATAGAACCAAAATGTACCAAATTGAATCGAACCATATCAAACAACACCAAACCAAACTAAATAGAACCAATTTGAATCAAAATAACACACTTTGAATTCCTCATCACTCCTCTTCAAAATTTCTCAAAACTCCTCTTCTCCTCCAAAGTCTACCACATGCACAAAAACCACATTGTAAACATTCCATAATCCATAAAATCAACCCATACCTTCTCCACCTAACATCTACCCATTTAGAGTCATCATCAACCATCCCATTGAAAACCACAAAAGAAGAAGTCTATAGGGTAAGGAATCCAAATTATCCTTTACTCAAAACCATATTTGATACCAAGGAACTTCTACTGAAAATTCATTCCTCATAGAAATCCAAGGCATAATCATGACTACATCATATATAGAAGCACCTTTCTTGCATTGATCTCAAGGTGAGGAAGGATTCAATTTAACATCCCTCAATATGAGAAACCACTAATTATGGATTTATCAAACCTAACTTCACAATTTATGTATGCTATAGAATATGGTTACCTATAAATAGTAATATTTAATACATGAATTTATAGAATTAGAATAACATTAGTTAAAAGGTGATTTGAATAAGAGAAAACAATAAAATCAGAAATTGTAAACACGATTTTGTGTAGTATTATGTATAGTTATTACTCATTTATATAATGTAATTCAATATCATAGTTTTATATTTATAATATTTTGTTATATATATAGATTTTTTGTCTTTTATATTATGATTCTAATATATACTAGTGTTTAATTATGTTTTTATACAAAGTGAACAATTATTATTTCATTAAATATATTTTTTGATTTAACTTCAATATTATTTTATTTATTTTACAACACGACATATAATATTTTTTTTATAGAATGGATATAATTTGGATGTATGAAACTAATCAAATCTCAAGTGATTTGAAAAACAAGTTGGAGATATTTTTAGATTTTTCATTTAACAATGTTTTAGATAGTGGTCATATACACTTCCCATGTTATAATTATGTTGGAAGACCTTGGTTAAGTCATAAAGAAGTTATCTACCATATAAAAAAATATGGTTTTCAAACAAACTACTATGTGTGGTATCATAATTGGGAGAAAATACAATCTCAAAATGTTCATGATCCGAATGAGAGGACTGGATTAGAGAATTTATTAGATGACTGATTTTTCTTTATTCATCACCATGAGAAAGAAAGGATGAAAACCCAAGAAGACTTTGACACAAGCACACATGATTCATGTAATGAAAATGATGATGGTTACATAGTGAAAAAATTTAATGATACTGCCATGACTCTAATATATCAATAATGTGGTAAAATAAAAAAGATGTAATTTTTAATCTGATTGTTTCATGGGAAAACCATGTATGTGATTTATAATAATTCCATCAATTATATTCTTAACTTTTTGAAGGACTTATTTTTAGATAATGTAGATATTCCCTCAAACCATTATATGGCATATAATTTAGTTGAGGAACTTATATTTTATTAAAAAAAATCATGCTTGCCTGAAATATTGCAGCTTATTCTGATAGGAAAATGCTTAAAAATTTATTATATAAAATGTGGAACATCTTGATGGAATCAAAATGTTGATGTAAAACCATACCATGTACCACAAAAAGTAATTTGGAACTTTAAATTGATTCCCATACTCCAGAATCTTTTCATTTATGATGAAAAATTAATAAAAATGCGATGAAATGATATAGAGAGAAATAAGGATAATGATGAGTTCATTTATCCTACATGTGAATTTTCATGGTGTACATTTGATGATTGATATCCTAATTTTGTAGTTGAAGTGTGTAATGTGAGGATAAGTCTATTATGTTATGGTTTTAATCCATTTGGTAATATTCTTACTTCACACAACACATGACCAATTTTTGTACACATTTATAACCTTCCTTCATAGATGTGTATGAAGAAACCTTTCATTTTCATAATTATACTCATATCTGGAATGTGGGTGTCCACACATATGATGCATGTTCAAAAGACATATTTTAGATGAGTGTTATGCTTGTGTAGATGATAAATTATTTTCCTGCTTATGTAATGATGTTTGGATGGACCACAAATGAAAAAATATCATGTCCAATTAATATGAAGAATACACGATCCATAAGACTTAAATACCACCGTAGTTTCAGTTTTATGAGATATCAACGATTCTTGCCAATGGACCATCCATATCAGAATAATAATTGAAGGGTTTACAATAACATGGAGACAAAAAATCCACCTCAACGTTTTTCTAGAACTGATGTGCTTAATGGATTGTAAGATGTCAGTTTTTTATTTGGGAAGGTTCAGATGAAATCTAGAAAGAGGAAGAATGTTTCCACCAAAACAAATTACAATTGGAAGAAGAAAAGTATCTTCTTTGAGTTTCATTATTAGTAAAATATTTTTTTACATAAATACTTAGATGTAATTTACATTGAAAAAAATATATGTGAAATGTTTCTTTCAATTCTTATAAATATAAAGGCAAAGTCAAAAGACGATTTATGATCTCGGTGTGACTTGATGGATTGGGGTATCAGACCAGAATTGTATCCTGTGTGTATCAGTGAAAATAAATATAAAGTTATGTGTGCTTCTTATGTGATGACACCTATAGAAAAAAATTAATTTATGGAAGTACTAGAGACTATTAAAGTTCATGACATATATTCATGTAACATATCAAAATGGTTCAACAAAAGAGAGTTGAAGTTAAAACCTTTGAAGACTCATGATTATCACATCCTTCTACATGAGTTTATTCCAATATAAATCCATCATATACTATACAATATTAAAGGGTGTTAGTTATTCAGTTGTTCCATTTTTATAGAGGTATTTGTGATAAGAATTTGTCCAAGTATTTCTTGCAAAAAATGTCGGTAGAGGCACCATTAATTTTTTGTGAGTTAGAGAAAATATTTCCTCTACCATTTTTTACATTCATACTGCATATAACTATCCATATTCCAACCTAAATACTTCTTGGAGGACCTTTTTCTTTTAGTTGGATGTATCCAACTGAAAGAAATATGTACACATTAAAGTCTTATGTCCAAAACATGAATCATCTCGAAGGTTCTATCGTGTAAGGTTACTTGGATCAAGAATGTGTGGATTTATGTTCAATGTTTTTATCTGATGTGACTACATGATAGAAAATACCAATGAGAAATGAAGAAGAATGGTATGACCAAATTGAACCCAATTTTTCATCACTTCTACAAACAGGGGGAATTCTAGGATCGTATACATTAACCACATTAATCCTTGAAGAGTGGGAGATGACACATCACACAATTTTTTTAACTATGATTTGTTTGATGAATACATAAATTAAGTAAATTGAACTTGTATATGTTATATCATACCTTGTAATTATTAAAATCTATTAAAATATTTCTATTTTTTTTGATAGGGAACATAAACAAATGATAAATAGAAAGCACCTTTCTTTATCCTTGAGAAGGAGAGATACTTTTCATATAAAAGAGTTTTCTTCTTGGTTGAAATTAAAGGTAGTATTATTACTATAATAAATTAATAAAATTAATATTTAATTAATTTTAATATTCATTTATATTTCAGGTATTGAATTTTCTGGCTAACTTTGTCTCTAATGAAATTAATTCTTAGGATTTTGGGCCTAATTTAGTGGTCCATGAATGAAAATAAATTGTGATCAATGGGTAAAAATTTATTATCACTGAATGAGAAATGAGCATGAAACACAACATGATGGTGTTATGGTAACTGACACAATAGACTGTTATTCTAGTGAATTGAATTATCAAACTCAATTTGAAAATGTATCTTATTATGGAGTTGTTGAGAAAATACTAATATTGGATTATTACTCTCATGGTCGAGTCACTATGATGAAATGAAAATGGCTTGATTCGATGATGATGCATGAGAAATTTATTGATGATTGTGGATTTAAATTTATTTACATGACTCACACTCTTTCTACTGATGAGCCATAAATATTGGCATCAATGAAAAAAATAAGTTTTTTATGTGAAAGATCATCTATAACTTGAATTTGGTGTCATTATTGAAGTAATCCCAAGACATATTATTGATGATTGTGATGATGGAATTGACACCATACCTACTCCCATTAGACTCGATCAATTTATTACTTATGATGACTCTAGTAGTAAAATTATTAGAGTTGATTGTGAACCTAAAGTTATGGTGGGAAATATATAGAATCATCCATCTATGTTCTCAATTATTTTGGTTTAGCTTGACTTGGGTTGTTAAGGTTAGTACTATTCAAATTGATTTACTATTGATTATAAATATTTTATATCTAACTTGACCTTCATGTGAATTTTCAAAATATACAGGTTGTAGTTTTCTTTAAGTTTCATTTTATAATATTGAATTGAAGTGTATTAGAACCTACCAAACCAAAAAAAAAACTGAAATAATTTAATTAGAACAAATAATAAGATGAATTTAATTGAAACATATTAAACTAATTAAAATGAAAATAAAAATCAATGAAAATAATAACCTAACAAAAAAAATGGTAAAATTACCTAACCCAAAATATGAACCAAATGACCTAACCCCCAAAAAATTAGACAAATGGCCTAATCAATTGACCAAAATGAACTGAATTACCTAACCAAAATTGAATTGGATTGAATTGAAAATAGAAAAAAAACTATATCATACCCATGATATACATACTAATTTGAACGTATTTATTTTTCTATGACATGTATTTTATGTTTTGATATTATTCCCCCTAAATATAAAATAATTTTGTTATATCACTACATATCCTTAATTTGGTTTTATAATTGTTATTCCTTAATTAAATCATGTATCATATTATTTCTTGTTTGTCTTATACATTAGTTATGAATTTCTAATTAATTCCATATTTGTTTTCAAATATAGGAAATAAAAAATTTGAAGAGATACGAAGGAAAAAATATGACATATAATAATCGCTGAATTAGAGAGATAGACGTCCCTCCTTTGGTGCCTGTTGTGACTATTTTATTTCAAATATATATATCAATTACATATAATTTCATACGATTAATTTTGTTTTTAACTTTTAATTAGGATCAACCAACTAGGTGATAATTATTCTCCAACCAACCTAGTGGTACCGGTGCTTAGCCAGATGATACTAGGGGGGTGGTACTCGAGCTACGTGCACCACTCTACATACCAGATCACACCCTATCCCTTCCTATGACATACCATTTATCACACCTTTTTATCCCATAGTGTTGTTAGAGGAACCTCAGATATTTAGTATGCTTATGTTTTTTCCACCATTTTCATCTAATCCTCCTCTCACATCTTTCCCTTATCCGATGATGGATCCTACTTCCCATCCATATTATACATTTCCATAGGAATCTATGCCACCTTCTTTTCCTTATACTTCCTTCTCCTCAAGCTTCTACATTCATGCTCATTCGACTTCTACTTTGACACATTCTGAGCCTATGAAGCAAAAATTGGGTCCCACTCCTTCTGTATAGGTTGAAATTCCTTCAAAGCCTAGGGATCTAGAAGAACCCATTAATCAGGTTGCCTTAGGTATATTTATAGAACCCTAGTAATTTTTTTGATTATAATTTATTTTCATTATAACATGTATTGATATAATTTTTGTTTTTTCTTTAACAGATAGATTTGACACTAGACGAAATAGGTGTACATGAATGCATGCGGTGTAGAACCGCTACACATAGTTGATGGTGAAGTACAACGAGGACAATCAAATTATTGAAAAAATAGGGTGATAATGTAGGAGTTTTATGGTTATGCTTTCCGAATACTCTAACATCATTCTTTTCAAGCCACTCTTTTGGAGAAACCTTCCAAATGAAGTAAAGTATAATTCTTGGGTGAAAATATGGGTAAGAAAATTCATTGGATTTAATGCTATATTATTATTGTATTTATATGAATTAATATTTTGGTGTCAAATTCATTATAATTTTTTCGATGTTGAGGATGCGAGGATAACACAACTCATGAAATTAGGTGAGTTGTGAATATTATATAAGAATGAGTTGTATAGTGGCAAGAGTTCTAGAGTTGGTATGGATTTAGAGGCCTCAAATACCATGAATGAGTTTCCAATAGCATATTATTTGGAAATTATTTCTTATTGTAAGAGTACCGAGTTTAAGGTATTAATCAAATTTGAGGTTTTTGAATGAAAATTACCATGATTTTCATTAATAATTAGTTTTTTATTATTGATTTTTTTAGTAAGTGTTAGGAAGAAATAAAAAAACATGGATGCTATAAAATAACTCCACACTTTGGGGAAGACTACGATGTCGAACCATGAGAGGAAGTAGGTACGATACTCATTTATAATTTTTCTATTTAAATAAATTATATAAATAAAATTTCTTCAATTGTAAATTATATAGATTCATTATATTTTTTTCAAAACAACTATATTAAATAATTATATATTTTGGGATATGTTAAAGATATTTTTATTATTGTAAAGTGTAAAATGGTGTTTAATATAGAATATTTTCTTGTGTAATCCTTTATAACCTCTTTATCATGTGTGAATTTTATACGTGTTAGGATACTATGGGAAAAGGGAGTAGGGTGCCTCTTATGATTTCCATTGTTTTTCTTTAGGACTTTAACTTTATTTTGTTTCTTCCATATTTCATTCCATTTATAATTGGGCTAGATAAATGATCATGTATTATTTAATTTATTATTGAAAGTATTTAGTGTGTACTAAAAATTCAGGATTAGTTTTTTTTAATTTTGTGAGAATGTCATGAAATTTATTATTTAGATGATTTTATGATATTGGTTATGGTTGATTTTATCTCAAATTTTCCACCTAAACACCAATCAACCAATTATTACAGCTATAAATTTCTATCTACAACTTTCTATGGCTATAAATCTATATAATAAAAAAACTTAAAAATTCAAATCATATTTAAAGTTTTTCTTATAAAATAATACTTTTGTATGATGTGAAATGTTTCCAACCCCCACTTTCCTACATGAAGACTAATACCCCAATCTAGTGAGTATTCCAACCAAAAGTCTCACTATCCTTACACTAAAAAATCCAAAGTGAATCAAATATAAACTAACCAAGATAAACTAAGTTGAAACAATTTAACCTGAAATAAACCAAACCAAAATCAAACAAATTGAACAAATTCAACTAGAATAGAATTTAATTGTATTGAATCAAACTAAATATGCCCATAAAACCCACCCCAAATTGCACCAAAAAATATAATACATCAATAAATAATTAAATTGAATTAAACATAACAAAATTTTTCAATGTTATACAATGAAAATAAAACATAACTATCATAAGTTTAATCAATAAAAACTAAATATACATGACTTAACTAGATCTAAATCAACTAGAACTGAATAAATATAAAACTATAGAAACCAATAATAAAGGCATAAAACCAAACCAATACATCACAAACCAACCAATCCAAAACACAACTAAATAAATAATGAACAAAAATTTAATAATACCAAAGTTAAATGACTGGAATCTGATGAAACTAAAATAACCTAGCTATAAGAAAAACCAACATGAAAAGAAAAAACATAAATGAAATAAATAAAAGATAACTTAACTAAATAAATATAAAGAAACATATAAGAAACATATAATGAAATAAAAGAGAATAAAAAATGAAATAAATCACACTAAAATAAATAAAATTGAATTGAAATAAATAAAATTAAAGATAACTTAACTAAATAAATATAAAGAAACATATAAAAAATTGAATCATATAAGGGATGAAAAAACTAAATCAAATTGGAATGAAAAGTTAAAAACAAATATAGGTGAATAAAAATAAATAAATATGATCCAGAATAAACCAAACTGAACTAAGATGAAAAAATAATCCGAACATAATGAAATCATATGCCATTAATAGAAATTGAATATAATTGAACCAAACTAAATTGAATTCAACCATACCTAACCAAATTGAATTAAAAAAACTAAATAAAATTATACCATGTAAAAAAAAAATAAAAATAATAAGGATCAAAACTAAGATGATCTTACATACTCTCATGCTAACTAAACATTAACATTATTTAACTAAATAAACAACAAATTCAATTATTTCATGTGTCTTTTTAACTAAAATAAACACCAATATTGACTATACGCTGTTATAAATATCCATCATTTAATTTTTTTCCTTAATTTTCCCTATTTTAACCCCTTTCAAATTAAATCATAGAAACATAAAAAACCAAATAGGAACACATCTAGCATACATTTCACCTTTCCATTATACCATATTATACATGTATCTAATATTGATTAGTTTTTTCAATAAAGACATTCCATTTCCATTATTCTATAATTACATTTCCCTTATATTCATGGAAATAATATATAAAAACAATAATCCTTAAATTCAACTTTAAGTTAATTTATCAAATCATTATTTAATCATATTCTCAATTCTACCAATTTATTATATAAAGTTTCTTTTATTAACCAACTCATATCATACTAGCACAATGTAATCAATCATTATAGTAAATCATATTGCATCATTGAGTATATCAATTTGATTTTACTTATGAAATTCATTATTAATAACCTATTTTAAATTATGGTTTTCTACATTAAATGTCATTACAGACAGAGGTTTTGAATATTAAAGGACGTGTGTCTCAAGTAAAATTGTTTTGCTTGATAAGAAATAAGAAAGATGAAATCATGGTAAAAAAACTGACACAACAAAAAATTATAAGTTTTACTTTTTTGATTTTGAATTTTAATATCTATTTTTAACTAAATATTCCATTTATATTTGTAACAATGTGCTTTGGAGGCCCTTGATGAGCAGAAATCTTTCAACTTTGGGACAAATGATCACTTAAATCAGGTTTTGGGAGATGAGCACCATGTCAGAGTACGTTATCGACTAGGGAAGAGTATTGTACTGACTAGATATTATCCCACATTAGGTGCTAGTTCAAGTAGCATCATTTGAAAAAATCTAATGCACATGTAGTATATGCTCAGGTCGAGGTAGAAGAGGCCAAAAAATGGTCATAAAGGAGCGTTAATGGAATCCAAGTCCCAATGATTTTTTTTGAAATTTATAACATTTTTATGTCAATAACTTCCACTAGATACTTCCATGACTTGTGATGCATATATGTCAACAATTCATATGTTGTATAGTACCATGCATTGGTCCTAGTGGCAGTCGGGATGATGACGTTCCTAGTGATGGTGATGGTGAGGATGGTGACAAGGATTAAAACAAGGATAATGGTGAGTATGAAAGTGAGGATGACGTGGAGGATAATGATGTGGATGCCGATGAGGATGATGGTGAGGATGATAGTGAGGATGGTAGTGAGGATGATGACAAGGATGACAGTGATGTCAGTGATGCTGATGAGGGATAGATTGATCCTTTACATTTTTGATTGATATTTATGACATTTAATGTTTGATGATTAGTTCTGAATGAATATATGTGATGTTTTGAATGTGTGTTATAACTGGTTTAATGAATTAATTGGTTTATTGTGTTATCATTGTTTGTATATTGGTTGGTGATGTTTGTTTTCAAGTAATTGACCAAGGTGCGGTGCTGTTATAACTTATGGCGGTTGTTTTAGCAGGTTCTGATGGTTGTTTAGGTAGGGTGGGGGTGCTACATTCTAGAGAATTAGGGGGGGGGGGGGGGGTCTATACCAGTGGTTTCAAAACCATTGGTATAGATTTATACCAACAATTTTGTTAGAACTATTAGTAAATTAAAATTCCATTATCCCTATGCCAACAATTCACTAAAAACTGTTGGTATAGGCCTTTCCTAATAGCTAATTAACCAACGATTGGGAGAACTGTTGGTATAGGTTATACCCATGGTTCTCTATCATATACCAATGGTTTTTAAATATTTCCATCAGTGTATATTAGAGAGTTACTAATTATTCATAGTAATGCAGATTTCATTGTAAATTTTTTTATGTAACTACATCATATGTAGTTACACCATCACTCCATGATAGATCTAACTCATCAATCAATGGATTAAAATAAAAATAAATATTATTATTTGTATATCCTATAATTAGTAATCTTAAATAGATATATGGTTCCTTCATCAATATCTAAGAGGTATGTTGTATGGTGTTATGAAGACATGCCCATAAGAATATTGACCACAGTGAGAACCGAATGGATATAAATCACTTATAGACTAACCTAACTACATGTTATGAGGTTTCAAAGTGAAAGATGAATGAACCTGATCAAAGAGTTTACATGAATCACTATCATAAGGATGATTTAAGTTTTTACTAATATAAATATTGGATCGATGTTATATCATCAAAGCAGCTGCATTGTGAGTCATAAATTGACACTTCAATCTATGTGTAAGAAGAAAATACCTCAACTATTTAACAAGAAAAAATTTATAATTTCCTTATTATACCTCAATTATCTACATATAATAAAATTAAATAATGAATCATATTTATCATAATATAAGATTCGATCATTTGAATATGCATGGATCACCTGATAATAAAGACCCAAATTATAGACTGACTTCTTGATTTTATAGAAATTTGAAGGCAGCATATTTATCTTAGATAATAATGATTTAACCAAAGAAAATATTTGATCAAAATAGTTATTCGACATTCCATTATTTGATTTAATAGCCATCAATTTTGTAACAACTTAATTTTTTTATCTTACATCCAAGGTATAAGTCCTCATAGGTGGATTTCAATAACTCATAAAATTAAGATGACTCAAATTAGGGATTAAAATTATCATTCCAAGTTTCTATTTTCTAAAAAGACATGTATCAACCTCAATTACTAAAATTTGAAATTTTGAAGGATCTAGAACCAAGAAAATTGTAGCCTTTTCTGAATTTTTTTCACTATGTTGATTCTAAAAAGCATAATCTATCTGAAAACCAAAATGCAATAGATGAACTCAAATATTTTTAAATATTTAAAATATCTTGAGATCACATTTATTACTTAAATACATAATTTTCCCTTCTAAAATAATTTTAAATATGATGATACAAATGATATAAACATTCAAATACCCTCAATATAGATAAGATTTATACCAAAACAATTTGAATTTCTATGATGATTTATTTAATCATGATATCATAATAAAAAATGTTGTCTACTTCTAGGGTCCACAGTTTTCTAACTAAATAGTAATTAGAATAATATATAAAATGTGTAACACCAATTAAGATTAATTAATAATAAATAATATTAATTAATACTATCTAACACCAATTCTTACTAATTAACACTAATTATTACTAATTTATATTAATTATTAATAATTATTACTAATTAACAATTTTTAATACTAGTTAACACTCATTAATAATAAATATTATTAATTAAGGAATGAAACATGAATAATTCATAAGAAATATTGGTTAGGATTAATCCGATATAAAGGGATAAGTGTACATGGATGATCCAAGAGATTTCAGAAAATTAGAGACTATAAAAACCTCATATAATATTTACTATATTAAAATAAAATATAAATGATTCATAAGAAATATTTCTAATGATTACTCTGATAGAAGGGAATGATTGATGAATAAAATATGACTAATTCATAAGAAATATTGGTTAGGATTAAGATGATAGAAATGAATAAGTGTATAGGAATGATCCATATTTTTATTAATTATTACTACTTTTTACTAATTATTACTATTTTCCACTAATTATTTCTAATTATTGCCAACTATTACTAATTATTACTAATTAATAGTAGTTAACCCTAGTTAACACTAATTAACAATAAATATTATTAATTAAGGAATAAAATATGAAAAATACATAAGAAATATTTGTTACAATTAATCCAATAGAAAGGAATAAGTGTGCATGGATGATACGAGAGATATAAAAAAATTAAAGATAAGAGAAAGAACATATAATATTTACTATATCAAAATAAAATATAAGAAATTCATAAGGAATATTCCTTATGATTAATTTGATAGAAGAGAATGACTGAGGAATAAAATATGAATAATTCATAATAAATATTTGTTATAATTAATCTAATAAAAAAGAATAATTGTGAAGGGATGATCTATATTTTTTTTATTAATTATTACTATTTTTATTAACATAATTTTCTACTAATTATTACTAATTATTATTAATTATTAATATATTTACTAATTATTAACAATATCTTACTAATTATTACTATTTTTAATAATTATTCTTATTTTTTTCTAATTATTACTATTTTTTACTAACTATTGTTGTTTTTTGCTAATTATTATTATTTTTTACTAATTATCACCATTTTTTACTAATTTATTACAAACTTCTAATAATTTATTACTAATTTCTAAGAATTTCTTACTAATTTTTTACTACTAATTATTTTATAATTTTTAATTTTTTTTACTAAGTTTTACTATTTTTTACTAATTATTACTTATTATTTTATAATTTTCACCAATTTTTACTAATTATTACTATTTTTACTAGTTATTAATGTTTTTAATAATTATTACTATTTTTTACTAATTATTACAATTTTTTTTCTAATTATTATCAATTATTACTAATTTTCACTAATTATTACTAGTTTCTACTATTTTTTACTATTTTCTACTAATTTACTATAATTTATTACTAATTTGTAATAATTTATTATTAATTTCTAATAATTTTTTACTAATTTCCTATTACTAATTATGTTATAATTTTTTCCAGTTTTTACTAATTATTACTATTTTTTACAAATTATTACTATTTTTAATAATTATGACTATTTTTTACTAATTATTACTATTTTTACTAATTATTAATATTTTTTACAACTTATAACTATTTTTTTACAAATTATCAATATTTTTTTAATAATTATTATTGTTTTTATTAATTATTAGTAATTTTTACTAATTCCTTGCTAAATTATAATAACATCTTACTAATTATTACAAATTTAATAATAACTAATTTATTACCAATTATTACTATTTTTTTTATAGTTATTACTAATTATTTTATAATTTATACCAATTTTTACTAATAATTTTTATTTTTTACTATTTATTATTATTATTATTCTAATTATTACCTTTTCTAATATTTTCACTACTTTTTTACTAATTATTGCTAGTTTTTACTAATTATCATTAATTATTACTATTTTTTACTAAATTATTGTTAATTATTTTTTTTTTCATTTTTTATTAATTTTTTTATAATCTGATAATTTTTTAAATTATAATTTAGAATAATAATATTATTATTAAATACAAGAACTACTAATTTAATAATGAATATTAAGAATAATTTTAAAATATACTATGTTTAATTATATTAAAAAAACTACTAAATTAAGTCAATATACATTAAATTGAAATAAATAATATAGCATGCGAATATAAGTAAAGACGAGTAAATTAAATTAATCAACAAATTCTATAATAAAAAAAATCAATAAATCAAATTTATAAATATTTAAAAAAAAGTTAAAAAAAACCTTATAACTGAATTTTGGATTGCAAATTGTAGATTTGCAAATAGAAAACTTTTTCCTAGAAAAAAATGAGAGTTTGAGAGAAAAAAGAGATTAAAAAGTTGGAAGAGTGAAAATTTTGAGAATGGGGGGGGGGGGGTTGTATTTATAGTCCGTTTTTTGTGACAGGTTATTTATGATGAATTTTCTGTCATAAACAACCCCTCATTTGACTATTTGTGACATATATTTGAGTTGAAATTCATTATTTGCGATAGGTATTTGTGATAAACTCAACATCCGTCATGATAGATACCCACCATAATTTTTTTCCACCTATCTAAAAACTATTTTCAATAGAAAACTTCATCATGAATGGATTTTTTGATAAATTATTTGTGATAGACAAAGAAATCCATTGCAAATAATTATTGTCGCCATGTTATTTGTGACAGACTGGCTAAGCCCATCGTAAATAAGCCTTACCCACTATTGCGTGTGTATTGTTGACAAAAGTATTTACGATAAATTTCTTTGTCAATTAAAAATACATGTAATGAGAAAAAAATTGCGATGAATTGTTATTTCATCATAACAAACCATTTTTTCAAGCACTATTTTCAAGGATCATCATGTCCATCACAAATGACTCATCGCAAATACGTATTTTTTTTGCAATGCCCATTTTGAAGGGCATGGTGCCTAGGAGGATCTAAGTGAAGTCCCTATGCAAAATGGGGAGAGGTTTCATTCCCGTTTTGGTGGGCACATAGGTTTTTCATCATGGTACAAGGGTTTTTTTGTCTAAGTGGTAAATCTTACATGAGTCACCCATACATATCACCTTGTTGTAGAGTGACCCTTACACAAGTTTTTATACTTGTCCATTTTTGAGTATTCTGTTGTAGCGTGTGGAGATCATCACACTGTAGTGATAGCGTATGGGCTCAGATTCTCTCAAACCTTTAATTTTTCATTTTTTGGGTGTTGATGGATCCCAAGGGTGTGTTGATTAGATGAATGTTATATATTATGTATAAGTATAACATATTACGCATGGACAATGAGTCTCACGTAAGAATTTATTACACAATGCTTTACAAATTTTCACTCTAAAAAATATATTATATATGATAATAAAATCTTACACATGGTTTAAAAATAATACACATCTATTAAAATTATTATATATTAGTTATAATATATTGTTGTACCTCTATCTCTTATAGTGTTTTGATGATCACAAACACTCATTTGTGTTACTAAAAATTTCATTGACTGCTTTTCAGTTATATAATTAATATCCAAGTCTTAAGATTAATGGAATCAAATGATAAATTCATAAGATCTTTATGAAATCTTGAAGATCATGTTAGATATTTTTATGAGGCTTTGAAGACCATGTTTAAGTCTCTAGAGACTTTTTAAAGTCATGGAAGGATGTTGGAAGAACCATTGGAGTATTTTAAAGAATATTTAAGTGGCACTACTTGAAGATAGATGTAGTAGGCAACACCAACTAGATGATACAGAGCCATTGGCTAGCCAATGGTGAAGATAGTAACATCCTATTACTGTAGGAGTCCATTAGTCAACTAGTGGTGGACCACCAACTAGTCAGTTAAAGATAAAAAAGTGATGAATCCCATTAGAGGGCCACCATCTAGCCACTGGCTTGTAGCGGCTAGCTGGTGAAGTTTTTTATAGAACCTATGTACTATAAGTGACCCACTGGTCAGCCAGTGAGGTGTAACGGGTTGTCAGTGGCATCAAGACTGCTCTTCTGAGAATGCATTTAATATGGCCAAAAAGTAATTATTTTTTTTATCTTCTTCAGATTTAATGAATTAAAAAATTGTAGAAGGTTCCCAGATCTTATGTAGGATATAAAAGGAGGTCCTTGGAGGCTTGAAGACTCATAATGTTATTGAAAAAAATCCATTCTAGAATAAAAAATACAAAATCACTAACAATCTCAAAGTTCTCTCAAAGGGCCAATCTCTATTTTCTCCATCAATTTAAAAGGATCTCTTTCTACATCATCTCTTAATATCTCATCTCAAATCTTACACATCCTTATGAGATATTAGATATCAGAATTGTAATAGTTTTTCACCAAGTAAACCCATCCTTTCTCATTTACTTCTATAATGGGTTATCACTGCCATAAAAGTAAGGGATGAGTTCCATAGCTACCAGGGAAGTTCAAGAGGGTGTTCACAACCATAATCATGATGGAAGAGTTTATTGATCATCACCAAGATCAAGGTAGTAATAAAATAAACCTATAAACCCTAGGGGAGGATATGTAGGGGCTCACACCAAGCTATTACCAAACTCCTTTATCACACTGTGTTTTTTTATGCATTGAATCGTTCAATATTGATACACATAATTGAAAAAATTTGATATGAACATTTACATTATGCTTAGTCACTTAATCTATTTTGAAATTAACTTTCTAATTCATATCAAATTTATTAATTTATCATTTTATTGAATTTATCTTTCTCTATTTATTATCTTTTAAATATATTTTAATTTTGAAATTACTATTTATGTCTGCTTTAATTTTTTAAAGGGAAATTCACCCCCTATTTCCATCTATTCTGACCAATAATTGGTATCAAAGGTTTATTTATTTTTTTATTAAAAATATATCTATTTTCAAAATTGTGTTTTAATTTTGTTTTTAAACTTAATTTATTTCAATGTTCAATTTTATGATGGAATTTACCTGTTATACTAATATACCTTTCTTTGATTGAACAAGTTACTCTTATTGGAAAAATTGTATGCCAAACTTTCATAGGAGAATAAGTTACCCTATTTGGGATATGGTTATGAATGAATATATTTATACTAAAGAACCATATGATAAGTGGTCATCCAATGATATTAAAACCTTTGAGTTTAATGGAAAATACATGAATTCTTTACATTTCAGTCTTGACCAAAATGAATTTAATCATGTTTCTACATGAAAACTGTTGATGATATATTGAAATTTCTATAATACACTCATTAAGGAGCTAATAAAGTTAAAGATGCTAGATTCTACATGTATCACTAATATTTTGAAAACTTTTCTATGCATTCAAATTAATCTATTACTAGTATGTTTACATGGTTTACTGATATTTGAAATATTCTAAAGTTTATTGGTGATTATTTTTCTCTAGAAACATAAGTGAAAAATATACTTTGGGTATTTCCAAGAAATTGGGCACTCAAAGTCACTACAATACAAGAAGTAAAGGATGTGAAGAACATATGGGTTAAATAACTTATCGGATCCCTAATGACATATGAAATTAATATGAAGTGATAAACTCTGAAAGAGGCCAATAAAGACAAAGATGTAAAGAAAACAATTTCCTTCAAAACTACCAATGATGATCCATTTAAAGGTTAAGTTCAATATTTTTATCAACTCACCAAAAACATGATTTTTTTCAAGAAAAATAAATCTTTGAATCAAACCAAGAAGGTAAATAAAAAAGTGGAACTAGAAGTGACATTTTATGAATATGAGAAAAAGGGTCACATCAAGTCTGAATACCCCATCTACAAAATAAAGGTTACAGAAATAAAAAAACATAAAAAGGCTTTTAAAATTATAACCTGGAGTGTAAGTGATGAATCCACAAACTCAACTTCCTTAAACTATTCAAGTGACTGAAGTGCTAAGTTCCTCATGACACATATTAAAGAAGACATTAAGGTTAGTACCCATATTCCCATTTTCTACATTTTCTCTTATTATCCTACTTCCCCTCTATCCTTTTTTACTCTTTCTACTCAATTCACCTTAATTAAGAAGACCTAAAATGCGATCATGATTAAATAAAAAGTGGGTATCATGATATTTATTTATTATATAAGGAACTTGATAAAACATACAAGAATCTGATTGATGAAAAAGAACAACTTCAAAAAGAGAAATAACAAATCTTCAAAGAAAAGGAAGAATTATTAGTGAAAGTTAAGAATCAATTAGATGTTAATAAACTCGAATACACTATCAAAGACCTCAAAATTTCACTTTACAAATTAACTCAAGGTAAAAATAATCTTAATAAAATTTTGGGCTATCGAAGGCATGGAAAATAATGGGTTGGTATTGGTTTCTCAAATCATGAAATCAACTCTATAAATCTATCAAAAACTACATTTATTAATGGTTTATTGCAAGATATATTTTTCTAATTATTTTGAAAGAATTAGACATTTAATCTATGAATGTGATTGAAATAATTCATGACATGTGAGACCAAAATAAATTCACATTTTATCCAATATTTCCAAAAGAAAATCTCACACTACAAAAATTTGGATACCTAAATAATTATTGGCTAACATTAGTGGACTCGAGTTTGTTTGGGTACCAAAATATTTAGTCATTTTATTTTACAGGAGAAGTGTCTTCTGAGAAAAACCCAAGAAGCACTATGGTACTAAGATAATGGTTTATCAAGACACATTTGTGGAGACCTCTTATAATTAAATCAAATTGATAAATTATATGGAGGTTATGTCTTATTCAATGATAACTCTAGAGGTAATATATTCGGTGAAGGTACCATCGATTTTCCTAACTCATCTATAATTTTTTTTTATTTTTCAAAGGTTTGAAACAAAATTTTATAAGAATTAGTCAATTATGTAATAATAGTTTTACAATTTCATTTGAAAATTATTTTTTGAAAAGTTTTTAACTCAAAAAAAATATTCTATTCACCACTTATTATTTTCAAAATGTTTATACAATCAATTAAAATCTCTCACTAGCCAAAAAATAAAATTATTGACTGAAAAAGTTAGTGAGTCATGGATTTGGAATAAATTACATGGTTAATGTAGCACACAATCACTTTCCAAACTCAACCATTATCAACTAGTACAAGATTTACCCAAACTAAATTTCAAATATGACATGATTTTTGAAGCATTATAATATATAAATCAACACAAATATTATTTTAAATATAGAAAAATTGTTGTAATCCTCATATTTTAATCATGTTTTAATGATAAAAAATCCTATACATTTTATAAATCTTGTTAATCCTATCTTAATTTGGTTTTAATGATCACAAATTCTATATGTCCTAAAAATCATGTGTATAGATGGTTAGTTTCTTTATGCTTTAAATAAACCTACCCAATATCTTAATTTCTAAAATCATGTTTGATTTGTGTAAAATATATTTAATTTATTTTATAATGAATTTATTTTATGAATGATTAAGTCTAATTCATTCTATGGATATTACTATTTAAGTCTATATACAGATATTTGGCTAAGTCTGAGAAACCATGAGTCTACCACCAGTTATGTTTTTCTAGAAAAGGACCCAGACACCATGACCAGACACCGTGACCCAGACACCGTGATCAGACACCGTGACCCAGACACTGTGACCCAAACACCGTGACTAGACACCGTGACCCAGACACCGTGACCAGACATCGTGACCAGACATCACATATATGCTACTGGTTCCTAATCTCTACACAACTATGCCATCATGACTTTCTCACAGCTCAAAGGAAAAGAAGAAGAGACCATTTCATGGAGACACTATTTTCAAGTGACACCATTTCTAGTGAGACTGTGACACCGTTCTTTAATATGTTTTGTCATTTTCAATTTAATTTCTAACATTTATATTTGAGTCTTTTAAATGCAATGACATAATTAATATTTCTTTGTAGACTTGTCACCTGATAGTACAAGGTACGAGGTAAAAAATACATACATCCTGTCAGCTCTAACACATGCACTCTAAGAATAAAAAGATAAGCGTGGCCTATAAACAAAGGCGCATGATAACGAATAATCACGAGCATTATTGAGAAAATAACCGGACACATGCAACAAGATACATATGAAGAACACACGAAGCATTATCGAATCCAAAAATATGGGATACCATTGATTAGAGTCAAGAAAATCTTTTCAATACCAACTCTATAAAGAACACGAGACGGATCTAACTGAAAACCAGAGCATCAGACTTGCAATACTCTGTTTCTCACAAGAGGGCCTAATTCTTAAATCCGGTTTATCCTAAAAGTCCAGATCTCTATATACTAACACTTAGAGCACTTCTAATATTATCTCATTATTTTTGCCCTGTTGTGTATTGTTTTTAGCTTTTGAGAAGTGTGTGTGTCTGTATAAAAACATACACTATCTCCTGCATTAAACCAGAGGATACAAGATATCCTTCCTCTCACATCTTTTTACACTTATTTACTCTCATAGATAAGTGTGGAAGATATCCCTATGTGACCTATTAGTTTATACCCACAAAGAACTTTGGAAAAGGTCGTGTGACATAGACAGTCCTGTGCACTGTTTTTTACCCCAATCTAGGGTATAGATCAAGTTTATTAATATAAAATTCTTGGTGTTAGCTGATCACCAAGTGGAGTGGATTAGGTCTTGACTTGAGACTGGACCACTTTTTTTATATCTGCTGTGTTGTTTGATTTAGTTTTCTCTATTTTTCTGTATAATTCAGATATCACTAAATTTACTTTAATAGTTAATCTTGGACAGAAGTTATAACTGTTTTTCCTTATTAGAATAGCTTCAAAAGTAATATTAATAACTTATATTAAGATTATTGAGAATTAATCAATCTTCTGAGAAGTTATTTAAATAGTCAAACTTTCATAACTGTATTACTTTGATTAACTGGGTTGTATTTATTTTTATTGGGGAACCTTTGAAGAATACTTTTCAAATATAAATTTTTATAGATACTCAATTCAGCCCCCTCTTGAGTGCTATACTCTGACCAACATTTGGTATCAAAGGAACTTATTAAGACTATGTTTTTGGCCCTATTAAACTGTGATTTTAGTTGTACTTTAAAGATCTGTAAATTTTTGTTAATTATAAATTTCTATCACTTTCATTGTATTTATTTATTATGAATAATAGATTGGAAGGTGATGCAACAAATATACCACCATTCTTTAATAGAACCAATTATTCCCAATGGAAAATTAAAATGAAAATGCATTTAGAGAGTATGGTTTTTGAAATTTAGTCTTAAATTATAAATGAGTATAAGATTCCTGATACTGATAGAATCACTTGGGATGACCCAACCAAGACTTCCTACAATAAAAATTGAAAATCCATGAATTCTTTATATTTATCTTTAGGATATGAGGAATTTAACAAAAAAAATTCATGTAAAACTGCCCATGAAATTTGGGATACTTTGTCTGTTTCACATGAAGGAACTTCTAGCGTAAAAGAAATGAGACTTAATACTTATACTATTAAATATGATAACTTTAAAATAAAACCTGATGAGCCTATTTCTGACATGTATCTCAGGTTCAACGAATTTTTCAACACAATTATTTCTCTTGGAAGAGAAGTTACTGACAAAGAACAAATTATGAGGATTCTCAGATGCCTACCTGACAGATGGAGAGGAACCTCTATCTCTATTAGAGAGTCATGTGGCATCAGCAAGTTACCTATAAAATAACTCATTGGGAAACTAATGATGTATGAAGAGGAGCTGAAATTCAATAAGTAAGAGGAGGATAAACCCAAAAGAAAATCTATTGCATTTAATACCACCACCTCTAAACACAAAGAGAAAGGGAAATTGGAAGTCTCTATAGAAAGTTCTAGTATTGAACAATCATCACCTGACAGTGATGAGGAGATGGATCAATTAGAAAGAAGGTTTAAGAGATTTTACAAGAAGAATAAATTTTTCAGAAATCCTAACTTCAAGGGAAGATATAATCAAAAAGGAAGCTGGAAGAAAGATTGGAAAAGAAGTGACAAGTTTGACGAGATAGTATGCTATGAATGTAAGAAAAAGGGACATATAAAGGCATACTTTCCCAAGTTCAAGTATATAAATAAATATGAGGATAAAGATAGAAAGCAAAAAAATTAAATTAAAGAAACATGGAGTGATTCTGAGGACAGTTTAAGTGACTCAGAATCTTCACATGATGAATAGGATAACAAATCCAATATGTGTTTTATGAAAAACACATCTGAGGTAACACTAGAATCTCCCGTACACAATTCCTATTATTTTAGATATGAGATTGACTCTAAAAATATGTCTCATAAATAAATGTTTGAGTACTGTAATATGCTTGAAGAGGAATGTAATGAACTAAAAGATAAATACAAATCTTTGAATAAATAACACGCTCTTACCTCAACCATTAAATCTGAACTTAATATATAAATAGAGAAAAATTCTCAATTACTCAAAGAAAATAATGAACTAAATCTATCTAATGAGCAATTGAAAAAGGATCTTGAAAGGTTTACTAATGGTAAAGATAATTTTTTACAAATTCTAGGTAAACAAATTGCTCCTAAATATACTACTGGTATTGGCTATCAACCTGATAAAAGAAATTTTGGAAGAACTAATTTTGTTTCTAAGTCTAGGACATACAAATTTACTCCTAGTTCTAGAAAACATTCATCTGGTTCAAATTATGATAAACTCTCTATTGTTTCAAGCTTTTTTAGACCAAATAGAGTTTATTTTTCAATCACTTTACACAATGATTATAGGAAAACTATAAGGAAAATGTGAGTTTCTAAAGCACTAGTCACTAATATTACTAGACCCAAACAAATATGGGTACCAAAATCTATTTTTATTTGAATATTTTGTAGGAAAGTTGCTTAAAAATCTCCTGTAAAAGCTTATGGTACTTATATAGTGGGTGTTCAAGACACATTACAGGGGACTATTCATGCTTCAAGAACTTAATAAAAATTTATGGTGGACATGTCACCTTTTGTGACAATGCCAAAGGAAAAATCATTGGCCTTGGACAAATTGGTAACTCTAACTCAGTTTTAATTTCCAAAATACTTTTTGTTGATGGATTGAAATATAATATGCTTAGTATTTCACAACTATGTGATGATGTATTTCATGTTAAATTTGAAAATGATGCTTGGAATGTTTTCAATTCTAAAAATAAATTAGTGTTTTCTACATTGAGAAATGAAAATGCATACTCTGTTAACTTAGATTATCTAGTCTCTCAAAATTCTTCATGTTTAAGTTTATTTCAAAAAGAATATTGGCTTTGACATAAGATACTAGGAAATTGTAATATTCACTTTCTTAGAAAGTTAACTAGAAAAAGTTTAGTCAGAGACCTACCCAAACTTGAGTTTCCAAATGATAAAGTGTGTAATACTTGTTAAAAGGGAAAACAACACAAAATTTCTTTTAAAATAGAGAAATAAGTGTCAACTTCTCAACCTCTCGAATTGATTCACATGGATTTGTTTGGACCATATAGAGTTTCTAGTTTAAATGGGAAGAACTATGTTTATGTTCTTGTAGATGGATTTTCTAGATATACTTGTACTTTCTTTTTGTCTCACAAAAGTGAAGCCTACTCTTATTTCACCAAATATGCCAAAACTTTAGAGAATATTAGTGGACTTAGAATTAAATCCTTAAGAAGTGATCATGGCCGTGAGTTTGAAAATAAAGAGTTTGAATCTTTCTATTCTCAAAATGGATATAGTCATAATTTCTCTGCCCCTAGAACACTTCAACAGAATGGAGTTTTAGAAATAAGAAATAGAACCTTTCAAGAAATTGATAGAACCATGCTTAGTGAATATAAATTACCTATTTATTTTTGGGTTGAAGCTATAAATACAACATGCTATGTTATTAATAGAGTGTTGATTAGACCCATTCTTAAAATAACTCCATATGAGTTATGGAACAACAGAAAACCCAAAGTAAGCTACGTTAAAGTTTTTGGTTGCAAAGTATTTATCCTCAATACTAAGGAAAATCTTGAAAAATTTTCATCCAAGAGTGATGAAGGAATATTTCTAGGATATTCAATCTCTAGTAAAGCCTATAGAGTGTTTAACAAAAGAACTAAATGTGTGGAAGAATCTGTCTATGTCAAATTTGATGAAACAAATCCACATGAGCCTAAGACCACTCTAGAGAACCTGGAGGATGATGTATCAAATTTGGACATTAATTCAAAATCCTCTAACCATCCTATAAAGAAATTTGTGAAAACTTATAGTTATGGAAATTCTTTAGATTCAAGTCACAGTAAACCCGAACCTGTTGAAGAACCTGAAATCACTAGTCCTTCTTTTTCTAGAGATTTTATAACTCTTAAGAACTATCCTTTAGATGATGTTGTAGGATATTTAGATAAAGGAAATCAAACTATAGCTTCTCTTAGAAATCAGGTTGAACATCAAGTCTTCTTGTCACAAATTTATCCTAAAAACATTAATGATTCTATCAATGATGAATTTTGGGTGATGGCTATGCAAGAAGAGTTTAATCAGTTTGAAAGGAACAAAGTTTAGAAAGTTGTTGACAAACCCAAAGACACATTTACCATAGAAACTAAGTGGGTATTTAGAAATAAAGTAGATGAAGATGGTAACATAGTTAGAAACAAGGATAGATTGGTTTCACAAGGCTATAGTCAAGAAGAAGGAATTGACTATGAAGAAACCTTTGCACCGGTAGATAGAATTGAAGCCATCATAATTTTTCTTGCTTGTGATGTAAATATGAATTTCAAACTATATCAAATGGATGTTAAGAGTGCATTACTAAATGGGTATATAGATAAGGATTTCTTTGTTGAGTAACCCCCTGGTTTTACAAATCCTCATTTTCCAAATCATATTTTTAAATTATCAAAAACTTTATATGGTTTAAAACAAGCTCCAAGAGCTTGGTATGATAGATTAAGTATTTTTATTATTTCCAAAGGTTTTACAAAAGGAATAACTGATCCTACCCTTTTTATAAAACAAATTTCCAATGATGTTTTAGTAGTCCAAATTTATATAGATATCATTATATTTGGATCTTCAAAAAATTCTTTATGTATTGAATTTTATAAAATGGTGCAAAACAAATTTAAAATGAGTTTAATGGGTGAAATAAAATTCTTTATTGGATTTAAAATCTTTCAAAATAATGATGGTATTATTTTAAATCAAATAAAATATACTAGAGATCTTATAAAACGTTTTGGCTTAGATAACACTAAAAGTAGTGACACTCCAATGAGTACTTATTGTAAGTTGGATCTTGATAAAGATGGAAAATCTATTGATCAAACCACTTATAGAGGAATGATTGGGATCTTACTCTACTTAACTACTATCCAACCTAACATTATGTTTAGTATATGTATGTGTTCTCGTTTTCAAGAAAACCCTAAGGAATCTCATTTAAATTCTGTTAACAGAATTTTCAAATACCTCAAGCATACACCCAATCTAGGACTGTTCTATCCCATAGGATAATCATTTGAGTTAGTTAGCTATTTTGATGCTGACTTCAGTGGTTGTAAGTTAGATAGAAAAATCACCTCTGGAACATGTCAGTTTTTAGTCAAGTCACTAGTATCATGGTTTAGTAAGAAACAAAAATTTGTTGAATTATCTAATCTAGAAGTTAAATACATAGCTTCTAGTAGTTGTTGTGCACAAATTTTGTAGATGAAACACACATTACTAGATTATGGATATCAATTTAGGCATGTACCTATAAATTGTAACAATACAAGTGCTATAACATCTCAAAAAATCCAGTTTCACACTCTAGGACAAAACATATTGATGTAAGACATCACTTTTTGAGAGAACATTATCAAAAAGGTGATATCAATTTGGAATTCATTGGAACTGAATATCAACTTTCTGATATATTCACTAAACCATTAAATTATGAAAGAATATACTATATCATACATGCGTTGGGAATGATAAATCTTAAGTAGTAAGTGTACTATTTCACAGCTTACTGTTTTACAGATTACTATTTCACAGCTTACTTATTCATAGTTTACGGTTTCACAAGTCACTGTCATAAGATTACTATCTAACTCTAACAGTTCTATAGTTTTACTGTCTTAAAAGTTGTTGCTTCAAATAATACGGTCAAGTAGTTTTGAATACACATAGTTATGGTCTCACCGTTAAATCCAGTTACGGTCTCATCGTGAAAGCTAGTTATGGTCTCACTGTGAAAGCCAATTCCGATCTCACCATAAAAATATATTCCAGTCTCACCGTAAAAATCTGTTACAGTCTCACTGTAAAGATACTTTATCATTTTATTTACATATTATAACCCGTATCACGATACTTAATTATTTTATTCTTTTACTTTCCCATGCTTTTGATTTTGCGATGCTTGATATCCCTAAACAATAAAAACGAAAGAAGTTTCACTCCTTTCTTCACCCGAGCTCTCTTCTCTCAAACTGTAACCCCTCCTTCAACCTTTATCTTTCTCTCTTGAACCTTTGTTGAATTACCATAATGAAACTCCCATCGTCATAAACCCCTGAGAAGTTAAGATCAAAGAAGAAGATAAAAATAGCACCGAAGCTAGCGCCTGAAGGTCCTTTGAATTCGAACTTGGTGAACAAAATAGTGGTACCTGAAAAGGAAATTTTCCCTAAGTGGTTTTAGTCAAGTAAGTCTTTAGTATTGAAAGTAATAAAAGAGCAAGGATGGATGGATTGGTTCACAAAGGAGGATAGACCGATTTACCAAATCTAGTTGCACATTTTTATCAGTTCGTTCAATTCTCCTTTGATACATAATATGGGTTTGTTCTAAGAAGCCAGATCATTGGGAAAAGATGTACCTTTTCTTAGAGATTATGGGCTGCATGCCTAAGGATACCCAATGAGGGTATTTTTGAGGACTATGAGAGAGGTACTCCACCTCCAAGTGAGATATTTGTTTTAGAAGAATCCTTGGGAAACTTAACTGGGAATGAAACAAAGAGAAGAGCTATTACTGCTAAGCTAGATGGGGAAACCAGAATTTTGTTTAATCTTGTCTAGAATCTGATCAGTCCAAGAAAATGTGACTTTTCTACAATCAAGTATCAGGATGTATTTTTGATACATCTTATGAAGAATGGACATAAGATCAACCTATGCATGTAATTTATACTCCATATGTGAGAGTTGATAAAGACAGCCTCCAAGTCAACCACCATGTTCTACTCAAGGTTAATCTCAGATATGATTCATGCAAAAGGGTTGGTTGGACCAGATCAAGAAGTCATTAAGGAATATGAATTTTTTATCTCAAAAGTTACAGTCAAGAGAATGAAAATCAGTTATAATCCATAGAGAAAATCATGGGTAGAAGATAATGAGAGGGTCTATGAAAATTTCAACCCGGTTGAGCATTCTTCAAGACCTAAGGACATTTATGATAATGGTTTGGAACCAGATGAAATCGTTGAATATTTTGATGAGGAAGAAGAAGAAGAATTTGTTGCACCTACAGGGAAAATATCCTGGATGATAAAGACAGTGAACATGTTCTCTAAGACATAAATGAGAATGAAATACTTGTTCCTGAAGAAATTATTGATCTGGAAGAAGAACCTACTTCTAAAGAAGAATCTGCTTCTAATGTAAGTGAAAATGATTTTTTGGAAGAACATCTAGAATAAGATATTTCTCTTAATAAAGAAGCTTCCTTTGAGGAACACCTAGAGGAACAAGCTATTACTAAGTTTATCCCATCTACTGAGGAGATAATGGATCAATCCTTTCATTTGTCTAGAAAAAAATGGGTGAGGATATTAGGTATGAAATCTTGTAAATAGATCAAGGATCTAAATCTATTTGTCCTAAGAAAGATGCACATGTTGAGGGGGAGAAACACCCGAATCTTGAAACTATTGATATTCCTAATCCGATTGATCCAAGCTCTATGGATACATGTTATAAATTCCCTAGATATTTTGATGTGAATGATTCTGAGAAATCCTCAGTTAAAGGTATAGATATGTCTACTATGTTTCAATTGAAACCAGTATCTAATCTTGATGTTATAGCTGCAAATGAACCTGAGCCTGTCTCAGATCCTATTCCTGAACCTTCACAAGAACCTTCCACCTTGGTGAGTAAAGATGATTTGAAAGACCTTAAAGCTATTTTTTTGGCTAGAGTTGAAAATATATTGAACACTCAACCTGCTCCTATGACCAACTCGAGTGAAAGAAATGCTGCCCTGTTGTTAGAGAAGATTATTTGGCAGATTCAGCCAAAAATGCTTCATGAAATTCAAGAAGTCAAAGTTGAGAACAAACATTTAAGTGATGAAGTTCAGTCTCTCAAAGGTATAGTTGAAGATATGCAAAGAGTGCTAAACTCAAGACCAGAACCTATTGCACATCCTGTCGAGGATGTTAGTGGTCAGATTCCACAGGAAGTAGATTCCCTGATTCAACCTAACTTAACTTCCTTAGCTGACAAGGTGGATGAAAGAAACAAGAAAATAGTTCAATAGATGTGTGAGATTGTTATTGGTCTTAACAGGTTGAATGATGAGTATAAGGGTTGTCTCCAGAAAGTTCTGAATCAACTGAAGTCTCTTACTTTAGCTGTTAAAGTTTCTAGTACCTTCGGACAATTATCTCAACCTTCGTTGGACATTGATCTACCCAGAACAGTTATTAAAGAAGAACTTAAATCAGTGCTCAATGGATTTGACAAAGAGTCTATATATGTGGTTGTTAAGAATAGTGACAGAGTTCTTGATTTGGTGAGAATTCATTCCAAGATTTCCAATAACTCTCAAGAAGAAATTATTAAGAAGGTGGATTTCTACTTCAATAGAATTTTCTCTAAGCATGACATGACAAACCATTTCAAGTACCTTGTAGAGAATATGAAAATCCCTCCTATCACCCAAGATTTCAAAACTCAAGTTCAAAATCTAAAGGATTTCACTCCCTTGTTGGACAAGTTCTTGGAGAAAAAGGATGACTTTAAGAAAGTGATGCAGTATGGTGGTGAGATTATTGCTGACTTCATCAAGATATTGAGGCCTTATCTTCATGTGCAGAGTGCTGATATTGTGGCTCCTTCAGCTGCACCCTTAAGACCTGGTTTTCCTACCTTCTCATCCACTGCCCTTGCCTCTACCTCTATGTCTATCTCTCAGGATCTAAGTCAGATTAGACCTGTTATCCTTGACCAACAATTACCTCAGTCTTCCACCAAACCTTCCTTGGACCCTTCTATTTTTAAAGGACTCCCTTTACATTCTCTGTCAGTTGGTTCAATTCCTTATTCAACTTCCACCTATGCTCCTCTGGCTTCTCATGATGTTGCTACCATGGGTAAAGAGAAGACATCCAGTTCTAAAGAAAAGTGACTACTATATTTTGATAGGTATATTGTTTTATTTTTGTTTCCTACTATTTTAAGTACACTTTTTTATATATCTAATGCATTGTGCACTCTTCTTCTCTATTCTCTTATTTACTTTCGTACTCTTTTTGATAATCCCAAAAGGGGGATAGATATGCACTCTAAATTCACACTACGGAAGAGACACATTCACTAAGAATAGATATCTCACTCACATGATTTGTAATCATCAAAAAGGGGGAGATTATTGGACTCCTCATGTGTTAATCATGTTTTAATGATTAAAAATCCTATACATTTTATAAAGCTTGTTAATACTATCTTAATATGGTTTTAATGATCAAAAATCCTATATGTCCTAAAAATCATGTGTACAGATGGTTGGTTTCTTTATGCTTTAAATAAACCTACCCAAGAACTTAATTTCTAAAATCATGTCTGATTTGTGTAAACTATATTTAATTTTTTTTATAATGAATTTATTTTATGAATAATTAAGTCTAATTCATTATGTGGATATTACTATTTAAGTCTGTATACAGATATTTAGCTAAGTCTAAGAAACCATGAGTCTACCACCAGTTATGTTTTTCTGGCAAGGGACCCAAACACCATGAATAGACACCGTGACCTATACACCATGACCAGACACTGTGACCCAGACACCATGACCCAGACACCGTGACCCATACACCATGACCAGACACCATGACCAGGCACCACATCTGTTCTACTGGTTCCTGATCTCTACACAACTATTCCATCATGACTGTCTCACCGTTCAAAGGCAAATAAGAATACATTGTTTCACGGAGACATCATTTCCAAGTGACACCGTTTCCAGATAGACCGTGAAACCATTCTTTAATCTATTTTTTCATTTTCATTTTAATTTCTAATGGTCATATTTAAGTCTTTTAAATGCGTTGACATAATTAATATTTCTTTTTGGACATGTCACCTGATAGTACGAGGTACGAGGTGCAGAATACATGCATCCTATCGGCTCCAACACACTCACTCCAAGAATAAAAAGAGAAGTGTGGCCCAAAAATAAAGGCACGTGATAATGAATAAGCATGATCATTCTTGAGAAAATAACTAAACAAATGCAACAAGATACATATGAAGAACACACGAAGCATTCTCGAATCGAAAAAGTTGGGATACTATAGATCAGAGTCAAGAACATCTTCGCAATACCAACTACACAAAGAACACGAACCAGATCTAACTGGAAACCAGAACATCAAATTTGCGATACTCTATTTCTTGCAAGAGGACCTGATTCTTACATCTGCTTCATCCTAGAAGTCTAGAGCTACATAGACTAACACTTAGAGAACTTCTAATCTTATCTCATCATTTTTGCTCTGTTGTGTATTGTTTTTAGATTTTGAGTAGTGTGTGTGTGTCTATATAAAAACACACACTATCTCCTGTATTAAACTATAGTATACAAGATATTCTTCCTCTCACATATTTTTACACTTGTTTACTCCCACATATAAGTGTGGAAGAGGTCCCTGTGTGAACTGTTAGTTTATAACTATGAAGAACTTTGGAAAAGGTCATGTGACCTGGATAGTCCTGTGCACTCTTGTTTACCCCGATCCAGGGTGCGGATCATGTTTATTAATATAAACTTCTTGGTGGTAGGTGATCACCAAATGGAGTGGATTAGGTCTCAGCTTGATACTGAACCACTTGTTTTATATATGATGTGTTGTTTGATTTAGTTTTCTCTATTTTTATAGTATAATTTAGATATCACTAAATTTACTTTGATAGTTAATCTTGGAAATAATTTATAATTGTTTTTCATTATTAGAATAACTTCAAAAGTAATATTAATAACTGATATTAATATTACTAAGAATTAATCAATCTTTTGAGAAGTTAAATAAACAGTCAAACTTTCATAACCGTATTACTTTGATTAATTGGGTTGTATTTATTTTTATTGGGGAACCTTTGAAGAATAATTTTCAAATTGAAATTTTTATAGATACTCAATTCACCCCCCTCTTGAGTACTCTACTCTGACAAAAAAAAAATAATTCTTTAGTCTAAAGCTCTTGAACTTATTCATCTTGATTTATTTAGACCTTCTCAAATTGAAATTCTATGAGGTAAATCCTATACTTTTATTTTTATTTTTTATGACTTTACAAGATTCACATATAGTTATTTTTATCTCATAAAATCAAATCTTTCAAATCCTTAATAATGTTTAAAAAAATATAAAAATAAAAAAGTTTTTAAAATTATTTCAATTTGATGTGATCATTGTGGAAAATTGAAAAACAAGGAATTTTATGATTTACTCTCTTCTCAAGGCTATAATAATTCTTTTTATAATCCTCAAATCCCTCATTAAAATGGGGAAATATAGAGGTGAAATTGAACTATACAATAAATAACTAAAACTATTTTAAATAAATTTAATTTAATTCATTTTTTGGGTTGAGGCCATAAAGATTTCTCGATTTATCATCAATCATGTTCTCATAAGATCTTTTCTTAAAAAGACTCCTTATGAAATTTGCAAAAATAAAAACCAAAATTTGGATTTTTTAAAGTTTTTTTCTGCAAATATTTTATTCTCAACACCAAACACAATCTTGGAAAATTTGATTCAAAATCTAATGAAGGTATCTTTCTTGGGTACTCCAACTCAAATAAGGCATATTGAGTCTTTAAAAAAAGGACCTAAACATTGAAAAAATAAATTCATGTTGTTTTTTATGGAGTTTTACCAAAATATATTCCTCAAAAAGTTTTTGAAAATGATGTTTTAAATGATCCTTTTCAATCTAAAGGAGTTGAAGTTGAGCAAGAATCTTCTTCAAATTCATTACCTAACACTTTTAAAAAATTTAATGTCCATCCCCTTAAAAATGATATCAGATATTTATAAGTGATAACTCATACTAGATGATCATACCTAAATATGTTTTGACACCTTGCCTTCATCTCTCACTTAGAACCCTAAAATGTCAATGATTCCCTTAATGATGAAACTTGGGTTATTTCCATGCAATAATAACTAAATCAATTCACTAAAAATTATGTATAGACTCTCATGGAAAGACATAATGATAATACCATCATAAGATCTAAATGGGTTTTAGTAACAAGTTATATGTTCTTGGCAATATAATTATAAGTAAATCATGTCTAGTAGATAAAGGCTATAACCAAGAATAAAGAATCAATAATGGTGAAACCTTTTCACTTATTGCTCGGTTAGAATCCATTAGATTTTTTTTGGAATTCACCTCTCATGTTAATTTAAAACTCTTTTAAATGGATGTCAAAAGTTTCTTTTTAAATGGTTTTATTAATTATTTTTTTGGAACAACCACTTAGTTTTGAAAATCGTATTTTTCTAAATCATGTTTTAAAATTAACTAAAGAACTTTATGGTTTAAAATAAGCCCCTCAAGCTTGGTATTACCATTTATCTAATATTACTTTATCAAATGGTTTTAAAATTTGAAAATATGATTTAAATACTTTTTAAAACACATATCAAATGATTTTTTACTTATTCAAATTTACATTGATGATGTGATTTTCAGGTCAACCAATGAATCAATTTATTTTGACTTTTTTTAATTCAATGAATAAGGAATTTTAAATGATATTTATGGGTGAACATGAATTATTTCTCAGTTTTCAAATTTCTCAATGGAATTATGGTATTTTTCTAAACTAAGTGAAATAAACTAATGATATCTTAAAATGATTTGGCATTGATCACACTAAAGAAATTAGTACACCTATGCGTGCAAATTGTAATATAATGTTAGATGAAGTTGATAAACTGATTAACAAAAATATTTATAAAAGTATGATTAGTAGTCAAGTTTATATTATTATGACTTAACCTAAAATCATGTTCGGTGTTTTTCTTTGTGTTTTTTTTAATCAAATACAAAGGAATCTCATCCTAAATCTATTAAAAGGATTTTTTTTTATTATTTAAAAGGAACTAAAAATCTTGATTTTTTTATCCAAAAGGAACTTATTTTTAATTAACTAGTGTTTTAGATTCTGATTTTGAGGGATGCTAATTATATTGGAAAATTACAAGTTTAAATTAACACCTACTTGGAAATCACTCATCTCACGGAGTAGTAAGAAGAAAAACTTAGTTTCACTTTCTATAACTAAAGTAGAATACATAGCCATTGGGAGTTATTGCACCCAAATAATATGGATGAAACACACTCTCTTAGACTTTGAGCTTATATATGACCATATACCTATTAAGTGTGATAATAATTGTACTATTAATATTTTTAAAAATTCTATCCAACAATCTCTCACTAAACATATTGACCTTAGTCACAATTTCTTAAGAGACCACTTCCAAAATGGTGATATCTTATTTTAATTTGTTAGGATGTAATATCAACTCAATGATATTTTCACTAAACCTATAGTAGTTGTATGGTTCGATTTCATTAAAGGTGAATTAGGAATTATTAACTTGTGACACTTTCCATTTGACCTTGGCTAACTTGAGTTATATTTTTTTAAAATATATTTATCTTTATCTTTCTTTTTTTCCTTTAAAATCTTGAAAATACAAACTTATCATTATATTTATTGTGCGTTCTCTTATTTCCATTTTGTATATGATCCCTTTATCTAACTTATTATTTCATTTGAGGGGAGCCTTATCTCTTTATTTGTGAAATTTTCCTTAAGAGGGATTTTTTTTCAAATTAATTTTTAAATCAAAAAGTTTTTCTCTTATTTTAGAACTTTAAATTAATATTTTCTAAAACAAGTATTTTGTTATCATAATTTAACTATTTTATTTTTTTTATCAAACCTTAAATACACTAATTATATTATTTTTGTTTTAAATTAGTTTTTAAATTATTTTAAAAAATTATATGATTAATTAGGAATATGATCTACTTATTTTTCAAAAAATATATTTGTTTTTATCCATCTTAAAGGGAGATTCATGATGAGTAAAATTTTAATATATATAATTCTCTCTCTAACAAATGTTTTTAAGTTGTATTTAATGAAATAAAAATCAAATTATTATTTTGAGGTATGATTTCATATCTAAATGATTATTTTTCCTTAAAGCCTTTTCAATGGAGGAATCAATCAATGTTGGTAAATCCATTCTTTAAGGAAATGATTATCTTGGAAATGGTATGTACCAATTTTATTTTTCTTTCTTCTTCTATTATTTTTTGTTTTTATATATCTTTTATCTTTTCTTCTTTCTTTCCTTCCTTTTTTTATTTCCATTTCTTTATATTTTATAAATGTCCTTATGTTTTTCTCTTAAGAAAAATTCTTTTAAACTTTCCTCTATATCTATCTCTCTGTCCTATTAAGGGGGTGTTTGGAAGTTAATATATGTTTCTAAACATTTTTATTGTATTTAATTCTATTTTTTTTCTAAATATATTTATCTTTTTAAATCTATTTATCTATTTTGAGTTTTTCAAAATATTTTTTTTAAAATCTCAATTGAGTTTTTCTAAAAATATTTCATTTTAAGTCTTTTATCCCTCTCCTTGTTTTCTTTTTGATAATTATAAATGGGGAGAGTTTTATTTATTAAAATTATAATAGGGAGAATTTTATTTTATTTGAACTTAAAAAAGGGTAGAATTTATTTATTTTTTTGTAATGTTTTATTGATTAATTGTTTCACAAAGTGGGAGTTGTTGAAATTTGAGTTAACTATTTTACTCTTGTTTAAAATTTGGCATGTTTTTTAGTTAATCTCTTATGAATATTGAATATATTTTAGTTAATCTTTTGATAATATTGAATTTATTTTAGTTAGTCTCTTGAGAATATCAAATATATTTTAGTTAATATCTTTAAAATATTTAATATATTTTAGTTAATCTCTTGAGCATGTTGTATATCTTATTTGATATCTTCAATTCATTACTATATATTTCACTCTTGATTCACCATTAATATATTTTTTATATTAAGTGTCCACTAACATAAAAAAATAGAGAGATGGTTATAACTCTCTCTATCATAGTTTTTTCATGATCAAAACTACTCATTTTTGTTACTAACAATTTCATTTAGTTATTTTAAGTTATATAATTAATCTCCAAGTCTTTAGATTAATGGACTCAAATGATAAATTCATAAGATCTTGATGATATCTTTAAGATCATGTTGAATCTATTAAAGAGGCTTTGAAGATCATGTTTAAGTCATTAGATAATTTTTAAAGTCATGGAAGGATGTTGGAAGAACCTTTGGAGGCTTTAGAATAATCTTGAAGTGGAAATACTTGAAGATGGATGTAGTAGGTAGCACTGGCTAGCCAATGCAGATCCACCAAAAAATCGGTGGTGAAGAAAGTAGAATACTCTTACAACAAGATTCCACCAGCCAACTAGTGATAGATCTAGAAGTACTGCATTTTTACAAAGGTCCAATAACTAGATTTTGGCCAGTAGTGACTATCTGATGAGGTTTTTCCTAGAACCTATGTGGCATAAGTTACCCATCGACTAGCTGGTGAGGTACATCATGTATCCAATGGCATCGAGAATTATTTTCCAAGAATGTATGTAATGTGGTAAAAAGCCATTATTTTTAGTCTTCTTTGGATTTAATGGATATGATGAATTCTAGAAGATTATTGTCTCTTATAGAGGATATAAAAGGAGGTATTTGGAGGATTGAAGACTCACATTGTATTTGAACAAATCCTTGATTGAATCAACACCTCCAAATCACCAGAAATTTCAAAGTTATCTAAAAGATTCAATATTCATTTTCTCCCTAAATATCAAAGGCTCTCTTCATATATCATCTCTTAATATCTCATCTAAAATCATACACATCCTTACAATAGATCAAGGAGTAGAATTGTAACAGTTTTGTACCAAGAAAACCTCTCTTTTCTCATCTCTTAGAATGGGTTTTCACTGTTGAAAAAGCAAGGGATGGGTTTCTTGGTTATCGACAAAGATCAAGAAAGTTCTCATAACCATAATCACGAGGGATGAGTTTCTTGATCACCGATAAGATCAATGGAGTAATAAAATAAACATATCAACCTGAGGGAGGAGACATAGGGGATCACACTAATATATTGCCGAAATCCTTTATAAAACCATGTTTACTCTCTATTTTATTTTATGAATTGCATCATTCAATCTCAATATTAATAATTGCATAAATTTTATACGACCATTTCCATTATGCCTACTCACTTAATCTACTTTTAAATTAACCTTCCAATTCATATCTAATTTATCAATTTATCACTTTATCAAATTTATCACTCTATCACTTTATCTTTTTAAAATAATTTAATTTTGATTTTACCATTTCTGTTTGCTTAATTTTTTTTTCAAGGGAAATTTACTCCCTCTTACCATCTACTTTGATCAACATATCTCATGTAATAAAAATATACTTTACATGGAAATTTCTATAAAGGAAAATATCTTATGCAGATGAAATATATTATGAATCCCTTAAAATTTATTACAAAAATAAATTCTATTATGCATTATATATATTATGTGTTATATATATGTATATATATTATTTATTTCTGTTTTATTTTGAAAAAATTACATATTACAGATTTAAAATAAATTATATTTTATGATTAATTATGGGATTTAAATGTTATGATTTAATAATTATAATTCACATTTTAAATAAGGAAATAATAATAACATGTTTCATGAACTAGAAAAGGGGGAATGGGGGGAGTTTCATGATTTCAGGAAGAAGAAAATAAAGAAAAAATATTAACACTCCATTGTTTTAAAAGTTAAAAAGGATTTCAATTAATAAAAAATCATGGTATGGGAATTCATACAACACCCTTATACTATTTTAAACCTTGTTTTTTTAGAGAATTATATATTTCATTATAATAATGAAACCCCACACCTAGAATAAATAGAAGGAGTGACTTATTCTAAAATTAGTTTAGGCCATGAAATGTGTATAGGTGAGTTGTGAGTTAGTTATTTTCTTATATATATATACATATTAAATTTAAAGAAATTAAAATTGTAGATAAATCAATATGTTTTATTTAAAAATAAATAAAAGGTGTTTACTCTTGTTTTATATGAGAAATGCGGCCATGCACTATGCCCATGTTGGGTGAATAAAAAATCCATGCCAAAATTTAATTAAGAGTATCTCCTTCATTTCCTATTCCTTATCTCATTTCTATCAACTTATAAAACTAGAATACATGTCCCTCAAGTTTCTTCTAGTGTTATTATAACACTCATTATTATTCTTAGCTATTGTGATTTGAGTTTCCTTAGGTGCTCATGATGTTGAAAACCCATATAGTTAAAAAAATAATTGTCATTATATATATATATTGTATCATATCATATAGTATGACTACATATATCATTCATATAAGCTATCATATGATGATGTGTCATGAGAGTTACAAATATGGTTTAATGAACATTGAATAGTTAAATGATCATTAAATTCTTGATTGAATAATTTGTATATTATTAAAATTTAAATATATAACTGATATTGTATTAATGTTCAATAAGAATTATGAATCTTTTAAACCTATATCATTTAATGTGAGAGTTCTATAAAAGAGGGGAAACATCTATAGTATAAATAAAAATGATGATCAAATTATGAGACTCCCTTAAACAATTCAAGAACCGAGGTTTTGTATATATATATATTTCCCTCTTAACTAATATGTGTGATGTGATTAAATAAAGATTATTTTTTAATCAAAGAACCCAAGTAAGGATGAGTGACATAAATAAATAAGTACATACAATTGTACATACATTTTTTTTTAAAATTTTACTAAAGCAAAATTTCAATCAAATATATACATTCATCATAACTATTAGAAATAAAAATGAACAATAATAACAAATAAACTCAATGATTAAAATCACATAACTCACAGTATTATATAAAAAACATGACTATGAAGAATATATCAAAAATAAATAAAAATATTATTTAGTCGATAAAATTATTATAAAAAAACCAAGAGATAAATTCAAAAAATAGGGAGTGTGATTTTAGGAGTATAAATTAAGAGAATTTATAGGAGGGAAAGAGGGTAAAGTTATTATTTGACATCCATTGGAAAAGTGATAAGTTACCCTTTGGTAATATGACCATTTAAATGGTAATATGATTGTTGGAATATTAATTTAACTATTATAATAAAGCATTGAAAATATTAAACTCATCATATAAATAAGTGGTTATATATCATTGAGATAGGGTGAAAGTCTCTACAAGAAAAATAGCCAGCAACAACATTTTTTTAAATATGTAGTGGTTTAAATTTCTGTTATTTAATTTACAACATTTTCTTAGACCATCATGATTTACTAAGTTGGATATTAAATAGTATAAATTTTTTAATTATTGGAAGTCTTATAGAACTGCTGTGAATCTATAATTGGAGACAATTTCAAAACTGCTGCTATTATGAATACAATAGTTTAATGTCTCATATTACTCTCAAATATAGTAATGATTATAACTACTGAAAAATATTTAGAGGTTTTTATTTAAATTATATATTTTCTTCCTAAATGAGTAGTGCTTATAAAAACTGTGAATTAATTAGCACTGGTCTATCAATATATAACAATGATTTTAACCACCACTATATAATTAGAGATGGTTTTTTAATTTAGAATCTCTTTAAACCATCGCTAAACACCAGAAAAAATAAACAAGAAATAGGGGAAATATGAATATTATTCTAACTAAAATTTAAATTTGAAATATATACACAAGGTAAAAAATTAAATACTTACAATAGTCAAACAAACAAAACAAAAAAGTAATAGTAATTATAAACATTATATCACACTATTTTTAAACATATAAACATAGATATTTAAGTCCCATGTTGTAGAGGCAACATATATAAGTTTTGATGAAATATGAAACACATGAAGAGGGGGATCAAACATCAATATTACTCCCCTAAGTCAGGTTGTCTATCCCCAGATGATACACACTCTTAATTTAACAATTGATTATTAGCCTCTGGTGCATCTGATGTCTGTATTAAATGGAATTTAGAATATAAATTAGTTTTAATTAGACATAATTCATACAAAATATATTTATATCAATTATCATAATAAAATAAAAATATTACAAAAATTTAAGAGATTCATTACTACTCATATCAAGGATGCAATGTCTACAAGAATGATCCCAAGCCTCCTGCTCATGCAATCCCCTCAACCCCCTGGCCTCACCCCAATATTCCCTCTTATGGAAGCCCCTCCCTATTCCCTCCCCATACCACTAATACCCCTCCATCGATCGCCTCCCTCAATCACCAATTCCCCCTCTCCCAAACCAAGTCTCTACTGATAGCTCCCACTTCATCATGTGAGATCCTTATCACGATGCCTCCATCACATGAAATCCTATTTACTATGATTAATCATTTTTTCAAAAATCTATCAAGTCACTACTTCCTTCCCCTGACACCCACCCCTACAAAGACTCCCTTTGTGGTTCCTCCCTACCATGATTCCTTACCATTGTCCTTTGTTTTATTTTTTTGATGAAATCCAGGTATTCTTGAATCATTCTTTTAATTGAATAATTGGTCTATAATTGGTCATCCATTAGTTTGAAATTGATCTGAAATTATTCTATAGTTTATTTTTTTATATTTATTTTTCAATTTCTCTATTCTTTTTTTATTCAACATTGATCAATTCATTATTTTGAATCTATTTTTTATTTGAAAATATCCCCTTTCCAATTTATACTAAATCCAAAATGGATACTTTGTTCCATATTTTTATCTCATGGGAATACAAAAATGTATAAAAATCCATATTTATAGAAATGATTTAATTTTTTTAGATTTTTATACTAGCAAAATTGGATGATTTTTTTATATGAAAATTTATATTGACTCATGTTCTTTCAATTTTATGACCTTTTAAATTAGAAATGACTGTTTATATGAAACTGTATTTGGACAAGCACTCCATTTATTGGTCAAAATGACCAACATTTGGGCCCAATTGACTAGCCTTTATCACAAAAATTTTGTTTTTATCAATTTTATGTAGCAATCAAAATGGTTATATTTCTTATGTAAAAATTTTATTTAGACGTATTTTTTTTCATTTTAACATATATCAAGGGGATCTTGGATAATAATTGTGCTATTGAATTAATATTTAAATCAATATTTTTTCCCTACTGAATTGGAATTGCAGTTGTCCATCATATAATTTTCAACTTTTTGAAATATTTTTTCTCAATTTTTTTACATTAGTTGACATATTTTCATTGCTTAGGTTCTGTTAATTCTATAATGTTTGGTACCATGCACACTACAATATGTCAAATATTTCTAGATCAACAATGATTCTCATTACATAAGTAATTGTTATATCTATTTATTCATAGATGATTCTGGTTGTTTCACAAGGATTATTATTCACTTGAAGAGGTTATAGAGGGGAGTTTAGCATCATGATTTCTAACATAAGGCTTAGTTTGAAAACACTTACCTAAAACTGCTTGAGTGTAAGTTTTTTTAGAAATATAACAAACACTAATTAATTTTTTAGACTTATTATCATAAGTGATATGTGTTATAAGCAGTTTTCATTAATTTATGTCAAGAAGAACCCTAGATATTTTCTTAATCATGGTTAGGTGGTCTTGGTGGGTCTAAGATGATGAATTTTACCATAAAGATATTTTTTTCATCTTAATATTGGAATATAAAATGAAATTGTTTTTTATTAGATTGTTTATTATAACTATTTTTCATCTTTGTACTCTTTTTTTTTGTATCATATCATAGATTCATGTCAACTCCTTACTGATAAAAATGGATTGATGTCGCATTTTGTTATTTCAATTGTTCCAAATCAATTTTAAGTTGCTATGTCATGAGGAGTAATATGCACACACATGCAAGATATGAGTTTAATCTATGATTTTTTTGAATTTTTTATTTAATTTACCATTTTATAATTTTTTATTTTTTTTGTAGTGTTTGGAATCTAGTCTATTGCATTTTTCATTTTATATGCAAGGAGTTTCTTATTTCACTACTACAGGGATTGATTCTTCTTTTAAATCATCCACTATAGGTATTGACACTATTATTTAGAATTATAAGGGTAATTTAATTATCACCATTACTAATATAGTTATATATATCACATTTGATAAATGAATCATGGGTTATGACATTCCATATCATCTTTGATGATTCTTATGTGGGTTAAGATGACTAATGTCACTACTCATGATACCCTAGTTTCTTTTTTCCACTTTCAACATTTCATCATGTCATACCCTTTGGGATGGGATGCCATCGTCTATGATGTACCCCCTTTATTTTAAAATAAACCATGCTATAATTTGCTCTCATGATAGGTGAAGCATATGTAACACCACATAATTTAATTACTATATATATTATCTTATTTTTTGTATATACATGCTCACCATTACTACTTCTCGAACCATAATATTACAAAACATTTATTAAATAGTAAAATTCATGTATATTCACCCACCAAACCTTCTCCAAACACTGTTATTATAAAAATAAAGTCCTGTAAAGATGAGTGTGTGCATACAAAAAAGAAAGTGTTATGGATGGAGATGAAATATATAAACCCACTGATTAATGAATATAGACTTTTATATACCTTGTGTAACAACCTCAGATTTTTTAGGTGCATTAGGATTTAATATCATCCTTTAATCATATGTTTTTTAGATATGAATTTATTAGGATGAGTTTTAGGGGTTTTATATGATTTCAAATAGTTTTGGAGGAATTTTAAAGGGTGTATGGTTTAAGAACAATTTTACTAAACCATGTAGGTTCTCCAAGAAACCATGCAAATCAAGACATAAGATCAAGTCATGGTATACTATTAAGGTTCACGATTTGAAAAAGTATGAAGAATCACCTAAAAACCATATGGTAAGATATAGTGGCCAAAAACATAGTTTGTGCATAGTTTAACAAATTGTATAGCCAAACCATGTGGGTTTTCTTGAATCCCATAAAGGGATCATAGTTGGTGCACAGTTTGTCAAACCATGTAGCCAAACCATGCACATATGAATTTAATGATCTGAATTCCCCATTAATGGCCATTTATAGTCAGTTTTGATAAGTTATTATTTGTATAGGAATCCCCCTCAATTTTTTGTACTCCTCTAGCCTTCCCTAACAAATTCATCTCCTATAAAGCTAGATTTTGGTGAATCCAAGTGGGTTGAAGATCTATAATTGATATATGTGATAAAAAATCTCCATTATTTGGGTTTCTCCTCGATATAACACTTTTCTCTTGATATGATTCATAGATCTAACATAATAATACATGATACATGAATTCCAATAAAAAATAGTGGAATATTCTTGAATCATTGCTAGATTTGTGGTGGATTTGACATTTCAATATCATCCTTTTTGATCATAGCTAAATCCTCATGGATTTTGGGAATTTATGGGTAATTCATCATAGATAAATCAGCTTGAGGATATAATTTTCTTGAATATCATCTTGAATATTTTTTTTCCATTGATAGATTGATGGTGGATCGATGTTCATTATATAGAACCAAGGTTCTCTTCTAGAATTGGTGGAAAATTCATGATCTATTCTCTAATTGATAACATATCCTATGAATTGGTGACCTATCCTTTGACATACCTCAGAATTGGTTCCATTGACAGACTCCTTATGGTATTTAATTCTAGAACCTTCCTTAATGAAATGGAACCTTCTTGAGACTTCTTTCTAAACCTATTTTTTGATGAACATAAACCCAAGTAAGGTATCCTTAATGTGTGAGATCATTTGTGATGTTTTAGGCCTGATTCACTCATTAGTAACCAAACCTAAGGGTCACATAGACTCAAGAGTGAATCCTAGTATACTAGAGGATTACAAATAGAATTGAGGGTATAAAGTTGGTAAGGTTGGGAGAGTGTAACCTCTAGATCAACACTAAATACAATGAAAGGATAAATAAAAAAATGAATAACAGAAGATAATAATACATGACAACCTGAAAAGTTCCAAACAAACCCACCATGCATGAATATAATATTCTACAAGTACAAGGCAGTCAAAAAATACAATAGGAAATACATAAAACAAGGCTATATGGATAAAAGAATAAATAAATAAAATACCCAACTCCTAATAGTAGTCCAAGTACATGCTCGGTCCCCAACTCCCATGCCAAGTCATATCCCTAAACAAGTAGCAACAAAGAGGCATGATCCTTGGTCCTAACCTAGAACCATGAGATCTACTCGGGTTCTAAACAACAACCCAAATAAGATGTGAGTAAAAATTAGTAGGACACCACCAATGGTGTCTAATGCATTCCAGTCTATGAGTATAAAACATAAAAATTTGCAACATATAAATAGTAAAAGTAGTAAAGTGGATGTGAACTAGGGAATACCACCCGCTTCAACATAGATCAGACCGTCTCTGACCATATGAATAGTAATGTAGTCATAGGATCCATAGTTGAATCTCAGGCATCCAAGAACAAGTTATCTAGATGAAACCATGGAAAAAGTATGAGTAATCCCATGTATCATAACCAAGTGAAATCCAAGGAGTAAATCTAAAGAATTATATTTTCCAAAGGGGATCTAACTGAGCCCGAGTAATAAGTCTAAGGTAATATCGGGATAGACTTGATTGTGATCCAAGCAGATAATCTGAGGCATCATGTGTCCAAGGATATAAATCCAAATCCTGGGAGCACATCCTATACATTCTAATTTTCTAGAGTTTAGAGGTGAATCATTGATTCCATGCTGATGAATTCAAAAATATAATACATTGATCATATATAAGGGGGGATTACTCCTTGGAATTCACATCATTGAATCATGTGGTGTCCATCAGGTTCACACTTGGAATTTAACCTAGAATCCATGTATTACCCATGGAAATCCTCACTATAAATAATATTACTATAGGAACATGGATCAAGGCCTATAAAAAAAGAAAGAAGCAATCCAATAAAAGGATAGAACATAGGCTCAAGGAATTTTATTAAACTATAAAAAAACTTACATTATTTATGATTCATTAGGTTCCATGATCATGTTCGATGAGATATCTCATTTAAAAAGGGTTTCATAATTTTCCAACTCCATTTACTTTAATTTATAAAACCAAGGTGACTATAGAAATAATCCATAAGTGCCATGGAATTACACAAAGGAAATTTAAGGCATTCATGGTATAATACATAGATGTATGTAATGTACACATAACTATTTTATTTAAAATAAACACAACCTTGGAGGTGTCTACTGAGTTTTCTCATAAGGTACCATATCACTTGATATTTAAATTAGTCCATTTATTTTTAAAGAATAAAAAACAAGAAAAGTACTTGGGCTCTAACATTTCTCATGAAACTCTAAGTGCTTGAAAATATTTAAGTAACCTAAGTCATTCCCAAGGTCCATCTAAGAGTTCCATTATCCAATTGACATTCCAAAAAAGACCCTAAGGGGTGGTTTAATTTCTTAGGTGAAGAATAAATTGGGGGTTTACTAAGTTTCAAACCAAATGGACCTTATTAAGTTTCTTGGTTTCATAAAAAGCTATGGTTGTCAAGGGAATTAAGCCAAACTCACCCTAAGGGGTGGTCTAAGTTGAGGTTTTAAACCGCTAATGAGGCAAGGGAGGATTTCAATACACCTAGGCTAGGATATAAGCGACAATTAAATTGAATATAAATTTAAGTATCAACACTTAGAATTACCAATGTTAGGAATAATGACACATTTTATAAATAGAAATAATTTTAGGGAAAAAATATATACCACCCACCTCATGATTAGAAAGATTCACTCATCCAATATTAGCCCTAGATTCAATCTAGAATAGAATAAAATTAAGAACTAGAAAAAATCCCTAAAAATAGGGCATAACCCACACAAACAATGTGAAGGATATTGACATCAAAAGAAACTAATAAAGGAGGGAAGAGGAGGGATAAAATTACCTCTATTATTCCATTACATATGATAATGAGTGAAATAGACCAAGAATGAAGGATATATTACATGGATAAAGGGAGGAATATGATGGAAAATTTGGGAGAGATCTTGTCCAAATGATAAAGAAAAGGGGGATAGAAACATATAAGGGTAGAGGAGAAAAATGGTTATTTCACCCCTTTTAATGATGTGCATGGTTTGGCTTCATGGTTAGGAAAACCATGCACCAACAGTGTGGATCCCTCTAGACCTCTATAGACAAACACATGGTTTTATAGAGCCCCTATCACTATTTAAAAAAACCAAAACCTTAACAATATGCCAAACGGTTTGGAGTGCATGGTTAGTACAAACTGTGCATTAACTATGCACCCTAGAATGTTTCTCCTAAATCTTATATTCTGAATCACAAAGATCCTAATACTTATCTAATCACGTAGAGTACCTCTCAGGCCATAAACCTTATCCAAAAACTATACTTAAAGGTGGTATCTTATAACCTACCCACCTTAACACTTCTCATCCTATAGAATACCCAGTATACATCAAAAAACATCACTCGACCTAAACTAGTCGTCAAATATTGTTCAAGAAACACTATTCTATTTTCTGATTTCTCAACACACTTTCCAAGCATAACACAAAGCACAAGACATGAGATTGTTCAAACCCAAGATGATGCTTGTGTTCCTTATCAAACACTAAGATAATGCTCCACTACTCTCTTTTAACCCAAGAAACTTATGTTATCACCCCATTGGGTCAACTTTCCCATGGTACTCCCCACCTTAGGGGTTAGGTTACAAGGCCAATTTTGAACCTTGGATCCTTCCTCCATAGGAATTACCAATAATAGAACATTCTCAGCGGTCCATTGAACCACTCATCATAGTTCTATTATACCATACATCAACACACACAATAGTTTCATAAACCTGGTACCAACTCTAAGTTTTTTTCTTTGAAGCCAAATAGACTTGCCTTCACCTTTCGGGAACAACTGAACATGATTAATTCTCTTAAAAAACACTCAGCTACACCTGCTACCGCATCATTACTACCCTATTTATGATAACTTTACCCCTAAAAGCATTATATGATAATTTAAGCATGCTTCATGATGTTATTTCCTATCCCTTAGTGAAAATCCATGCTTATAAATGAAATCCAAGTTACCCTATAGTAACTTAAGAAAACTTTGAGTTACCCTTAAATAACTTAAGAAATATTCAAGTTAACCTTCAGTAACTTAATAAATCTTCAAGTTAAACTTCATTAAATTAAGAAAAATTAAATTTACCCTTTGGTAAAATAAGAAAACTTCAAGTTACCCTTCAACAAGGGGGATAAGCACTAGTGGTAGGGTGACCATTCCTTATAACCAATTCACGAATGATCACCAGCTACCCAAAAACATTATTTCCCCAATGGTATAGTTTTAATGATCACACCTCATGATGAACTATTCTTACTCAACGCGATTGACCTTAATTAGTCTTATCCCACCAAAAACATTTTTTTACTAAAATTCCAGTCAAACCCCCTTTAAGTTGACCCATTTAAAGGACATCCAACTTAACAGTTGACTCCTGAGTTATGGGATCAGTCACATCACATTAAATCCCAAAGGTATATGTGATCTATTGGATATATACACTGAAGTCCAAGTCTACATCACATCATGATTCAATGGTTTCATACCCAACCAACAATTTTTCCATCACATTGTCTTACAATAACCAACATGCCATGATGAGTCTCAAGCTCAACAAATTATTTGAAATTGGAAAACCTAAACTTACCATCCCACCGAATTTTGGAATCTATTCTAACCATTACCAAATGGTCTTCTATGACCACATTCCCTCTCTCTTAAAGGAAACAACTTACATAGAAAACACGATTCTCCCAACCATATGAGTGTATCAGTCATCATTTCACTAAAAACAAAAACTTATCCCATGGAACATGCGACTTCCACCACCGAACGCGGTTTATGGATGTGGAAAACATACTTATACCAAGAATCAACATGAACCTTGAATTATTATAAGAATAAAAGGAACATTTAAATTCATAGAATCAAGCATGATGCTCTTCCTAAGTCATGCTCGTGCATGTCACCAACATCAAAGACTAAAGACAAAACTAACCCAGACCAGTGATGTTATAACACTTTATCCTTTTATAGGGCTATCCCAAAATTCTGGGACAACTCATATTTATATTAATAAATTAGGGATACATTACTCAATACATGATATTAATGCCGAGGTCATCCTACCTCGAAAGTGGCCCGTGAATATAGCCCCCAAGAACTAAAGACCCTTCTTCTTGGTAGTTGTGAACTAACACCTTTCAAGGAATTACCATAATCATATCACTCAAAATATTAAAAATTGAATGACTAGAATCGACCACTCATGGATAACTTCACCAATACTTTCTTCAATGGGGACTTTGTATAACAACACATACCACCTCATTATTACCTTAGTGTAACAGGAACACCTATTTCATACCATTAATAGGCCCAACGACACCATGAATCCTTAGTACACAATATCACACTCAAAAAACAAACCTAGAGTCACATTATCCTACATGACTATTAACCTAGATGAATTATTATAGATTCATATATTTCTGAAGTTATGGTCATGTGACTAACTAAATAGTCGATCATGCTATAGGAATGTTAGTCCTGTTAAACTTAAGCATCCAATATTTCATGTTTCTAATAAGACTCAACTTACCGCATAAACACCCACCTAGATAGGGTGTTGTTATGAAAACTAAGAGTCCTATCCATGCCCAAATAGAAAAGGAACAACACTACCATGCTTGAAAACTCAATGCAAGCATCTACCGACTCTTTCTATCTCCAAGGGTGCTAGCACAACTGGGATAACCCCTCACTTACCATGAAGAATCGACTATAAGTATAAGGTCTCAACTAATAGGATCTACCACATAAATTACATTCCCAATATGAATAAAAAATTCATCTGAAACCCATGGGAAAATCCCACATTCCCATCCAAGGCATTACTCAAGGCATTTTAAGAATAAATACCAAACTATGTTCATCAATATCAATGAAAATAAAATGTTTTATTTAATCCATTACAAAAATTCAAACTTTAAAAAAACATTATGGAGGCTCAGAGAAATGAAATATCAAATATCAGTTATAGGGTATTTTTTTTTGAAAAATGAACTTTTCACTTTATTTAGCTGACGCCGCAAAGAACTCAAGGAAAATTATCTTATAATATCCTTTTAACCATTACTTATCCATAAGTTCCCACAATTGGGCTCTGTTAAAGAAAATTTCAATCACAAGATATAGAGGAAAACACTCTTTAGGTTGTAACAAGTATTTTAATTAATTGAAGCCTCATATCAATAATAACAAAACACATAAAAAATATATTATTATATTAAGGGGATCAGTGAAGTAAGATTCCACCATAAAATTATATGAAACACCATATGAGTGGGTGAAGACACTTTAAATAATAACCCAATTTAACATAAATATACCCCCAAGGGGTTATGTTCTAAGGAAAGTAAAGATAAATTTTACCCACCAGGGTCAAGTCATGCCAAATTGGTTTCAGTTATACATGAATCCATTCCCAATTTATGGAGGTAATGATCTATAAATTATAATTAACATCCCATTTAGGTGAAACCCATTTATATTTAATTCATAAAATATTTTTAACACACACCCTTAATAGGTTTATGTCATAGGAATATAATGCTATGACTGACCTACAAAGGCTGAGTTAAGCATAAGGATTCAGTTATATGAGTTTTTATTCCCAAATTACGAAGGTACAAGCCTTTATAAGTTGAAATTGGAATACTATTTAACTAACATCCAATTTGAATCATAGAATTTACTAAAATAGAAAAATTCCTATTACTTTAACCCTTAATGAGTTTATTATACAACATACACTACTAAGATAGACCTACAAAGATCTAATCAAGTATATAAGGATTTAGTAATATGGGTATCCAATCCCAAGTTATGGTGGAAACCACTTCATAAGATATAATTGGAATTCCATTTATTTGAAATCCATAATAAATCACTTGGATTTATTAAAAAAACCAATTCCATTGACATTTAAATATTTCATTCAGGTTTAATCACTTATAATTTTAAATTATTTTATTTCCTTAATTAACTTCAAATTGGTTAGAGAGAATGAAACCATCACGATATATGATAAAAAAAATATATGTTGATGTTAAAAATTTATTTACCTAACCTTAAACTATAATTATAATAAGGAAATATATCACATAAGAAAATAATATAGGTATACAAGGAAGTTTAATAACACACGCATGGTATACATGCAATCATGCTAATGGCATGTGAATCCTATGTGCATGAAATGATGCATGAACACACCTCATCTCTTTCCATACCGGTCCAAGAGATAAATCAAACAAATCAGTAACCAAAATAATGCCATGAAATCACTCAAGGTGAAATAATAATCAAGTGTAATAATGAATATCATGAACAATAGTCCCATACCTAAAAACTTTATCTTTCCCCCATGTGTGGGTTGTACATTTCCAAACATGAGATATTTACCAAGTTCTGACCAATTACTAGCCTTATGTCTACCAACCCAAATAGTAAGATAAAGTAAAATTAACCTCTAATACCAATTTTTAATGTCCCTAGCCTAGTTCACTCATAAGTAACCAAACATGAGGGCCACATAGCCTCAAACACACCTTCCCATATGCTAGAGTCCACTGAATAGTAGTGAGGGTCTAAAGGTGGTATAGTGTGGAGACTATACCCTATGAATCAAAACTAAATACAATAGAGTAAGAAATAAATGAAATAAATAGTATAAGATAATAATATCTTACAACTAAAAAAGTAAAAAAACAACCATTCATGAACATTAGATGTTAAAATTACAAGGCATTCAGACATACAATAGGTAATTCATACAACAATGCTAGATGGATAAAGGAATAAATAAATAAAATACCTAACTTCTAAAGGTATCCCGAGTACATTCTCAGTCTCCAAATCCCATTTGAAGTCCTATCCCCAAACAAGTAATAACAAAGAGGCATGATCCGAGGTCCTAACCTGCAATAATGAGATCTTCCTGGGTACCGAACAATGACCCAAATAGGGTGTGAGTAAAACTCATCAGGACACTACCAATGGTGTAAAATTCATTCCATTCCATGTGTATAAAACATAATAGCGTACAATATATAAATAGAAAAATCAATAAAGTAGAGGTGAACTAGGGAATACCACCTGTTTTAGCATAGGTTGGACTGTCTCTGACCATAGGAATAATAATTTAGTTATAGGACCCATGGATATTAGCCTAGGAATCCAAGAACAGTTATCCAAATGAAACCATGGAATGAGCTTGGGTAATCCCATGTATCATAACCAAGTGTAATGCAAGGACTAAACAAATGGAATTCCACTTTATAAAGGGGATCTAACTGAGCCTGAGGAACAAGTCCAAGGTAATATTGGGATAAACTTGACCGGGATAAAAGAAGATAATTTGAGGCATCACATTCTTGAGGACATCAATAAGAATCCTAGGAGCTTATCCCATGTATTATACTTTTCTAGAGTTTGGAGGTGAATCATCAGTTCCATGCTAAGGCATTCACAAATGAAATACATTAACCTAATTTAAGGGTGGAATTACTTCTTGGAATTCACCTTAATGAATCATGTGGAATCCAATAGGTTCATTCTTGGCATTAAATTTAGAATCCAAGTCTTACTCATGGTAGGCATAACTATAAATAGTCTTATTATAGGAATATGGTTCAAGGATAATAACAAAAGAAATAATAAAGTCAAAAACAAGTATAGAATATAGGCTCAAGTTATTTCATTAAACTATACCAAAAATTACATTAGTTATGACTCTTAAGGTTCAATTAACATGTTCAACATGATATCTCATTTTAAAAGGGTTTAAAAATTTATAAACACCATTTAATTTAATTTATAAAACCAAGGTTCTCATAGAAATAATCTACAATTTCTATGTAATTCCACAAAGGAAATATAAGGAATTAATGGTATAAGTCATAGACATATTTAAAGTACTCATATCAATATTTTATTTAAAGTAACCAAAACCTTGGAGTTTTCTCCCAAGGTTTACCATAACATAATATATAATTTTATAATTAAATTAGTCCATTATTTAAAAAAATAAAAAAAATAAAAGAACTTGGGATATACCATTTCTCATGGCACTCTAAGTGCTTGAAAATGTTTAATTAACCTAAGTCATTCCCAAAATCCATATAAGAGTTCCATTATCTATGTGACATTCTAAAAAACCCTAAGGGGTGGTTTCATTTCTTAGGGGAAGACTAAATTAGGGGTTTACCAAGCATCAAACCAAACACACCTTATGAAGTGTTTTGGTTTCATAAAAAGGTAAGGTCTTCAAAGGCATTAAGCCAAAATCACCATAAGTGGTAGTCCAAGTTTAGATTTTCAACCTCCAATGGTGTAAGTGAGGATTATAATATACTTAGTTCAGGATTTAGGGGATAGTTAAGGGATTATAAATTTAAGTAAAAATGATCATAATTAACGGTGTGTACCACAAAATCACATTTTATAAACAGAAATAATTTTATGAAAAAAATATATAACACCTACCTTATACTAAAGAAGCTTAACTCATCCAATTTCATCCCTTGATTCAAGATATAATGGAAGAAAACTAAGAACCATAAAAATCCATAAAAATAGTGCATAACACACATAAACATTGTGATGAATCATGATAGAAAAAGAAACAAATAAAGAAGGTAAGAGGAGGGATAGACTTACCTTTAGGATTTCATTGCATATGATAGACAGAAAAATGGATCAATAATGAAGGAGATATTCCATCGAGGAAGGAATTAATAGGAGGGAATTCTTGGGAAATCTATTGAAAAAATGTGGAAGAAGGGGGGGGGGGTATAAACTTATAAGGGTGGACGAAAAATGGTAATTTTTACACTTTTAATGAGGCACATAGTTTGACCTCATGGTTAGGAAATCTGTGCTCCAACTATGTAGACTCACTATCCAAAAACACCCCACATTTCATGGTTACAATTCATGGTTTAACAAACCATGAAAAAACCATGAAGATACATATGGACCTCTACAGATAACTGGATAGTTTACTAGATCCCCTCACATAGTTTAAAAAAGTTGCGTTCCTTAAAAAATAGGCTACACAATTTGGGGTACATAGTTAACACTAATCATGAGTTAATCTTTCACCCCAAACCATTTATATTAAAACTTAATTTATGAATTAAAAAGGTCCTGAGACTTATCTGAGCACCCATGGAACCTCTCAGGCCCCAAATCTTATCAAAAAACAACAATTAAAGGTCCTTAAAATATTGTAATTCCATATCAAAGCTCTGTTTTATAAACAACCCATCTTCCAGATTGAAAATTCAAATTCTATTTGGAATTATTAACTCATAAGAATGTGGGATCTTACATCATTCTATGTGGGTGTATGATGTGGTCTGTTCTTAAATCCTTTGATGAAAATTGTACTTATTCATTAAAAACCATGAGGTAGGGTGTTATTTACCATTTGGGGCTCTTATATACACATTTTTTATTGGTATTATTCTTATGTTGGAATAATTTTATGACCGTACTTGATTGTGATCACATGTGGGTGTGTACGCAGCCCATGAGGCTTTTTTATGATACTTGTTTCCATGAGTATGCTTATATATTCTTGATCATGTTTTATGTTGATCTCATGGTTTTTATATTGATACTATTTTTTCATGATGATATGATATGATTTTCTTCATATGCTCTACCTCATTATGTGTATTACCATGTATTTGGAGGTATTGTTCTTGGTTCTTGGAATTAGTAGACCATCGTGACGTGGTTATCCCTTAGAGAGGGAATATTCGTGAATTTTGATGATGGTGATGATGAACCTGAGCATGGGGTAGGGATATGATGATACCTCATGGATGTCGTGTGATTCAATCGATGCATAATATCATGTTTTCTTGATGACTAGTGGATACCAAGTTTCAAAATAACTTGATTCATAGTGTATGATGAGAACATAACTCACTTGATTCTTAGTGGATGCTGAGCAACATGTTCACATGATTTCGAGCAGTATGTTTACTAGCCGTGTGGATAGTTATTGATTACTACCAATATCTTGACGTTCCTTCTAGTATAGAGATAAAGAAGGTATGGTTGGGTATCATGGTGGATGATTAGAGTATGAGTTCTTGATACATGATTGTTTATACTTTATTGCACATTTATTATTATCATTAAATACAACTGTTATACTTGTTCACATTTATTTAGGACACATTGGTGGTGTACTACTAGGATTTATTACTCACACCCTGCAAAAGAATATCAATGCATGTGAATAAATCATGTATAGGGATCCAAGAAAGGTAAATCCTCCCTTGGAATATGGTTGAGCCAAGGATAATGGAGGTAGTAGCAAGACCAAGAAAGAATCCAAATGATTTTCACAGAGTTTTATTTATTTATCTTCTTACACTATTACTCTAGTTTGGATTTCCACACTAGGAGCCCATTTATTTATTATACATGTTTGACATCTAATACTATTTTCTTCCACCTTATTTACTCTAATTCATTATATTTTATTTATATTATTGGTGAAAGGATATGATACTGAAGTTATAGTCTCCCAACTAATGGCGTTTATACCCTTGCTACTAGTCAACAAACTCTTTTGCATGGGGAGGTGTGCATGAGGTCTTGTGGATATCTAGCCCAAACCCTATGGTTCGGGTCATAGAATTAAAAAATGGTATCAAAGAATAGTTTTCTTATTTTCTTTTCAACCAACCTAGGATATAGTAGAATGGAGATAGGTTGTGTGGGACTCAGGTAGGGGAGTTTCCATGTACCTGTTCAGATCATGTCTAATGGACCTCTGAGTTACCATTAACAGGATTTATGTTATAGTTTTATGAGATTTTGGGTGATTTTATGCATCATTAATAGGAACATAAGATTAAATTTCACATATATACATCTATTATATGTTATATACTAGTTCATTAATTTAATTCCTTGATTTTTGTTATCTATTTGGGATAGAATTACATTCTTTGACTGTGTAATATATCTGTTGGAATTAATTATCTAAACCTGAGCATGATGTTATGTTTTTGTGTGTGTATATATATATATGACTATTACTAATATATAGGGATGAAGACCTTGGTTAGTGATAGGCAGGATATACCTTGGGTTATGGGTAGACACCTAGGAGAACCTTATGTGATCTCTTAGATTGGTCAGGATATATCCTAACAACTTTGTTTTTCTAAATTTTTCTTCCTATTTCAAAAGATGCCACCCAATGGAGAATGATGGGACCTACAGATGACATGGGTCAAGATTCTCTCACTAGGGAGGATTCCCCTATTCCACTACCCACTGTACAAGAGGGTGTAGTAGAGAATGCTCCCAAACTAGCTCTAGTGGTCCAGGTAATGGGCCCACCTCAACTGGGAGTCCTTCTTATTGTTTTTTCCCAAGGTGGAGGGGTACTGAGGTCCATGGTAGACTATTCTAGAGACTTATAACTCCAGAATGAACTATAATTCCATAGAATTTGAGTTGTATAGGATACATAGGACATGATAGATATCATCAAGGGTTTCTTTGACCTTGTTGAGATACCTGAGGACAGGAAGGAGAAGATGGTAGAATTCATGCTACATGGACGGACCCACTGATAGGTGTTTGGATGTTATGAGAAAGGTTGAAAGATATGAGGGTATCACCTAATAGGCCTTAAAGGACCTATTATTTATGGAATTATTTTATGATATGCTAGTGCTAGATCAAACATAGGAGTTACGATAGGGATCCATGATAGTATTCACATAATATGATTGTTTTACTGATCTACTTTGTTTTTATCATATCTTGGATGAAAAAGATGAACTAAAGGACAAAAAGTTTGAGATCAGAGTTCATTTTGATATTATATGATATGTTTGGACCTTTGAACTAGCGACAAACCCTAAGGTTCTATGCAAGGCCTTGACTACTGAGAAGGGTCTAAAGGAGTATCAAGAAGTTGGTCTTCTTCCACATTTTGATACTTAGATGAGTATACTTCTTAATACTAATATGAGTGTTTATTTTATTAGCAGGAAGAAGAAGTACAAAGATTCAAAGTAGGGAAGTGGTAAGAATATAGAGTAGAGTTCGGCTTCTTCAGTTCCCTTAGGAGGAGTAACATAGTGATTTAACTGTGGGAAGGTAAGTCATTATTATAGGGTCTGGACAACACCTCAAATCCATTATTGACAATATAAAAATATGATACAACTTTATCAATTATTCACTAGGTATTTGAGGATAGGTTTCTATATATTATCTCAAAAAAAGACATGGTAAGGGAACTAGGGATCCCACTAGAGTCCTCAATAGAAGGATTAGATAACAATGACTCAAGAGGGTCATGCATCTTAGGGAAAAGTTAACAGAGATGAGTTAGGCCAAGTATATATAGTGGATCAAACTTTAGAATATGGTAGTGAGGGAATATATACTATTCAAGGCATGGTCTTGATCACTTCCACATTTTCTACTACCTTGTTTGGTAGCATTTCTTCCAATTACTTTATATCTACACAAGTTATTTCTAGAATTGACTTACCGATCTATTTATCTTCTAAACTTCTTTCCCTAAATGCACTATTGGGAATGAAATTAGACCATATTCAGTGACACCCAGGGTGTCTTATAGTCATTTTTAGTTAAGGACATCCATGGGACTTCATAGTTCTATATATAATGAGATTCTATGTGATTCTTAACAAAAACGGGTTGAACAGCTTTTGAGATCACATTGATTGCTACCAGATATGAGTATTTTTTACATCACCCAAGAGAGATAAGTACATTATGACCAACAATGGGAGTTGGGGACAGGTATATTTGATTCAAACTTGAGCCAGTTTGGGATGATCACGATGAAAATTTTGGGATTGTATCTTTCAAGAGGATCAATGGGTTTTTCCTCATCTTTTCCTAAATTTATAGTTATCTATCAGAAAATATTTCTAGATGATTTAATAGGACATCATATTTATAGAGTAGTAGAATTTGAGATATATATCTCTCTAGGCATGCAACCCATTTCAACATCCCCTTATCATATGAACTAAATAAGTTAAAGGAGATCAAAGTATATCTAAAGTAATTAGAGAATAAGGGATTTATCAGGCCGAGTACATCACCATGGGGTGAACATATTTTTTTTCACCAAGAAGGAAAGTGGTAGTCTACAACTATTAATTTATTACTATAATTTTAATCAGGAAACGATGAAGAATATGTATCCTTTTCATAGAATCAAAGATATTTTTTATCAGTTGTGGGGACCCTGATGGTTCTTCAAGATCGATCACCACCCAGGCTATCACTAGTTTTGGGTTAGATATGAGGACATCCAAAAGATAGAATTTCAAAGAAGGTATAGGCTATACAAGCACTCAGTGATGTATTTTTTATTGACGAATGTACCAACAGTGTTCATGGATCTCATGAACAAGATCTTCCTCCCATATATTGACTCATTCATCATGGCATTCATTAAAAAATATTTATCTACTCACCAACCCTAGCATAGAATTCCAAAAATCATAATATTGTCTTAATTATACTTTGATAAAGTCATCTTTATGCGAAGTTTTCGAAGTGTAACTTTTCAAATTAGGAGGTGAAGTTCTTGGGGCATGTGATTTCTGATACATGCATTTCCATGGACCTAAAGAAATTTTAGGTGGTGATGTCATGAACATATCCCTAGAATGTGTTCAAGATCAATATATTTTTAGGTTTAGTGGGATACTAACAATATTTTATCCTAGACTTATCCCATTTATTTTCACCCATGATTACATTGATAAATAAAGGGGTGAATTTCTAGTGGTCATACTAGTGTGAGGAGGTGTTTCTTGAGATAAATTAGTGGTTGAATACAACTCCAGTGATGATACTTCCTAAGATAGGGATTGGCTATGTTGTGTACTGTGATGCATCATGTGTTGGTTTGGGGTAAGTCCTAATGTAGAGTGTTTGGATAGTACCTTATGGATCACATTATATATGAACCAATGAGAAGAACTATCCTACCAATGACTTGGAACTAGAAGATATGGTCCATGCTTTGAAGTGTTAGTAACACTATCTATTTATCTAGAGGTTTGTTATCTATACTGACCATAAGATCCTCAAATATATCTTTATGAGGTAGGAACTAAACTTAAGGCAGAGTCACTCAGTAGAGTTTCCATAGATGTTTAAATTTGGTATGGCCTATGAACCAGGTAAAGGTAACATCATTTTAGATGATCTTAGCAGTAAGATGTAGGTAGCTCAGGAGCTGGGGGAATGAAATTCATAGGAACAGTGATGCCTAATGTTCTTATTGGATGATTAGAGGATGGATTCTTCAGAGTATTGGGGGTTGATAAAATGTGCTTCATTAGTGATCAAATATTCTTTAGTAGACTTGTCGAAGGTTGGTCAGGAGACTAACCCAGAGCGTGTTGTGATGCGGGAATAACTAGAAGGTGGCGTTCTGATACCTAGGTGTGGTCATTTGATAATGATCATAGAGACCCATTTTTTTCCTTGTAAGACTTTGAAATATTTTTATATATATTTTCAAAGTTAGGTGCTAAGAAGACGTGCAATTCTGAGGCACGGTGTTCCAAAACATAATTTTATAAAAACATTAAAAATGTTTTATATTACACGTATGAATTTTCTTAAATAAAATGAGATAAATCTTAAATGAAAGATCAAATCAGAAATTTGAGACCACAATTGAGTATGGAACATGATTTTTACCCTAGGAGTGACCTAAAATAGGTCATCACGGGGTGTTTAGATAATCCAACCATTGGAAGTACATTTATTGGACTAATTAAATTAATAATTTAATTAATTTATTAAAATAGCACAACAAATTACATCTACAATTAACTTCTATGGTTATTTGACTAGGGTTATCCATGTAAACCCTGATAGGATTCCTGATAATTCTTCCTCCTTCAATTCGCGAATCAAATTAGATGACAATGAATCTATGAATTATGGAAGATTAGAGTGTAGGGAATGCAAAAAATTATTTAATTAATTAGAAATAACATTTTTAAATGAAGAATAATCCAATATCTAGGTAGGACTCATCAAATTTTGGATTATTCCCTTTTTGATTAAATTGATTGAGCAGGATCACCCATTTTATGATCTACGCCAATTGTTGAACCTTGACATGCACATATGTACCAGTTTCATTGGTTATTTAATTTTTTTATAACCCCAGATATACTTGTTCTTGATCTTTTTCCAAGAATGCTTGAAAATGATTGATAAACCTTTGTTATTGTGCCTTCCCCCCCCTCAATTTCATCACGTTCATCGTCATTGGACCCCAAGGTCGCTATTCGAAATTTTCAGGTAGGACCGAGCCCGAACGACACCCAGATATATAATGGTTTCATAGGATATTAAGGGTTTGGAGATCAAGGACATATTTGGGGTTGACTTGTGGAATAAAAAGTGATGATTCTCATGAATTTGAGGTCTGAGACTAATGGAGATAGTGAGATTGAGAAGAGGTATGGGGGTGTGTATGAGTTCACATGGAAATGAACTAGATTCATCTTTCAGCCACCAGAAGGATTAAAATCACTATCCAGAGAAAGATCCTTTATTTTTAGGAAGAAAAAAAGCCATAATTAAAGGAGGGGAGATTATATCTAACGTGTAGATAATAGATCTAAGTTTTTTTTGAAAAATTTGACTACACACTGCGTAGTTAAATAAACATAAGACATGTAACCCCTATGCTGTGACAATTAGGGTTTTGAAAAATTATAAGGATAGAATGGCGTGTAACCCTCCTACATGTCATGTACCCTTTTCTTGAGTAGTCGAGCTATGTGGCGGAGCACATATGCAGGACCTCATGTAGAAAGACATGTCCAAGAGCACAACTATGTTCCAAAGTACATGGACACAACCAAGGTGAACGGGTAGGGACCCCGAGTACTAGGAAACTCCATGTATAATCCCTATACACCATGCAGTTCTACACATTTGGAAAACTATATACCTCTAGGGACACAACCAGGCGACATAGTGGGACCACATGCCATGTACCCCTTAGTTTCTTTTGAGGAAACTTCAATTTCTCATATCTCCATTGTTTGGAATCAGATTTTGGCCTGCGATTAACCTATCCTGAGCGTTTTTCTATATAGAACAATATGGTGGAATCTTTTATGTCTTTTGAGATATGATGTGATATTTTATAGGTGTGGTTCTTGTTTAGATAATGATCGATGCGAGCAGTGATCACATAGGGTCACCAGAGGCTTTTAGAGTGAAACCCTCCAGCTGAGCTGGGGAATGAATCATCTAGCTTCAGAGAGTGGATACCTCCTTTTGGAACAATTCATGGGTCCTCTACCAACTTAACGGAGTTGAACCCTCCTTCTATAATAGGGCATGGGTCTTCTATCTACCATTTGAGTGGAACCCTCCTGCTAGGCAGGGAATGGGTACTCTATTGATTAATAGAGTGAAAACCTCCTTTAAATTTAGGTCATGGGTCTTCTAACATTAGAGTGGAACTCTCCTTCTGGGTAGGGCATGGTTCCTCTATCAATTATTAGAGTGAAACCCTCCTATTAGAACATAGTATGGGTCCTCTATCTATCCATCGAGTGGAAGCCTCCTATTGTGCCAGGGCATTGTTACTATACTTAGAGATTGTGTCCTCTCAACTGTACAACATAATGGTAAAGTGAGGATTTACTTGGATGTTTTCTACTGGGCAGATGCATGAGATGCTGGGCATCATTGATGGACTTATAGAATTGTTGGAGACTATTTTCCTAGGCTGGGATGTGAGATGGATACACCCTTTCTCTCCTGGTTGGGATTCTTTTTTCTAAGCATATATATATGTACATATATATTTTTATCCATAAATTTGGATTTGGTTACTCTCTTTACATGGATTTCAGAAACACATGAGGTAGTCCATCTAATCACCATGTTGAGAACCTCATGGTTTGATTAGTTTACTCTCTTACTATGGGTGGTGAAGACTCCACATTTAGTCCACCTACAGACTGTGTTGAGTCCCTTGTGTTTGGATGAGGTTACTTTCTCTTGATTTGGGTTAAGCTATTCACTATTTATTATCTACTATCTTTCCATTACTATTATGTACCTCACTGCTCCCCTTTCATATTTTGGGGTGTCCAATTGGGTATGTATATACTCACCCCTGCATGGGCTTTTCTCACACATCTCGTGTCTTATGCATACAATGGACAGGTTGATGGTGACTTCAGAGGAGCTTAGGGATACTAGGTGCTTTGGACCACGTATGGTGGTTTCATCTTAGAGATCATGAGATGGGTTCTCGCAGCATTTCACTTTTTAGTTTTTTTAGGCCAAGACATCTTTTTGGTTGCGCATGTATTTTACCCTTTAATTTTCGGTTTACACTATCATACTCTTGTACACCCTAGAGGGTTTTCATGCTTGGTTTACTTTCTAGCAGTTGCATCTATTTATTATTATTACTCTATACTTCTATATTGATATATTCAGGTGTGTTTGTATAGGTACTTTAGGTGAATTTCTCCCATTTAGGATAAGTATTTCAGGGATGGTCACCACCCCCTGGCCTATGGAGGCAAGATTGGGGTGGTTACAGATTGAGTCCCGGTTAGGGTCAGGTTGTGAAAGATTGGTATCAAAGGTGGTTTAATCCTTGGGATGATGTTTATAGTAGTCCCCATATAAGGATTTGGTTAGTATTAGGAAACAATGTCAAAGTATCTCAAGTGTGGCTCTTATTCCAGGGAATCTAGTAATGGTACGGGCGTCTGACGTATCCATTCACCAGGACCTTGACAACCTGCCTATTGAATCGACATACCGAGACATTGGTTTCAGGGATCAATGGTACATGAATCATATAAGATTGAGTTTTTATTGTCCTTATTAAGTAATATCCCCACATATATATATGTATATATATATTCTCATCTAACCATGGTGCATCTTGATTAAAATCTTAGGATTCCTCCATGATGACAACCAGCCAGGATACCAATTCTAGATCGTGACAACGATCTGATGAGTGATGAGGGATCGGTTTAGGGTCCACCCTATGATATTATTCCTCCAGGTGGGAAGGTATTATCACCAAAAAATTTTGAGTAGAAGATCATACTAGCATAGTAGGTTAAGGATGTACACAGATTTAGCATACTCCGTGAGTTCCAGCACTAGAGGCCGATGGGGTTCCATGACGAGCTAGACCCCCAAGAAGCAAAGGATTGGTTAGAGTTGGTGGTCTATGTTTTCAGGATCAGTTTAACACTAATAGATGAGGTGGTTTCAATGGTATATAGCCTTTTCTATGGAGCATATAGGTGCTGGTGGAGTCTTGTTACCCAGATGCATAATGAGTCAACACTCTAGTGGTCTGACTTCCAACAGCTATTCCGTGAGGAGTACTACCCATTTTTCTTGAAATTAGTTTGGATTTAGGATCTTCTAGAGATACATCAGGGATGTATGATTGTGGATGAGTAGTAAATTAGGTTCAAAAACCTTACGCAGAACTCCCTCGACATGATCCAGGATGGCTACTTCCAAGCATAGAAGTTTGAGAAGGGACTCCACTGAGAGATCCATTCTATCATGGTACCCTTGTGTATTACCACCTATGCAGGGGTATTGGAGTGGGAGATAGTTATATAGAGATTACTATTAGATTTATTCTAGGAAGATCAAGCTGGAAGTGGGTTTCATATAGTCGATTCGTCTGTAACAGCTAGCAGGTTCCATTCAGCGGGACTTGGTGTAGGAGATCCTATCATGATCAGATTTAGAAACATGGTTGTGAAACACAGGGACAACGCAAAGGACCAAGGAATCAAAAATATGGGTGGTGATATTCTAATGATGGTAGTGGTCACATAGAATATTACTTCACAACTATACATGGTGAGGAGAACATGAAGATAGCTGACAGATCACCATGATAAAGGCAACACCGTGATCAGGGATCTCTCATATGAGGGTAGGGTGGTCCCCAAGGAGGTGGATCTAGAAGAGGAGTAGGAGGATATATGGGTGTTAGATGATGATATGATATCCTTCTACCACCACCACTAGGTGGTCCGCTTCAGGCTTAGGGATCTAGCATTCGAGGTCATAAACAGCTGCAGGATTTGGAGCCTTATGACCTCGCATCACATGAGATGATTAGAGGTATGATATGTGTGTTTTATACTCTTAATTCAGTATTAGAAGAAACAAGTGTCAATAATTCCTTCATCTCTATACTCATAGTGCAATAGATGGAGATCCTAGTTAAGGCGCTAGCCTAGTAGCATCTTCTTAAGGTTCCTATAGTGAATGCTTCTTCCATATATTTTATCTTTTGACTGTGCGAGCTATTTATTATTGAAGAGAGGTTCACATGGAATCTTTTATTAATCATAATGAAACCCTATTATGTCATATTGTGTATGGATTGGTTTTCCATTGTTCGATCCCAAATTGATTATCACCATAGATGAGTCAGATTCCTTCACAGTGATGGGATGAGATTCACCTTTTCAGGTGAGAGAGATATCATGGCAAGGAGAGTGAGTGTTGCGAGTAGGAGGTTTCATCTCATCAACCATTAGTTAGAGAGTATAGAACTTGGTGTATCAGGCTCTTTAAGCATATATATATTCCTTCAATCATAGAGGATTATATGGACGTCTTCCCTGAGAACATTTCGGGACTACCTCTAAGGTGAGAGATGGAGTTTTGTATTGATTTATATCCTAGGACCACTTCGATACCTTCTGTGGCTTATCATATGGCCCCTACCAAGATCTAAGAGCCGCAGTTTTAGTTGGAGGACCTTAGAGAGAAGGGTTTCATCAGAACCAGTGTGTCCACCTAGGTATCCCTAGTGTTATTTGTGAAAAGGTTTATGGGAGATTGCATATTTTCATTGATTATCATTAACTAAACTAGGAAAAAATAAAGAATAAGTACCCCTTACTAAGGATTGATGACCTATTCGACCAGCTACAAGGTGTGAGATGGTTTTGGAAGATCAATCTCTAGTCAGACTACTACCAGTTGAGGGTTTACCAAGATGATTTTCTAAATCTAGAATTCAAATTTTTCTATGGTCACTATGAATTATTGGTGATGCCCTTTGGTGTGATGAATTCCCCTACCATGTTTATGGCTTTGATGAACCAGATCTTCTAGTTGCACTTGTACTAGTTTTTGGTTGTCTTTATTGATGACATACCCATCTAATCTGTGATAGAGGAGGAGTATGTAGAGAAATTGAGGATGGTTTTATATTTTATTTGAGAGCACCAGCTTTATGGAAATATCTCAAAGTCCCAATTTTGGATTCATGAGGTTCACTTTCTAGGGCATGTAATTTCTGAGCATGGTTTATCCATGAACCCAACAAATATTGATACAGATATTTCTTGGGAAACACCCAAGAGGATGTTATAGGTGCAGAGTTTTCTTGGCTTGGTGGGGCACTACCAGAGATTTGTGGAAGAATTCTCTAGGATTATATCCCTTTTGGACACCTTAATGTAGAAAGATCAACCATTTACCTAGACTAAGAATTGTCAGGGATACTTTGAGGATTTGAGGCAGAGGATGAAGAGTGATCCTATGTTGAGACTGTCAGAGTAGGTCATGGAGTACGTCGTGTATTGTGATGCCTTAGGAGCTGGGCTCATCTGCGTGTTGATGTATTGATAGGTAGTTATCACATACAGGTCAAGGTAGTTGAGACCCAATGATTAGAACTACGTAACTCATGACTGAGATCTTGCAGTGGCAATATTTTTCCAAAGGATGTAGGGGAACTATCTTATGGGAGAGTGCTTCATGGTTTACTCAGAACATCAGAGACTCAGGTATGCCTTCACACAGAGATACTTGAACATGAGATAGTGACACTGGTTAGAGTTATTATAGGACCATGACTTTTATATAATATATACTCTGGGGAAGTGAAACATAGTAGCATATTTCCTTAGAAAGAAGTACCAGGATCACTTGGTGCATGAGGCTTTTGAGTAGTAGGATTCCTTGTAACTGACCCTAGTGGAGAAGGAGGGTGAAAATTTTCTTCAGTCAATAGTGTTGACTCCTCTTCTTGAGCATGTGAGAGAGTCCTAGTTGGGATACATTGACTGTGAATTATTACATGACCATATAACCATAGGTGATTTACACGATGGATATTCTAAAGGATGGAATCACGTCATCCTTTTCCAGTGATAGATGGTGGTCCCAATCACAATGTGGGAGGAGGCGATGCAGGAGTTCCACACTTCTCCCCTAGATGTACATCCCAGTGTGGGGAATATGTATAGATACCTTTAATGAAAATTTTGGTAGCCTAATGTGGGATGGATCATGGCTAAGTTCATCTCTCAGAGCCTCACTTTTCAGTAGGTTAAGGTTAAGCACCAAGTTCCAGAAGGTTTATTGCAGCCCCTTGAGATCCCTGAGTGGAAATTGGATGATAGATCCATGGATTTTTTGATAGGTATTCCATGGAAAATGAAGGCCCATGATGATATCTAGGTGATATTTGACCAAATCATGAATTCGACACACTTCCTTACTAGTAGGGAGCAGAATTTAGTGGAGATTTTGTGGAAGATTTATGTATAGGAGGTTGTTCGACTTCATGGGGTTCCCTCGACTATTGTATTCGATCATGATGTGAAGTTAATTTTATGGTTGTGGAGAGACCTATGAGAGGCATTAAAGACTTATATAAGGATGAGTATATCCTTTCTCCCACAGATGGATGGGAATACTAAGTGCACTATCTAGATGTTGGAGAATATGATGAGGGATTGCGTGTTAGACTTTGGATGAAGATGAGAGGATTTCCCTTAGTAGAGTTTGTGTAAAAAAACATCTACCACTCTACTATCATCATGGTAACTTTTGAGTCCCTGTACGGTAGACCTTGTAGGTCACCGTTGTGCTAGAAAAATATTGGAAAGACATATCCTGTGGGTCTAGATTTTGTGAAAGCAACGACAGAGAAGGTCCAAGTCATCTGTGAGTGGATGACCACATTTTCTTAAGAGTCTCCCTATGATGAGGATTATGGAGGTTCATCCCAGGAGACAAGCTATACCTGAGATTCATCAGGCTGTTTTAGATCATACAAAGGGTTGGAAATGTTTCTTACTACCTCACCCTACCCCAACAGCTGAAGCAGGTACATGATGTCTTCCACATATCGCATATGAGGAGATGCATTCATGACCCCATGTATGTCATCGACTGGGGTGAGCTGAAAATAGAGGATGAAGCCAATTTTGTAGAGCACCCAATTGAAATTGAGGATTGATAGAAGAGGACTCTATGTGCACATACCATCCCCTTGGTTCACATGTTTTGGTAGCATGAGAACATGCAGGGGAGTTCCTAGGAGCGGGAGAGCCAGATGCGGGCTCAATATCCAAAGTTGTTTTTTTATTTTTACTTTTCAAGGAAAAAATACTGAAGGATATAATGATGTAGAGACCTAGTTTTTTCCTTATAAGACTTTGAAATATTTCTATATATATTTTATGAGCTAGGTGCTGAGACGACATGCGATTCCCAGTGTACTTGGAATTAATTTTATAAAAATATTAAATATATTTTATATTACATGCACACAATTTATTAAATAAAATGAGATAACTCTTAAACAAAAGCTTGGATAAAAAAGTATAGACCGTAGTTGAGTTCAGAATGTGATGTTTACCCTAAGTGAGACCTAAAATAGGTTGGCATGGGGCTTTCAAATAAGCTATCAATTGGTGGTATGTTTATTGGATTAATTAAATTAATAATTAATTTAATTTATTAAAGTAAAAAAATAGATTACATCTATAAGTAAATTGCTTTGTCGATTTTCATATGTTCAACCGCATAAACCCTAAGAGGATTCTATAGAATTCTTCCTCCTATTGGTGAATCGAATCAGACAATGAAAAATATATGGATTGAGGTAGATCAGACCACAACGAACACAATGACTTCTTCCATTCATTGGTGAGTGTGTTATTCAGTGGATAATGATCCAATCTCCAGACATGACTCATCAAATTTTGTATTATGACCTTTTTGATTAAATTGATTTAGCAGGATCATCCTATTTATGATTTGAGCCAATTTTTGAACCTTAACACACACATATATACCAATTTCATTAGTTATTCAATTGTTTTCTAACCCTAGATATCCATATTATCAATCATTAAACAATAAATCTTAGCAATGATTGTTAAAACTTTATTATTGTGACTTTTCCCCTTTAATTGCTTTGTGTTTGTTATCATTGGACCCCGAGGTTGCGATTCTACATTACTGAGTGGGACTAAGCCCAATCGGACCCCTGGATCTGCAGCTATTTCACAAGTGATAAAGGTTTTGGAAATCAAGGATGGATTTGGGGTTGAATCATGGAATAACAGGTTTTGATTCTCATGGATTTGAGACCTATGACCGATAGAGGTGACAAGATTGAGCAGAGACACGATGGTGCATACGATTTCACATGGGAATGAATTGGATTCAACTTATAGCCACCAGAGGGCCAAAAATCACTGGCCATAGAAAGATCCTTCTTTTTTAGGAAGAAACAAAGCTATAATTGAAGGTAGGGTTATTGGATCTAGCACACAAATAACAAATCTATTTTTTTTTGAAAAAGTAGACTATACTCTGTGTAGTTCTATGAACACACAATGTGTAGCCCCTATGCTGTGGTGGCTAGGGTTTTGAAAAATTATAAGGATGTCATAGTGTGTAGCCCTCTTACACATTGTGTACCCCTTTCCTAGGTGGTCCAACCTTGTGGTGGACAACATGGGTAGGACCCCATGTGGAAAGACATGGCTAGGCACATGTCCATGTACTAAAGTACACAGACACGACTGAGGTACATGGGAAGGGACCCTAAGTGCTAGGACATTCCATGTAAACTCCCTACACACCATGTAGTGCTATAAGTTCAGAGATCCGTGTACCTCCATGGACATAAATAGGTGACATAGTGGGACTATATTCCATGTGGGTCCCCTCACACACCACGTACCCCTTGGTTCCTTTTGAGGAAACTTCAATCTCTCATATCACCTTTGTTTGGACTCATATTTTGGCCTAAGAGTAGCCTATCCTAAGTGTTTTTTTGTATAGAACATGATGGTGGCCTCTATTGTGTATTTTGAGATAAGATGAAATATGTTATGGGTGTGGAGATTTTTTAGGTGACGATAGACGGTGATAGTTATCACATAGGGTCACTAGAGGCTTTTAGAGTAAAACCCTCTAGATGGGTATCAATTATTAGAGTGGAAACCTCTTACGAAGTCGGGGCATGGGTCATATAGATTAAGAGAGTGTAACCCTCATTTTTTCATAGGGCATGGGTACCCTACATACCTATCAGAGTGAAACCCTCCTTTTGGGACATGAAATGGGTCCTCTATTTACCATTTGAGTGGAACCCTCCTACTAGCCAAGGCATGGGTCCTCTATCAATTACTAGAGTGGAACCCTCCTATAGAGTTAGGGTATGGTCTCTCTACTATTAGAGTAGAAACCTCCTTATGAGAAGAGAATAAGTCCTCTATTGACTATTAGAGTGGAACCCTACTACTAGAATAGGGTATGGGTCCTCTATCTATCCATTTATTAGAACCCTATTATTATTTTAGGGAATTGGTCCTCTACCTAGAGATTGTGGCCCCTATAATGTGTGTAAAAGTGGTGAGGTGAGGATTGAATTGGATGTTTACTACTGGGTAGAAGCACAAGATGCTGGGCATCATTGGTGGAATTTTAGAATTGTCAACAACTCTTTTCTTGGGATGGGTTGTGAGATGGAGATCCCCTTTCCCTCTCAATTGGGATTCTTTTTTCTAAACACACACACACACACACACACCTTTGTATTTTGTTACTCTCTTTACATGGGTTACAGAGACGCATGGGGTAGTCCACCTACTCATCGTGTTGAGTACCTCATGGTTGGATGAGGTTACTCTCCTACTGTGGGTGGTGAAGACTCGATGTGTAGTCAACCTACACACTATGTTGAGCCCCTTATGTTTTGATGAAGTTAATTTCTCTTGATTTGGGTTAAGTTGTTCACTGTTTACCATCTACTATCTTTCCATTCCTACTGTGTCTCTTACTGTTCCCCTTTCATCTTTTGGGATGTCCTACTGGGAATGTATATAATTACATTTTCATGGGATTTTCTTGCATATATATTGTCTTATAAAGATAAGGGACATGTTGGTGGTGACTTCAGAGGATATTAGGGATACTGGGTGATTTGGACTGTGTATGGTGGTCATATCTTGGAGATCAGAATCTAGGATATCTTAGAATTTTACATTCCAAATTTTTTAGGTTGGGATATATTTCTAGTTGGGCATGTATTTTTAACATTTATTTTTTATTTTTCACCATCTTACTCTTTTATACCATAGAGGTTTTTCATTCTTGGTTTACTTCATATTTATTACATCTTTTTATTATCATTCATATGAACTTATACATCGAGATGGCTAGGAATGTGCATACATGTATTATAAAAATACATCCAATTTAGGATATGTCTTTAAACATTAGTATCCACCCCTTGGACTATGGATGCAGGCTTGGGATAATTACGGCTCAAGCCCCTGTTAGGGTCTGGTCATGATAATGATAGCGTGATACTAGTACATGGGAGAGTTGTAGTCCCTAATTCCATCTGGTAATATATTATGAGATCATTCCATACCTCTAAGTGGGTGGTACATACTAGTGTGAAAAATATGTACCATGACTTCAGGTGACAGTGTTAGTGGTAAGGGATAAAGAGGGACATTGTTGGATTCATTTCCTAATGCCTTACCTACCATATGATAACAACTGAGCACTAACATCCTGGTGGATTTATCCAACCACTTCCTGTGCCCATGTGGAAGTGTGAATACATCATGATGAAATTTGTGATAGGGTTACCTAGGACCTTGAGGAGTTGTGACATTGTTTGGGTGATTATTGACTGGATAATGAAAGTTTCTCATTTCTTATTGATCCATGAGACTCACTCAGTAGATTATCTGAGAAATATTTATGTCCATGAGATAACATGACTTCATGGAGTTACCTTGAGCATTGTATCTAACAAAGATACGTGTTTACATCATGATTTTAGAAAGGATTGTAGAATTCCTTATGGACTTAATAGATATTGAGTGAAACCAATCATCCTTAGAAAAATAGACAGTTGGATAAGATGATTAATATAATAGAGGACATGCTTTAATCTTAAATAATTGACTTATATAGAGTGTTGAATGATTATATATCCTTGTTTGAGTTCACATACAAAAACAGTTACCAGAATTTGATTCAAATGGAACCTTATGAGGATCTTTATGGAAGACTGTGTCATTAACTACTTTATTAGTTTGATCTTAGTGGGGGTAATAGTTGTGGGACCTAATATAGTTGAAGATACCTCTGAGATATTATAACTAATTCAGATGAGGTTGTTTATAGATCATAGTATAAAAATATCTTATGATAACTATAGGAGTAGATCCATGGAGTTTACTATAGGTGATTGGGTGTTTCTAAGAGTGACTCCTCAATTAGGCCACCAATGTTTAAAGAAGAAAGGGAAGTTAGCCCCATGTTTTGTTGGGCCCTTTGAGATCACTAAACAGGTTGGTATAGTGGAATACCATCTAAATATTAATTCACATTATTGAGGTATTCATGATGTGTTTCATTAGTCTTAGTTTCGAAGGTAGATTCCTGATCCCATGTATATCATTGACTGTGAGGATGTTGAGATAATTCCTAGTGTATTATACGTGGAACACCTGATGTGGATTGTAAACCATAATGAGAAAGCCTTATGAGGAAATATGGCGCCACTTTTCTAGATTCTATGTTAGTATGGAAGAATCTATAAGGAGGAATGGGAGTGGGAGGTATATGTTTAGGCTTAGTGGACTGAGTTATTCAAGCAGGATTCCTAGCGATGCTTCTTGAGGACGAAAAGTATTTATTAGGGGAGAATGTAAAAACCCCAAAATTTTCAAGTGAATTATGAGTTAATTTAATCCTTTAATCATATGTTTTGAGGTATGAATTGTTTGGAATAAGTTTCAGGGTTTTTGGATGGTTTTAGAGAGTTTTTGAGGCCTTTTAAAGGGTGAATGGTTTAATCACAGTTTTACCAAACCTTATGGATTTTCTAGGAAACCGTACATATAGAGGTAGAGGCTAAGGGGTGGTGCATAGTTAAGGTACATGGTTTGAAAAACCATGTGTAATCACCTGGAAAACCATGTAATAATCTCTAGTGGATAACAATATGGTTGGCACGCAATTTAACAAATCATACAACTAAACCATGTAGCCAAATCATGCATAAATGAATTTAATGACTCAAATTCCTCATTAATCTCCATTTATAGTCCATTTTGACCTATTCTTCTTTGTATAGGAATCCTCCTTGATTTATAATATTCCTCATTCTTTCCCTTATGAATTCCTCTCATCCAAATCTTGATTTTGTGAAATCCAAGTAGGTTGAAAATCTAGAATTGATGTATGTGATACAAAATCCTCCATTATTTGGGTTTCTCATTGATATACCTCTTTTCTCTTGATATGATTCATAGATTTGACATTATTATGCTTGATATATGAATTTCAATGACAACTAATAGTATATTATTGAATCATTTCTAGATTGGTGGTGGATTTTATGTGTCAAAGAGATCCCTTTTAATTAGAGATAAATCCTTATGGATGGTGGAAATTTCTAGGTAAGTCATCACAAATCAATCATCTTGAGGCTTTAATTTTCTTGAATCTCATCTAAAATATTTTTTTGACAAGTTGATAGTGGATGGATGTTTTTTGGCTATAATTGAGGTTATCTTATAGAATTGACATGAAATTTATCATCCATTCTTGATTTGAAAATGGATTTGGTGAATTGGTGACCTCTCCTTCGGCATACATCAGAATTGGTTCCATTTATAGATTCCTTAAGTTATGTAATTCTAGAAACACCCTTCATGACATGGAAAATTCTTGAGTATCCTTTATAAAACTCTTTCTTGATGAACCAAAAACCTAGTTAGGAATCCTTTATGCATGAGATCATTCTCTATGGGTGTGCAATGTGGTTCAATCTTCAATACTTGATGATCCTTGGAGTCCTTATTAACAACCTTGAGGTAGGAATTTCCTTACCATTTGGGGTTATTGTATACACATGTTTTCTTGGTATGAATCTTTTTTTGGCATACTTTGATGACCGTTCTTGATTGTGATCACACATGGGTGTGTGTGTATCCCTTGAGATTTGTTTATGATACTTGTTTCCATGAGTTTCCTTATATTTTACTAATCATGTTTGATGTTGATCACATGTATTTTATATTACTACTATTTTCTCATGATGATATTTCACACTTTTATTTATATGATATACCCTATAATATTCATTACCATGCCTTTGGAGGTATTATTCTTGATTATCAGAACAAGTGGACCATCATGACATGGTTATTTCTTAAAGGGGGTGTGTTATTGAATTACAATTATGGTGAAAATAAACCTAAGCATAGTTTAGGGAAAGATAAATTCCATTTGGATGCCATGTGATTCACTTGATGCCTAGTGGATTCCAAGTAGCATGTTTTCTTGATGTACAATGGATATCGAGTAGTACAATCACTCGATACCTAGTAGATTCTGAGAACATGAATCACTTGATTCCTAGTGGATACCAGCAACATGTTCACATGATGATGAGTAGTATGTTTACTATCCTTGTGACTAGTTCTTTATTTCTACTGATATATTGATATTTCTTCTGGTATGGAGCTGAAGCAGGTGTGACTGAGGCTTGTGGTGGCTTGTTTAACACATAAGTGCTTGAAAAATGATTGTTATTTCTTTCTTTAACATTTATTATTACCATGGAATACACCTATTATACCTATCCACACTTGTTAATGATGAATTAGTGGTGTCCTATAGGGTTTTATTACTCACAACCTACACATACATCTCGATTGACGTGCATACTTCATGTATAGAGATCCAAGAAAGGGAAAGGGCCCCATGGTGGATGGTTGAGTTGAGGAGTGTAGAGCTAGTAGAAAAAATGAGATAGACTCTATAGGATTTACAAAGAGTTTTTTTAATTATATTCTTACACTATTAATCTGTTTTGGCTTACCACACTAGGTGCCTGTTTATTTATTATATGACATGTAGGCCATCTGATATTATTTTCTTCCACCTTATTTATTCCAAATCATTATATTATATTTATATTATTGGTGAGAGGATATGACACTGAGGGTATAGTCTCCCTAATAATAGTGTTCAGAGCATCACTACAAGTCGATAGACACTTGCGTATGGGGAGGCACACATGAGGTCTTATGGCTCTTCACATCAGACCTGGTGGTTTGGGTTGGGGTTTTACACCTTGCGACTTCAATAACATTATGTATGGTGAAAAAATGAGTTTAATCCTATTTAATATAATTTTTGAAGTTTAAATCATTGATATTATTAGTCATATAAATTACAAGTTTCTTATTTTGAGAGTATTATGGGTGCTTATGTGCATCAATTTTAAATTTCTTACTGTAATTAATTATTTATTCATGTTTATATCTCTTTTATAGGTTTGGGACCAGATACAAGTGATTTTTTAACTAATGGGGCTAGACATGTTTTGCAGATTCTTGTATAGAATTTATGTATTTAATTTTTATTATATATATATATATTTACCTTTTACAATTATTCTCATACGCCATGTAGTTGTGAAGAGATTCCAAATGATAATGTTGTTGAAAGTATGGAACCTATTTGTGTGTGTTTTCATTTCCCCATTACTATTTTTACTGACCATTGATGTATTAGTAGGACTGTATCTTTTTATAATTGACATGTGATATGGATGTCTCAAAATCATTATGGTTTTGTTGGGATATTGTAAAACATGATAATTTGGTGCATGTGGACTTCAATTACATTACATGTAGTGGAAAAAATGAGCTGTGTTATGAATGAACAACCAAGTATTTTCCTCATTAAACTAATTTATAGTATTTCATTTAGTGAACCTCTATTCCTAAAGGCAGGGTAATGAAATTATTGATGATGTTACTGGGAAATGTTCAGATTTTGATTTAAAGTAGGTTTTTATGAATTTTATTTCCATGATTTTTTTGTGATTGCTATTTTTCATCATCTGAGTGAAGTTATTATCATTGAAATAGGTACAATGAAATAGGAAGGGGCTTAAATTTCAATTATCCCCATTACCGATTCCCTTCACTAAATTCATCTTGAAAACATGTTTAGTAAAAAATAAGTGGTATTTTGTCTCAATAATATTATAATTTTTAAATTTTATTTTAATTTTGATAATTAATTTGAAAAATATTAGTGTTTGTTTTATTTATAAAACAAATACCTATGCTAAAAAATAAGTGGTTCTCATTTTTATTTTGAATTTTATTATTATTAATTAGTTTTTCTACTCATTAACTAGTTTATTTATGATAATGATTGATGAAACAATGGTAAACCTCTTAAATTCTTATATATTTTGGGACCAAACAAGTTACTTTTTTTCATTAGAGTATGTTTAGATTTTTTTCCAAGTTTTCCATTTTATTAGGATTTAGTCTTTATTGTTTTAGGGGTATTTATAAACATTCCAGTGGATGAACAATGTTCAAGCTTCTTAATGGAGAGGGAATATTGAGTTTGTTTTGAAATTATAAAAATGTGTGTAAATTTTTTATGAATTATATTATATTTAGAATTTCTATCTATTCATTGCACATTTTTTTAAAATTATATTATATTTATTATAGGGAAACTTCCATATATTTATTGTTGAAATTTAGGAACAAATGACTCGTCAATTCGAGTTGTCGTTTTCCCAAGATGACTGAAAACACATTTTTAGTGTTTTAAAACACTAAAACATGTGTTTAATGGTCAAAAACATATATAAAAAACTTGGATTAATGTGAAATCAAAGTAAATCAATATTTTAATTATTTGTGATGTGTGTGAGTAGATGACACATCAATCAGAAATGTGGTGTGCTCAGACTGACTAAATAAGCGGTTCTTAAAGAATTAACAGTCTATAAAAACATGTTCTAGAGGGTAAAAACCAAAAAAATGTCCTAATATCATCATGAAATCATAAGAAACCAACTTTAGATTTATTTTATAAATATAGGAATTAATGACTCATCAATCTAAGTTGTTTTCTCAAGATGATCAAAAACACCTTTTTAGTATTTTAAAACATTTAAACGCACATGTAATGGTCAAAACCATAGAAAATGAAATCATATTGATGTGAAATTAAATAAAAACTATATTTGAATTATTTTTTATCTTTATGATTATATTGAATTTCAATCAGATATGTGATGGGCTCAGAATGACTGAATAAGTGGTTCTTAAAGAATTGGAAGTCTTTAAAAATATGTTCTAGGAGGTCAAAACAAAGAAAACGACATCTGATTATTTTGAAATCATAGAACAACAATCATATATTTATTTGTGAAATTTATGAACTAAAAGTGTATCATTCTGAGTTTTCATTTTCCTTGGATGACCCAAAACACCTTTTTAGTGTTTTAAAACACTAAAATGTGCATGTAATGGTCAAAAGAATAGTAAACGAACACAAATTAAAATAAAATCATAGAAAAACCATATTTGAATTATTTTTTATGTGTAAAAGTATAAAACACATCAATAGGATGTGTAATGTGTTTATAATAACTGAATAAGCTATTATTAAATAATTTATATTCATTTAAAATGTGAGTCAGGGGGTCAAAACCAAGCAAACGAACTTCGATTTCTATGAAATCATAGATCCAAAACTGTATATTTATTTTTGAAATGTTAGAACTGAGTTATTGTTAATATAAGTTTTTATTTTCATGAGATAAATAAATGATTTTTTTAGTTTTTCAAAATAATAAAATGTGAATGTAATGGTAAAAACATAGAAAACAACCTAGGATTGATGTGAAATCATAATACATACATCTTTGAATTGATTTTGAATTGTAAGAGTATAAGAAATATTAATAATACACAATGTGTGATCAGTATGAATGAAAAAGAAGTTCTTAAAGAATTGGAATTCTTTAAAAACATGCATTGCGGGGTCAAAACCAAGAAAAAGACCTCCAATTTCTATGAAATCATAGGAAAACAACCATAGATTTATTTTTTAAATATAATAATTGATGGATCATCAATCTAAGTTTCTATTTTCCCCAAATGACTAATTTTTTATATATATTTTAAAACACTATAGCATGCATGTAATGGTCATATCCATATAAAACAAGATAAAATTGATGTGAAATCTTAGGACAATTGTTTTTGAATTATTTTTTACTTGTATGAGTAGAATACAAGTCAATTAGATGTGCGATGTGATAAAACTAACAGAATAAGAAGTTATTAAAGAATTTCTAATATTGAAAAATATGATTCAAAGTGTTGAAAATAATAAAATGACATTTTATTGTTGTAAAATCATATAACAAAAACCTCAGATTGATTTTTGAAATGTAGGAACTAATAGATTTTAAAATTGAATTAATGTTTTCCCGTGATAAATAAAAAGGCCATTTTGGTGTTTTAAAACACTAAAACATAAATTTAGTGGTCAAAAATATAAAATAAATCAGATTGATTTGGAATTATATGACAACATTTTTGATTTTTTTTGACATGTGTGATGAGACATCATGTCAACTGAATGTGCAGTGTGCTCAGAATAACTGAATAACCAGTTCTTACAGAATTGGAAGTCTTTAAAAACAAGCATCAAGGGGTCAAAACCAAGAAAAATACCTATTATTAAAAAAGAATCATAGGACAATACCATATATTTATTTTTTGAAATATTGGAACTAACAAATCATCAACTCAAGTTTTTATTGTCTTAGGATGACCAAAAATGACTTTTTATCATTTTAAAATAATAAATAATTCACGTTACGGTCAACACCATAAAAAATAACCTCAAATTAATGTGAAATCACAGGAAAAACATATTTAAATTATTTTTTATTGTGTTTGAGTAGATGATGCATAAAAAAAACTTGTGGTGTGCTTGGATGACTATACAAGTAGTTCTTAAAGAATTAATAGTCATTAAAAACACACATCAGAGGGAAAACCCAAGAAAAAAACCTCATATTTCTTTGAAATCATAGGAAAAAATCAAAGATAGATTTTTAAAATGTAAGAGCCAATGAATTTTCACTATAAGTTACAATTTTATCAAGATGACTAAAATTCCTTTTTATTGTTTTAAAATAATAAAATTTGCATATAATGATCAAAACCATACAAAAATACCTCATATTAACATGTAATCATATTATAATCATATTTGAATTATTTATTATGTGTATGAGTATAATACACATCAATTGAAAATGCAGTGTGCTCAGACTGACTAAATAAGTGGTTTTTAAAGAATTGACAGTTTTTAAAAACTTGCACATGGGTTTCAAAACCAAGAAAACAGCCTCTGATTTCCATGAAATCATCAAAAATTAATATTATATTTATTTTCTAAATATAGGGACTGAAAATGTATCATTTAAATTCATTATATTCCTGATATTACTAAAAACACCTATTAATTATTTTAAAACATTAAAGCATACATATAACAGTCAAAACTATAGAAACAACCTCAAATTTATGTGGAATCATAGGAAAATAATCTTTGAATTATTTTTGACATGTACGAGAAAATGACTTGTTAATAGGATGTGTGGTGTACTTAAATTATCTATATAAACATCTCTTAAAGAATTGATAGTCTTTAAAAACAAGAACAAGGGGGTAAAAACCAAGAAAACAACCTCTGATTTCTATGGAATCATAGGAAAAATTATATGGATTGATTTTTGAAATGTACAAACTAAATACTCATTAATCTAAGTTTTTGTTTTCCTGTGATGACTGAAAATTCCTCTTTTGTGTTTTAAAACACTAAAATATGCATGTAATAATTGAAAGAAAAAAATACCTAATATTAACATGAAATCATAGAAAAATTATCTTTGAATTATTATTGATGTGTATGAGTAGAAGACATGTAAATCAAACATGAAATGTGCTTGGTCTTACTAAATAATAAGTTCTTAAAGATTTGGATGTCTTTAAAAATGTGTGCTAGGGGGTCAAAACCAAGAAAAAAAGCACTAATTTACATGAAATCATAGGAAAATAACCAAAAATTATTCTTTAAAATTTAGGAACTTTCAGATCCTTAATTTGATTTTTCATTTATTTTAGATGTCTAGAAATATTTTTAGTGTTTTAAAACACTAAAAAGTACATATAATAGTCAAATAAAAAAAGGACCTTGGATTGATGTGTAATCATAGTAAATAAATATTTGAATTGTTTGTGACATGTAAGAGTAGAAAAAACATCAATCAAATGTGCAGTGTGCTTATACTTATTGGATAAACACCTCTTAAAGAATTGATAGTCTTTAAAAACATGCAACAGGGGGTCAGAACCAAGAAAACAACCCATTATTATTATGAAATCATAGGAAAACAACCATATAATGATTTTTGAAATGCAGGAATTGATGAATCATCAATCGGATTTTTCATTTTCCCAGTATGACCAAACAATCCTTTTTAGTGTTTTAAAACACTAAAATGTCATTTAATGGTCAAAACCATAGAAAATGACTTCCGGTTGAAACGAAATCATAGTAAAACCATTTTTAATTACTTTTGATGTGTTAAAGTAGAAAAAACATCAATAATACACATTATGTGCTTAGAATGATTGAATACATAGTTCTTAAAAAATTAATAGTCTTTAAAAACATGTGCTAGGGGGTCAAAATCAAGAAAATGACCTTATATTTACACAAAATCATCAAACATAAACAACATATTGATTTTTCAAATGTAAAATCTAAAAAATCTTCAATAAATGCCATCATTTTCTAGGGATGGATGAAAATACCTTTTTAGCATTTTAAAACACTAAAACATGCATATAATAATAAAAACCATATACAATGATCTAAAATTGATGTGAAATCATAGGAAAACCATGTTTGAATTATTTTTGATGTGTAAAAGTTTAAAACTCATAAATTGGATGTGAGGTGTGTTCACACTAATTGGATAAGAAGTTCATAAAGAAACATTAGTCTTTAAAAACATGTGTTGGGTGGTCAAAACCAATCAAATTACCTTATATTTCCATGAAATAAAAGTAAAAAAACCATATATTAATTTTTAAAATTTAAGAACTGAAGGATCATCAATAAAAGTTGACGTTTTCTTGGGATGACCAAAAATGTCTTTTTAGTATTTTAAAACACTAAAACATGCATGTAACAGTCAAGACCATAGAAAATGTCCTCGTATTGATGTGAAATAACAGAAAACCCATATTTTAATTATTTTTATGGGTAGAAGTAGAAAACACATCAATAAGATGTGTAGTATGCTCGAACTAACTAAATTAGTGGTTCTTAAAGATTTAATAATCTTTAAAAACATGGGTCACGATTTAAAAACCAAGAAAACGATATTTAATTTCTATTAAATCATAAGGAAACAACCATAGGTTTTTTTAAATATTTGAATTTATGACATGTCATTATGAGTTTTTCATTTTTTTAGATGACAGAAAATGCCTTTTGAGTGTTTTAAAACACTAAAACATGCGTGTAACTATCAAAACAAAATAAAATGACCTCAAATTGACATGAAATCATAGGGAAAATATTTTTTAATTATTTGTCATGTGTAAAAGTAGAAAATTCATAAAATGGACATATAATGTGCTTAAATTAACTGAATAATAAATTCTTAAAGAATTATCAGTATTTATTAACATTCACTTGGGGGTCAAAACCAAGAAAATGACCTCTGATTTCTGAGAAATAATTTAAAAAACATATATTTATTTTTGAAAATTAGGAACTAAAGACACCTCAATCTATGTTTTTGTTATCCCAAGATGATCAAAAACACCTTTTTAGTGTTTTAAAAAACTAAAATGTGTATGCAATGGTCAAAATCATAGAAAACGACCTCAGATTGACATGAAATCACATGATTTTTTTGAATTATCTTTTTAATATGTGAGTAGATAAAACATCAATATAATTTATAGTTTGTTCAGACTAACTGGATAATTGGTTGTTAAAAAATTGACAGCCTTTAAAAGCGTGCACCAGAGGGTCAAAACCAAGAAAACAACCTCTACTTTTTGTGAAATTATAAGACAAAAAATATATTTATTTTTGAAATATTGTAACTTAAAACTCATCAATATGAGTTTTCATTTTCCTGGGATGATCAAAAATACCTTTTAAGAGATTTAAAATATAAAAACATTCATGCAATGATTAAAACTATAGTAAATGATCTAATAATGATGTGGAATCATTAAAAAACCATATTTGAATTATTTTTTACATGTGAAGGTATATGGAACCTCAATAAAACATATGGTGTTCTAGAATTGACTAAATAAGTTGTTCTTTAATAATTGAAAGTCTTGAAAAAAAATGAATGCCATGGGGTCAAAACCAAGAAAATGACTTCTGATTTCTATAAAATTATAGGATAGTAAACATAGATTTATTTTTGAAATGTATGAACTAAAAGATGGTAAATTCGAGTTGGTGTTTTTTCGGGATGAATGAAAATGCATTTTAGTCTTTTAAAACATTAAAACATTTATGTAATGATCAAAATGAAAACAAAAAAACTCATATTGATGTGAAATAATAATAAAACCATCCTTGAATTATTTGTGACATGTTTGAGTAGAAAAAACATCAATCAAACATGCAGTGAGATCATACTTACTAAATAAGCGTTTCTTAATGAGTTAATTTTTTTAAAAATGTGCACCAGGGGGTGAAAGCCAAGAAAACGATCTCTAAATTCCATGAAATCATAGGGAAAACATCAAAGATTTATTTGTAAAATATAGGAATTAATGGAATTTCATTCTGAGTATTAGTTTTCTCAGGATGACTAAAGGCACCTTTAGAGTGTTTTAAAATAGTAAAATATTTATATAACTGTCAAAATGATAGAAAATTACTTTTAATTGAGGTGAAATCATAGGAAAACCATGTTTCAATTATTTTTTATGTGTATGAGTACACTGCAATTTCAATTGATAGTCTTTAAAAATGTTCTTTAGGGCGTCAAAACCATGAAAACAAATTCCAATTTCCATAAAATAATAGGAAAAAAACCATAATTTTTTGTGAAATATAGGATCTAGAATCTTGTTAATCATAGTTTTTATTTTCTTGGGATGAATCAAAACACATTTTTAGTGTTTTAAAACACTAAAACATGGGTTTAATGGTAGAAAACATAAAAAACGACCTATGATTAATGTGAAAGCATAATAAAATAATATTAAAATTATTTTTAACATGTACAAGTAGAATAAATATCAATAAAACATGTAGTGTGATCATATTGATGGAATAATCAATTTTTAAAGAGTTAAATGTCTTTAAAAACAATAACAAAGGGGTCAAAACCAATAAAATGACCTCTGATTTCCATGAAATCATAGGAAAACATCTATAGATTTATTTTTGAAATGTAAGAACTGATGGATCATAAATTTGAGATTTTGTTTTCCCTATATGACTAAAAAACCTTTTTAGTGTTTAAAACACTAAAACATGCCTATAATAGTCAAATATATAGAAAAATGCCTTGGATTTATTTGAATTCATAGTAAAACCATCTTTTAATCTTTTGTGATGTGTACAAGTAGATGGTAAGTAAATCAAACATGTAGTGTTCTCATATTGGTTGAATGAGAAGTTTTATATTTTAAAAATTATTATAAAATATAAATATGTTGAAAATAAAATGTCCAAATAGTGTTTAGTATACTAAATTTTAATTTGAATAATCTAGTGGGTTCTAATTATTGTTATTTTTTTATATTTTTTGTACTAACTTTCATTTTTAATTTAATTTATTTTAAATTATATGAGGTGATTGGTGTGGAGTTTGGAAAATTATTAGATAAGGTTATTTGTGAGCTTATGAAATTATATTCAATGTAGAAATATATTGAATTTTTGAATTATGGTTGTTTTTTTTAAAATATCAGTTTTAGAGTGTAATTTCCCTTTTTTATGAAAAAATTAATTTCCTTTAGTGGCTGCCATTTAGCGGTTTCTATAGCTCAACCGTCGAGGGCCTATAGGGACTACTGTTTGGAGGTCTCTATAGCTCATCAACACATTATGTATAGCGTATAGTCTATAGAGTTTTCCAAACGATGGTCACTATATAAAAAAATGATGGTCTAAAAGTGACCTCAATTTGGTAGATGATGTGTGGCCACTATAGGCCTTTAGCGACCACTTTTTGTGGTATCTAAAATCCCTTTTTATAGTAGTGTACCTAGCCTAACCCCCCCCCCACAAACAACCTACACACAATATGAAACAACCAATTAAAAAAAAATTCAACCAATCACAATTCATATTCAAAACATCACATACATTATATATTTTACATTTAATTAGCTGATAACTTAAAAAACAAGTCATAATATATATATGAAATCAATTTCATTCATCATACACCATCCACATGGTTTCAAGTGTAGTAAATATAAAGTTATAAGTGCATGGTATAAATATATCCCTCTAAATAATCATTATCATGTATTCTACCTCCATCATAGTCATCTTCATCATCACCCCCATCAAGAACATCCTCACTAGCATCATTGTCTTCAATATATTTATCACCGTCACCACTAGGAAAGTCATCACTTCGATCATTACTAGGACCACCGTCACCATTTCCCAATGCAACATATAATGATCAAATTTTCAATATTCATGTATCAAAATCCATAAAAGTATTTAGTGAAAGTGATGGACATAAAGCTATCATAGATTTCATGAACTACCCAGTGACCTTTTTACTTATTTTATGCTCCCACATGGATATTTTTCGGACTCTACTAATTATGCACAAGATTATTGTAACTTGGTGATACCAGATGTGTTTTAGTTACATGATGTTGGCCAATAACTAGTGGGGATGATGCTCTTCCCTAGTTTATAATGGAATCTCCCTTGGTTCTCATCACTTATTATTTGTTGGAAATTATTTTTTGGCCTAAATTTATCTTCTTACTTCTCACCAAGGGACTCTAGATCACATTATTAAAAATATAATTTATTTATTTAGTTATGAAATAGATATTAAAATTTTAAAGTAGTAGAATAATACTTACAACCATTTGTTAGTTCCACAAGGCTGAGTACCCTGAGAGGGGGGGTGAATCAGGGTATGAATAATTTAAAAATAAAGCCTGTTCTGATCTTGTTTCCCTGTTGAGCAAAACAATCTTCTCTCTCTTTCCTGTTTCACAATATAAACAGAAAGTAAAGCATGCATAGGACACAACAATTTTTACTTGGTTCACCGCTAAGGGCTACGTCCAAGGAGCATACGATGACAAGTTTTCGGTCATACCAAATTACAATAAACTTCACTAGCTGTGGATTACAAGGTTCAGGCACAATTACTCTGTCCCAGGCTCACTGCCTTTACAAAGTTTAGGGTCAACTCACTGCTTTCCCAAGGGTCACTTCCTGTTTATCTCTCTCTGGCTCACTGCCAGTGGAGAGGATCACCTTCTTCCTCTTCGTTTGCTCACTGCTCTAGAAAGGATCCAGTCAAAGTTTATAGACCTGTAGGTCTCTTCATTTGCATGAAAGAATTCATCTTCCTCTGGATGTAGATGCTCTATTGAAGTTCAACTTTCACCCGTAGATGAATCTCACTTTGCACCGAAGGTATCGTCCAATCTTCCAACTTCCACGCAGTCCTGAATCACTACTGGAAATCAACCTTACTTGGCGCCCTTATCTAAGACAACGTGCAAGTATTGATGCACAAGTCGCAACTGGCGCGCAGGTATGCCTCTACCACCTACACGGCACAATCTTCTGTAACTCTAAACCTGCACGACTCAATCCCTTTTACGCCCAAGCCAATATTGGCGCACAACTACCAACCAGCACGCAACTTCAACCACTAGCGCGCAAGTACACCTGCGCGACCACACACCACCTGTGTGAACACCACACCAGCGTGACAGGAGCTCTGATTTTTCAAAGTGTTGAACTCCGTTAATAATGAAGAGGGTTTGACCTATATTTATAGGCATTTTGACACCCTGCGTGATGGCGTGCAAGTCTATCCTCGACGCGCGGGTTTTAGCACGTAGGTCCATCCATCAAGTCTCTGTCGCGCTACTCACTTGCGCGACCACACCAATACCTGCGCAAACCTCTTTACTTTGCCATATTTTAAAGTTTGGATCTTGAAAAACAATAGGCGCGCAAGTTTCCAATCCTCCTAGGCACCGACGCATAGGTCCTTTCTCGGCGCGCAGGTCACTTGCGTGACCAACCCAAAACCTACGCGCCCCTTATCCCTTTTCCATTTTTCCATGTTCTGATCTTGAACAACACTAGGCATGTAGGTTACCTGTCCTTCAAGTACACAACACACAAGTCTCTTTTCCAAAACCACTTTTCTCTATTTATCGATTTTCAGGCCCAAAAATTTGGAAAACACTGGAAAACAGTGCCACCTTGTATCTGTTCTTTTTGTACCGCCTCCAGATCATTCATTCCTTTGTCGATGTTCTTGAATCAAACATGGATCATTGACCACAGCTCTTGAACTTGACATTCCACCATGAAATCCCCTTTGTCAACAAATTTGTATGTCATTGTTTTGATTTGTCAACAATCACCACACAGATGTCCACTTTGTCAAAAAACACAATCACCTCAAAAATGATTCAATGATACCTTGAGGGATTTTTGCCCAACACCTTTTCCTATGTCTCTTCATTAATAAAACTCTCATATTTATTCCTTCTTCTCAAGAAAAAAACCTTGGATGAGGTACACACCCTTTGATGTTCATGTTATAAGTGCACATAAAATATATACATGCGATTCATGGTGAAGGCATGCATATGATGCATGTTTAATACACACACACACACACACATATATATAAAACATATTTATATATTATAATAAACATGCATGCGATGCATATTTGGTAAAATTGAATACAATTTGACAACTTTCATTTCCACTTCATTCCAAATAGTTTTCCATCAATTATGAACCAAAGGGATGGTTCATTAAGATTTACTCATTCATAAAAGTGTTAAATGAATCCAACACTCAACTAGTAATACATAAGATGCATTACAAAGGAGGATCATTAGACTTCGACTATATAAGAGATATAATCTCTTCTGTTGAGTGAAGGTGTGTACTAATTGTGTTCGTTTGATAGATTTGGGATCATCAGTTTTATAAAAAGTTGATAAAATCCTATTCACCCCATAACTCCATTTATCTCTCTTAATAAGGCACTAGAACCTCTTCAGACATTTGAGGATCCTCTTGATATGATCAAGAATCCATCAATCAATGTACTCCCTTAGAGACAGGAATCATTTATTTGATACTTAAGTGATCTATATTAAACAGAATCCATCAATATAATAGAATGGAATCTATTAAAACTAGTTATTTATAGGTTCTATTTTCAACATTTTTTATGATAATTTTCATGTTTATTTTCTTGAAGAATGATTGGCATGTTTTTGGGTTGTTTTCTGGTACCAATAATCATTATATAATTAAAAAATCCCATAAGTGGTATCAAAAATTATTTCTTTGAGATTTAAATTCATTATAAATACTAGTTTTTGAGTTATATTAAAGAAAAAAAATCATAAAAAATATAGTGAATAACTAGTTACCTTTACATAAATAGACTTATATAAAGGTAATCAAATCTCATGTAAAGGTAATGAAGTTTTAACTTTATGAAAAAGATGTTATGTATGGGTAATCAGCTTATTAACCTTACAAATATTCTCACATAAAGGTAAATAAGGAACTATATAAAGGTCTTTAATTTTTACCTTTACACAACATAAGAAAATTTAAAGTTACTTTTAAATATAAGATTTCTGCTGAAGGTTTCACCCGATCTACCTTTACATGAGGAGTTCTGTGTAAAGGTTTGTAGAGACTACCTTTATATAATGAATATTACCATGTATCACCTTTATATAGAGTGTATATGTAAAGGTAACCATTGATTACCCTTATGCAGAGTGTCCACATAAGTGTAAAGTGAGGTTACCCTTATATAGAATAGAGATTATGAGTAAGGGTAAATAGAAAAAATGTAAAAATTGTTTTAAAATTTTAAATGGTTTATAAAATGATTATAAATCATTATAAAAGGTATTTTGGGATATTTTAATTTATAAGGATTTTTAAATTAATTAATTAATTATAAATGGTTTATAATTAATTAATTAAATGTTTATGAAATATTTTCCCCAAATACCAAAAATATATGGAATGCCTTATGATATAGAAGTAAAAAAATTTATTTATAAATCATAAGGGGTAATTTATAAAGTGTTTATAAATTACAAAATATAATATATTTAGATCATTTAAAATGTTTATATAATATAAATTGAGTAAAAAAATGTATATAATTCATAAAATATCGTATAAATTCCATATAATACAAAATATTAAAGAGTTAGTATTGAAATGAAAATATTTTTATATTATTTCTATTTTATATAATTTTTATAATTAGAATTTATTTATGGAATATTCATGAATATTTATCTCATGTTTTGAAAAATAAATAAAATATTTTTTTTTGTTAAATTCCTTGATATTAATGTGTAGTAAATTATTTAGGAAATTTGAATATTTTGTATGCTTTATGTTTAACTGTTAAAATACTTCTTGGAGTTAGATCCTTACATTATATGTTAGGTATGATTCCATAAAACATAGTTTTCATCTACCTTGACCTCAGTTTTTAATTCAAGTTATGAGCTTAAGAATAGTAGTTGAACATAGTTTGTGAATTTTAGATGTTAGGGATATCATGAATTGAATTATAACTTGAGTAAAGTCTCCCCAGGTAGAGGGACTTAGGATCAGACCACATACCAAACTTAAGGCTATGACTTGTCTAAAAATTTGAATGAGGTTGGCCATCTATCACTTTGGGTTTATTCATGTGAAGTTTATCAATATCATATAACTCCATGCCTTTATATAAAGAGTTCATATATCTTATTCATATGATGTATTTTGATATGTATGAATATACTTGACATCTATTTTTGGGAGATTAACACAAATTACTAGGTTGTATAAAGTGTTTCACATTAATGTGATGTGAACACATTAATTTAGTGGTTGGAATAAGGATTCCAAAACTAAATAATTAAGAATCATTTATACACAAACAAGAATAAAACATGAGAACATAATGATTACATAAGATATAATAGTTATGAATTTAATATGCATATGATGTATATTAAATTGGTGATACTTAAAAGGAAACCCCTATATATATATTAAGTTTGTGATTCCTTCCAAAACAACACTGATCAAGACCTCGATCATCCAGTCTGCTAGTTTTACACCAAAGTGGGGTGCCCCTGAATTATCTTGTGTAAGGAAAGCAAGTAATAACTAACTTAGGATTATCTAACTGAATAGTTTCATACCAAACAAGGGTGACACTATATTATCTTTTGTTATCTTGTTTTTGACACTTTCTTTGGGTTACACTTAGTTGGGAAACCCTAAGGGCTGAGATACTAGAGGTATATAGTTGAGTATTATCCATATGATAGATATAAATAAATATTTGTTCTATTAACTATCTAAGAATCACAACCATTATGATTGGGATGAATCTCTACCTAAATAACTAAAGTAATAAGTTTCATGCCAAAGTGGGGTCATTTCTTAGTGAAATATGGATCTTATCTCACTAAATGGATATTATTTATGGGGTCATCATTTTAAGTGGGATAAATTTTATTTGAATTCCTCAATTAAAAGATATAATACTTGATACCCACCCATTGAAATGTTTCTTTTTAGATTATGGCATACTTAATCACAATCATATTGAGATCACTAATAAGTATGACCAATAAAATAGTTAAATATTGGAATCTAAGGTTAAGAATTGTTATCAAGGATAAATTTATAAGAAATTATATTTTAATGATATATAGATTAATTACACTAAATATAACTCATTGGTAATAGATACCAGGTGTGCATCACATGTTTTTAATGAAAAACATAGACTCAGAAATAAAAGAGAATTGATAAAGGGTGATGTAGATCTTCATATCAGTAATGGAGAAAAAGTTGTTTCATTAGAAGTTGACACTTATAATCCATTTATACCCAATAGATTATTCTTATAATTTAAAAACAATTATTATGTTCCTTCTATAAACAAGTATTTGATTTCCATATATTGTTTAGACAAGATGGGATTTTCATTCATTATTAAGAACAAGAGTTGTTCTATATAAAATAATGAAATATTTTATAGTGTTGGTAATCTAATGAATGGTTTAAATATTCTAGATATAAATAAACCTATTTATAAAATTCAAAATAAGAAAGTTCAATATTTATTATAACCCCACCTACCTTTGGAATTATTACCTTTGATATATAAACAAGAAACACATTAAAATAATTTATAGAGATATATTGTTGGATTCATTTGATTACGAATAATTTGATAAATGTGAATCTTGTTTATTGGGTGAAATTAAAAAAGAAACCTTTTGGGAGAAAAGGTGAAAGGGTTAGTGTATTATTGGATCTCAAATATAGTGATTTATGTGTACTAATGAGTTATTAATAAAGTGGTGGTTTTAGGTACTTTGTTACTTTTATTGATGGATTTAGTCAATATAGTTATGTGTTTATGATTAAACACAAGTATGAAACTTTTAAAAAGTTTAAAGAGTTTCAGAATGAAGTATAAAATCAACTGGGCAAGAGTATTGAGATTCTTTGATCCAATTGGGGTGGTGAATACTTGAGACAAAAATTCACAGATCATCTTAGATCTTGTGAAATTATTTCAAAACTCACTATTCTTTGAACACCACAATTAAATAGTGTGTCTGATTGAAGGAATCATACCTCATTATACATGATTTAATTTACGATGAGTCTATGTGACTTTCCTATCTCATTCAGGGGTTATTTTATGGTGTTTTCTACATTTATACTAAACCATGTTCCATAAAAAGAATTCATAATGACTATGGACTGAGAAACATTCCATAATGGATTTTATAAGGATTTATGTTTGTGTAGAACTCATACGATGATTGGATTATGAAAATCTAGGCCCTAAGTTAGAGAAATGCTTATTTATTGGAAACTAAGAAGAATTACTTCAACAATACTATTAAATAAAAAGTTTTTATGGCTCAAGATAGTGTTTTAATTAAGTTATAACACATGAAACAAGTAGTAAATGGGAATAAATTTGAACTTAGAGAAGTTCAAGAGCAATAAATAGGAAGATTTCCTAAGATGGAATTTGATTCAGTTTCAAAAAGAGTTAAAAAAGAAGAACCAACTAAAGTTATAAAAGAACCTTTAAGGTCTGGTGATATTTATCAATAACCCAATAGATATGTATTTATTTTGGCTAATGACAATGAATTAATGTTAATAGGTGATGAACCTACTTCTTACTAAGAGGCTATTGAGGTTCATTATTATGATAAATTGTTAAAATCCATGGAATATTAGATGTAATCTATGTGCAATAACTAGTCTTGGAACCCGGGGGATACTCCTAAAGGAATAATAACCATAGGGTTTAAGTGGGTTTTATGAGAGAAAAATTACATGTATGCTAGAGTGTCTACCTATAAAGTATTCCTAGTGGAAAAAAGTTACAAAAAATTTTATGGTATTGGCCATGAAGAAACCTTTCCCCCTGCATCAATGATAACTTTTATTCAGATTTTTCTAGCCATATTAGTTCATTTTGATTATTATATATATCAAATGGATTTCAAAATTGCAACTCATAATCTTCAATTATAATAAGTAATATTTTCTTTCCAAAGAAACAATAACATAATGCACATAGATTTATTTAAGAATTTGATTAAAATGTAAATTCAAAAATTTTATAAATATAATTTGATAAGAATAATTTATTTTTTGAATTTATCATTTAAAAATTATCTTAGGGTGAATTTTTGAGATTTTTATAAATAATTGATTTGGGTGAATAGTGAAAAATACCGATTTTTAAAAAACGGTCACTTTTATGATATTATAATGATATAATAATAACATTAAAGTTTATGAAACCTTTTTTATAGAAAAAATATATTTTTAATAAATAATATAAGTCATAAAAAACATAACTTTTAACTTAAAAATATATGTTTTATATGTTGGAAATCTAAGTTATGTTTTTGTTTAAATAAAAATTGTTTTTAGTTATTTCACATTAATCAAGTATTTACAAGGTTACTTTTGGTTTTTATTTGGTTTTAAAGAAAAAAATTCTATTTTTATTTATCATAAACCAAATAATTCTTTTTTTAATCAGAATTATACTTTATTTTTCTATAAAATCATTTTTATACATAAAAAAAATATTTTTCTAAAAACGATTTTCATTGCCTTTTACAGACATATATTAAAAGTAAATTTTACCACTTATTGAAATTAAATATTGAAAAATGGATTCCATATTTTTAATTCAAATAATTAATAATAGGTATTAGAGTTAACTTATTTTTTGGTCATAGTTAATAGTAACCATGGTAAATATTTATCACTTCAGTTAAGGGCAAAATGAGTTAAAAAGGTTAAAATAAATATATAAGGTGGAAAGATAACAAAAAAACATGATTAAACCAAAATTTTTGGTTGTATTTCTAACTTAACCTTATCATATTCAAATATATAATAATTTTTATCCACTTTACTTTAGTAAGACATATATTATTTAATAAAGTTTCAAGTATTCATAAGTTTTCCACCCACCTCACTTATAAAGGGGAACCACTTATCCTCTATTATCTAAACTAATTGAGCCACTTATCTTGACCAATATCTACCCAAATACCTTCCAAAAGTCCCTCGCCATTTAATAAAGGTATTGGTATCACAAAAATACCACTTCAATATGGATAAAGGTGTAATCCAGATGAGGTTATCAGAAGAAGAGGTATATGTTCTTACTAAATGTTTTTAAGTTCCTTTATTCTTAAACCTCCTAAAAATATCAATAATCATATTAACATATCTAAGTCAGTATAATAACCATAATTATATGTTTTTTTAATGTTAGATCCACTTTTTATCTCATTTCCATCCTATGGAAAATGAAAATATTTCTCGTGTGTACGTATGACCTACCATATTCACGTAGCGGTGTAATTAATTTTTCACAACCAATTTACTTGAATTGTTATAAAGATATAAAATGATAAATATATATTATATTAATGAAATAATTATGATTATTTAAATATAAGATATCATATACCTTATTACCCTTCCATATATTGGACAATGTGATGTTAATAATATTTTAATAATTTATTATATACTCCCTTTACTGATTTTATATTAAATGTGCATAATTTTTGTGAAATATTAATTTTTAAATATTAAATATAATTTCAGAGCACTATTTGAATTAATCCAAATTCAAGTATGTTTAATTCTTTAATAATAAATATCCCCCTACTGATCCAAATTGTATGTTTTTTGTTTTGTAGGATTCCTATTTCAATATAAAACATTTCATTAGAAGGGATAATGGGCCAATTCTTCCATTTGAAGGGTCATATGGACCACATAGGAAGACCCAAAGAATTTGTGATGAAACTGGACAAGCTATGAAGATTGAATTACTGGGTTCAATAAAAAATTAAAAATCCCTTTATTCTCCTACAATGTTCTAGGGACAATATAAGGAGTCTTGGATAAAAATTTCAAGGCCCAACTCTAAAGACAAGGGGCCCAACTGATTCATTTAAACTCAGACCACCATTCTAGCCGGGAATTAAAATTCGGACACTATTCATGACATATCTCATAATGTATTCATAAAATCAAGATGATATTTTACAGTTTTAAATAGGATATATAGACAGATTATTTTTTTGAAGAAATAATTCGGATTTGAAGGTATATTCATATTCAAAAACCCATTTATATTTTTCCCTTAAAAAAGTTTTGGATTGAAATGGACATATTAAAATTGTTTAATCAAACCACCATAACTTTTGATACTTAAATACAATGGCCACTAAATTTTCATAATAGATATAGGAGATAAATATATACAACTTGTAAGAAGATAATATCTCGATATTCATCTGTATAATTTATCAACTTGGCGATGCAAGTGAAGGGGAAGCTTTGGAATGAAAACAGCCCACAACATGGGGCTATAAATACACCCCCCTCCTCACCTTGAAAGAGTTGAAATTTAAGAAGAGATGAGCATATATTGGCACTATAAAAGCCTTTCCAAAGTATTGGGAGGACCTTCCATACTCAAGTTTTCACTTGTGACACCTTTTCTCCTCTCTTTGTTTTCATTTACTTTTTTGTTATTCTTCGTTTGTAATCGTGTAAGTGTTTATTTTTGTAATTATATTTTAATGAAATTTTATTCTTCTTCATATATTATTATCATCCAACTTATGTTAAATAATATTAGTGGTCTTAAAATGGTTTAAATAAAGTTGAATCCCCTTCCCTTATTGTGCTTTCTCATCCAATCTAAATTCAGTATTTAATTCCCTTCACTGTTTGTGTGTGTGTGTTCGACGCACAACTATTTTCTAATCCCTTTATTTTTCTTCACTTATTAATTCATCATCATAAAATTATAACCGGATTATTAAAAACCAAAATGGATGAGTAAATCTCTCATTGGGGTGAGTTATAATTTAGGTATGTTAAGTAATTGAGAGCTTTTGCTCGATGAGTATTCTTTGAATTAACATTGTGTATGTTGGACTTAATATGTCATGGATTGATGACATATTTTGTTTAATGTATGGATTCCATGGATTATTGGAACCATAAATACACTAACACAATCAAGTACTAATTAATATTAGAATCCTAGTTAATTTAAGGCTTGGATTAAAGCTTCAACACTTAGGAATTCCAATCAATGTCAACTTGTGACATGAGTGTTAATTTAATGCAATATAAAGCAAGGATCAAGGATATCACAAGCTTAACTAACTATTTATGAAATCAACCTAATATTTATCAAATTTTTAAATCAATATCAATCAATCAATAAATTCAGTTGTGATCTGCAAACAAACCCCCCCCAATCAAAATACAATCAACTAAAAAAAATCGACTATTAAAAAGTGTCATCACCAAGGATTCGACCCGAGTGATGCTATACACATTAGCAGAGCACCGAAACCTTGACCGGTAGATAGGTGAAAATCATCCATGATTTCAAATGGAATAATTATTGGGTATGGATCAATTAAGTAGTTTTTAGTTTCTGGTTATTGTACAAAAACACACAAAAAAACAAAATTTTAAAAAAATTGAAAAAAAAGAAAAACCCGTCTTCTCATAAAAATCATAAATGGAAAAAAACACAAAGAAAAACCCATATTACTCTTTCTTCCAAAATATATTTGAATTCCCCATAGCCTCCCAAACAATCCCTTGGATTTTTTGACCCTAAAATTGAGTAAACACTTCATCAAATTAGGGGGAACATAAGAGATAATCAAATAATTCAAGAACCAGTCCTTGTCCAACCAATTGAATTAAATATGTCCAATGTTATGGAAAAAATTATTAAAGAACTTTCTACCCCTAATATGAATTACCAACATCTTGGTATTAAATATCCAAACATAGAGGTTGAATTTAAACTCAAATCAGGTATGATTCATCTTCTCTCTCATTTCTATGGGCTAGTCGGTGAGGATCCACATCTCCACCTTAAGGAGTTCAAGTGGTGTGCTCTACCATGAAGCCTCAAGAGATTTATGAGGAATAAATCAAACTTTTAGCATTCCCTTTCTCCCTATATGACACTTCTAAGTCATGTCTCTACTACCTTCCTCCTAGTTCCATAACCACATGGAATGACATGAAGCGACTCTTCTTAGAGAAATTATTTCCTGCTTTTCATACTACTTCTATCTGAAAGGAAATAAGTGGTATTATTCAATTAACAAATGAATCACTCCATGAGTATTGGAAGAGGTTCAAAAATCTTATGGAAACCTGCCCACATCACCAAATCCATGACCAACTCTTGATCCAATACTTCTCTAAGGGGTTATTGGCTATGGAGAGAACCCTCATTGAAGCTGAAAGTGGTGGTGCTCTTGTTGATAAAACTCCTGTAGCTGCAAGAGATATCATAAGAAACATGGATGAAAACACACAAAAATTCCATAATTTAGCACATTCCCAAGTCAAACAAGTCCAAGAGAATCAATCCATAGAGCCGAACAAGATGACTGAGTAGATGAGTGAACTTACAGGTATTGTGCGACAACTAACTGTGGATTCCAAAGCCCCAACCTCATCTTCTCCACAATATCTATTCCCTGGACCTATAAAGAACTATGGAATCTATATCTCCCCATATCATCCAAATGACACATGTCCAAAACTTCAAGTGTATTAATTTGATTCATCCATACCAATGGATATCAATGTAGCATATACTTAGAGGAACACCAACCCTCAACAATCAAGTCAGTTCATTAGAAACTTCAACCAACCCCATTCTAAGACCTTCTCTTCTACCTCCAACCAAGGCTTAAGGTATAGAAACCCCGTCCCTCAATTCCCTCCTCAAAACCCAAACCAATTCTAATATGGTCAAGGTGTTGGTAACTTCCAACAACCTTACCCTTTTGTTCCTCAAACTCAAAGGATCAATCCTCCTCCTCATACTCCTAGATTCCACTATCCTAGTGAGCTATCCCAATTCCTAAACCAATACAATAACTTTCCCAAGAACCAAAATCATGGTAATCCCAATCTGGGACAAGCCTCTTCTTCCAAGCAACCATGGGAAAATGCAGTGGAAGATCTTGCCTCCTTCACCCATTCTAGCCTCAAAAACATTGAAACGCAAATTGGTCAACTTGCATCCCACTTGATCTAGAAACAACAATCAAATTCTTCCTAACTACTAGCTCAACCATTACCAAACTCCAAGGGTAATGTAAGTGCAATTTCACTTAAATTAGGGAAGTAAATTTCTATACCTCAAGATGAGTCCTCTAACCCTCCTTTGAATGTTGTCATAGAAAATGAAAAGAAAAAGAAACTAGAAAAGGAACCTAAAGCCATTCCCTCACCTCCTTCCATTCCACTTAGGTACCAAATTTCTTTTCCTCAACCTGTTTATAAGACAAATAAGTACTTTGAACCTGATACTCAAATGCTCGACATGTTTAGACATGTTGAAGTCAACATTCCCCTCTTAGATTACATAAAAAAATCGCTAAGTATGCCAAGTTTCTCAAGGAGTTGTGTACCCAAAAAAGGAAACTTAAGACCTTAAAAAATGTTTCCACACAACAGTCCATACCCATGAAGTGAAAAGATCCTGGGACCTTTATAGTTTCATGCTAAATAGGAAGTTCTAACTTTGATGATGCACTCATAAACCTAGGAGCCTCAATTAATTTCATTCCCAAATCCATATTCTCTAACCTTGGTCTAAGTACCTTACATCCAAAAGGTGTTTTAATTCAGTTATCTAATCTAAGCATATCTAGTCCTGGGGGAATAATTAAGTATTTCCTTGTCCAAGTCAATGATCTTATCTTCCTAGCTAACTTTTGTGTCCTTAACATAGAAGGTGAGATGAACTCTTCTTAATCTCCCCTTATTCTAGGAAGTCCTTTCCTTATGACATCTATAACCAATATTGATGTCCATGCTGGAATCTTATCCATGGAATTTGGTGACCAACTGGTCAAGTTCAATATTTTTCAATCCATGTGATACCCATCAGAGAATCAATCTGTATTCTCTATCTGTGCTTCCAAAATTCTATTTGAGAGTGTGTTAAATCCCAATCAATAATGTTCTTCTTGTTCTACTAATAGAGGAGTTTTTGAATATTACATCCTCATTAACCAAGTCATAAATGGAGAAGTTGATTTTGACATTACCAATGAAAACTCAATTGATATAAAGGATCTTGAAAACTCTTTGGAATCCCATCTCACCTCTGGCCTCTACTACTCCAACTTGGATGGTAATGGGGAAAAATAACAAGCATGTTCATTTTTTGATTCAAATATCATTATCCAACATTCATCATTTACTATCCATGATTCTGAAAATTCTGTTATTTGTGAGGTGAACCTTGAAACAATGTGTTTATATTGTCCCAATGGTAGTGATGTTTGTGATATTTTTTCCCAAATTAATAAAGTGATCACTGGTGAGGTTAAAATTAACCATTTTTTGGAAGAAAACATTGATATAAATGATATTGAAAAATTTATTTAGTCTTATGACTCCACTGATCCTCATTAATCTACATCGGTAAGTGATGAAATATATGAGTCAAAAACAATTGGGATCTCATACTCTGGTTTCATGTTATCTGAACCATACATAAATGAACCATCAGAATTGAGACATCTTCCTAAATTTACAAGCATAGAAAACCATCACTTTTTGGATAAAATCATTCCTCACATTGAAGACCAAAGGGAGGATAATCATATTCTTTTTCCAACCTCGTTTAATTTCAAGAGAAACAACAATGAAGGGATGTAATTATCCAATGAATTATCGATCCTCCCAAAGGAAAAGTTTTTCTGGAAGCACACTGGAGTTGATAAAATACAGTGGCCACCATCAGACTATGGGTTGTCTAAAGCAACTATCCAGCTATTGACAAAATAAATGTAGCGCTTATTAGGAGTCAACCCATGTTTTCTTTTACTTTTATGAAATTTTAATTTCTTTTTATTTTTTAATTAAATTAATAATTATTTCTCTTTTTCAGGTAACATCTCACAATCCTGGAACCACATCGACTTCAATCGGATCCCCAACTTCTGTATTTGACCCACTGCTGGATGGAGATGGCAACCCACCAAATCCAAACTAGGGGCACCTCTTTCCCTTTAACTTCTTTCTATATATCTCTCTATCTCTCTCTTTCTACTTATTCCTCTCTCATTTTCATTTTATTTTTTTACCACTTTCCTCATCACACTTTTTTTTATTTACTCTTTCTCTTTTATGAGGGTGTGTCTTTATAAAAAACTAAAAAAACCTAAAAAAAACTAAAAAAAAAATCATTTAAAAAAATATATGAAAAATAAATAGTCACACTTACTCACCTTCCAATTTTGAAATTTTGTCCAACCATTTTGGGGAGTCAAAAGACATGGTTTAATCTAAAAAATCTTGTGTTTTCATCATATATTTGGATAAATAATATTGTGTCAAACCCAAAAAATTTTTAATGATCAACTTTTGATTTGGAAACTGATTTTCCCTACCCGTGAGGAACAACATTTGCTTTCATGCCAAGGGTACCTATGTACATCTTTTCAAAATGTGGGGTTTTCACCCCCATTTGTGACTCTTGAGTTTGTGTTCCTTCGAGCTGAATTTCTTACTTTAGTGTGCATTAATATGATAAAGGCATTTTATGAACCCCATGAGAATTATAATATCCAAATAGCCTCCCATTAACCATATATTAATCCTCCTTTTGAAAGCCCCTTTGAGCCTATGAAAACATTTTCTTTTTTATCCACATTACAGGCCCAAAACCTTGTCCCACTTAATATCAACATGGATTTTCATTGTATAAATTTTTAAAATTTAAGTGTGGGGAGGATGGATTTCATTTTGGGTACCCTTTTGTTGATTTTAACCATGTTGTCATATGCTTGAGGGCAAGCATCAATTTAAGTATGGGGGATAGGTTGTCCTTCAGTGGGTTTTGGGAATGTATATATGTTATCTTATACAAATGTTATTGACAAGTGTTCAAAAAAATCAAAATAAAAAAAAATAAAAAAAATAAAGAAAATAAAAAAAAAGAACAAAAAAGGGTTGTGACTTGGGAAGGTGAAAAATCACTCTTCCTCAACCTTTGATATTGTTATAACTATTACAATTTGTTTCATGAGGAGATCAATAATGGGTTGGGATATGAGTGTGTGATCTTTTTCATGTTCAACTTTAAAAAAATACAAAAAAAGGAGAAGAAAAGAAAAGAAAAAAAGAACACTTATGTCATTGGGAGAAGTTTTGTGTTTTGTAAATATTTCATCTTCTAATCCCCTTCAAAATTTTTTCCTCTCTTATGTCATTATTCACACAATAATTCCCCTATAAATATGTGTTTCTATTTCCTTCCATGTTTCATTTCAAAAACAAATTGCTTTGTTTTACCCATGCTGATGTATTACCCCCTTTTTCCTATCTTTTGGATATTATCTTCCTACCATCCCATAGCCACATAAAAACCCCTAAAAAAAACTCTTGATTTTTTTGAGAACTTTGGATAGGGAGTGGAAGCTGAGAGATCTTACAAACTCTAAGATTTTCACTTTTGGTTAGTGAATGAGTGGAACTTCATAAATTAATTTTATCATCTTGAGAGGAGTAAGTTTTGTGGGCCACCATTTTCCATTTCTAAATTTGAGAATGAAAAAATGAATTGTTTTTGGAACATTGTTTCTGTAACAAATTGTGATGGAATTCAATATGGATGAGTAAAATTATCTAAACCTCCCTTGATTGGGGAAAACAAAATTTTAATATTTGTTGGTGAGTTAAAATGATTTTGTTATGGTTTTATATTTATTGCACATGAGGACATGCACAAGACTAAGTGTGGGGGATTTGATGTTAATAATATTTTCATAATTTATCATATACTTCCTTTACTGATTTTATATGAAATGTGCATAATTTGTGTGAAATATTAATGTTTAAATATTAAACATAATTTTAGAGAACTATTTGAATTCATCCAGATTAAAATCTATTTAATGTTTTAAGAATAACTCTCACCATAATGATCCAAATTGTATGGTTTTTGTTTTTTAGGATTCCAATTTCAATATAAAACATTTCATTATAAGGGATAATGGGACAATTCTGCCATTTGAAGGGTCATATGAACCACACAAGAAGACCCAAAGAATTTGTGATAAAACTAGACCAGATATGAATATTGAATTACTAGGATCAATCCATAATTCCAAATTACTTTATTCTCCTAAAATTTTCGTGGGAAAATATAAGGAGACTTGGATAAAAATTTCAAGGCCCAACTCCAAAGACAAGGGACCCAACTGATTCATTTAAACTCAGACCACCATTCTGGCCAGGAATTAAAATCCAGACACTATTCATGACATATCTCATGATGTAATCATAAAATAAAGATAATATTTTTCAGTATAAAATAGGAGATATAGGAATCCTACTTTGTTGAATAAATAATTTGTATTTGAAGGCATCTTTCTATTCAAAAACCCATTCACATTTTGTTCTTCAAAAAATTTGGATTGAAATAGACAGATTAAAATTGTTTAATCTAACTATAATAACTTTGAATCCTTAATTCCAATTACCTCCAAATTTTTATAGTAGATAGAGGAGATAAATATATACAACTTTTCAGAAGGTAATATCTCTATATTAGGCTGTCTAATTTATAAAATTGGCGATGTAAGTGAAGGGGAGGTTTTGGAATGAAAATAGCCCACAACATTGGGCTATAAATACATCCCCCTCCTCACCTTGAAAGGGTTGGAATTTCAGAAGAGAGGAGTATATATTGGTACCACTAAATACTTTAAAAAGTCTTGGGAGGACCTTCCATACTCAAGTTTTCACTTGAGAGACATTTCCCCCTCTCTTTGTTTTCATTTACTTTTGTGTTGTTCTTCATTTTTAATCGTGTAAGTGTTTGTTTTTGTAATTCTATTTTAATGAAAGTTTATTATTCTTCAACTATTATTCTCATCCAATTTCTGTTAAATAATATTAGTGGTCTTAAAATGGTTTAGATACATTTGAATCCCCTTCCCTTATTGTGATTTCTCATTCAATCTAAATTCAGTATTTAATTCCCTTTACTGTTTGTGTGTGTGTGTTCAATGCACAACTCTTTTATAATACCTTTATTTTTTATTCACTTATTAATTCATCATCAAAAAATTATAACCATATTAATAACCTCCCAAATGGATGAGTAAATCTCTCATTGGGGTGAGTTATAATTTAGGTATGTTAAGCGATTGAGAGCTTTTTCTCGATGAGTATTATTTGAATTAACATTGTGTATGTTGGACTTAACATGTCATGGATTAATGAAATATTTTGTTTAACATATGGATTCTATGAATTATTGGAAACATAAATACACTACCACAATCAAGTACTGATTGATATTAGAATCCTAGTTAAGTTAAGTCTTGGATTAAAGCTTTAACACTTAGGAATTCCAATCAACATCAACTTGTGACATGGGTGTTAATTTAATGCAATATAAAGCAAGGATCAAGGATATCAAAAGATTAAATACCTATTGATGAACTCACCATAATATTTATTAAATTATTAAATCAATATTAATAAATCAATCAATTCAATTAAGCTCTATAAACAAACCCCCTAATCAAAATACAATCAACTAAAAACAATCGACTATTAAAAATTTTCATCACTAGGATTCGACCTGAGTGCTGTTATACATATTAGCAGAGCACCAGAACCTTGACCGGTCTATAGGCGACAATCATCCATGCTTTCAGAATGATAACATTGTTTGTGCATACGTGTGGATTACCAAATCCATGAAGCAATGTGATTTATTTTTTTATTATTACCGTACATGGATAAGTCTAAAATTATATATAACGAAAAAAAATTATATTCATAAAATTATTAAAATTATTGATATGAGAAAACTATTGGAACTAGAAAAAAGCATCAAAGGAAAGTAGTGAATTCAACTAAACATGATCTAGGAGTATAACCCATTTCACGGCTTCAATTTTATTGGTCGTAGATCCCAAACAGAGTTACATATTAGAATTTATGGATATTTAAAGTTAGGCTAAGAAAATGGTTTGTAGAGTCTATTCATAGAGCTCTGGTTTGCAGACCTCCCTCCACAATCATGATGAAAGTTGATGGATGGATTCGTGAGTTCGAAAGAGCTGTGACCATTTCTTAGAGCCTACCGTTGCTTCATGGTGTGATTCCTAGCATCTCAAAACCCCATTGCCTATAAATACCCCCCTCATGCCTTCATTTTAGGAGGAGATGCTACCGAGTTACAGGCCCATGCTCTCAATTCATGAAGATCATGGGCTTTGCGAGACCCTCTTCCACGAAGCCCCTAGGCATCATGAAACCTCCTCTACTACATTCTCCAGAGCCTCCACCCAAAGTGGAGATTCCTTTTGTGAAGGCCTATGCCTTTCATAGAGGAGGAAGACCCTCTGAGTCACTTGAGGCTTCATGAAGAATTCAGCCTCTGTAAAGCACTCCCCCTGGGAATCAGCATCCCTTGTGATACCCTAAGCTCCACAAAAATACATCCTTTGTGAGACCCTGAGATCCATGATTCGCCATACTTTGTGAGACCCTGATCTCTATGAACCCCCCATCCTTCACGAAGCTCCTACCTCTATGCCTGCTGGTCCATATAGTGGGGGATGTGCCCCCGTACCCCTGATCGGGATCAGTTTTAGACTATAGTCCCAGGCCTCCCACCCAAACCCTTCACTACCATCACTAACCCCTAGAAAAAATAGAGAGTTGCACCAAAAACTTTCAGTCTGGGTCAATGAAATTTTGGCTTGTACCCTTGTGAAATCCCCACTTCCATCCCTAGAATAATATCATTTAAGATACTCCTCTACACACCCTAAAATACCTTGAGTCACCCTACTCCTCTTATTCCCTTTCCCACATCACGAGTTGAGATTCTCATCTTGGATTCCCTAATTTACTTGAGTCGAACCATTCCTCAAGAATCTCCTGAAACCTCATCACCTGGTTCCAATGTTGGGTTGAACTAGAAAGGGCCGCTCTTGCATAATTACCACACCAGCCATTTCTAGGATTCTTATTCCAATGGTCCTCACTACATGACTATAAACTGTAGTATAACCTATATGACAAACATAGGAAACCTCTTGATCCAAGAAAGAGACACCTTATGCGTCAAGAATAAGATGCCAATAGTCCTCACCACATGACTTTAAACTGTAGCATGCACTATCATTCAATAATAGGATGTATCTTATAATAAAAACGAGATTCCTTATGTTCCAAGAATAAGATGCCTCATTCCATGATCATGAGATGACCACTGGTCAACAACCATGGGCCTCCATCTCAGATGTAATCCCCAATCATATACCTCGACCCATCAATGAGTTGGGATGCCCTCATGACCTGAAACGGGGAATCCTAAATGGGTAGATTCCATGCATAAGACCCATGAACCTCAACCATATACATGAAATTAAATAAAATTATTACCTCATGAAATGCACATGGGATTCCCTCATGGCTAGACATGAGGAAGACATTGCAGGCATACCTTCAAGAGTAAGCCATAATATTCATTCTTTGGGATACTCCCATGTGTAAGACCTAACATGTCCAACCAGAAGCTCCAGTGCATAAGCCCTAATCACATGCCCTATTTCCATTTGGGACACCCCCTTAGGTGTCCCATACCCTCTTCATAATTATGTGGGTTTTGATCCTTATCTTATAAATAGGGTACATAGGACGCCTCCTTGAGGTTCAATCCCAACCAATGGTAAAACTCTAGTGATCCCTCCTAAGGATGTACCCTCATGATGTGAAATCTTCTCTTTATGGGACACATTCCTCGGGTCCACCTTCATAGGGTGTTTTGACCCATCCACTATCACCCACTTCATCCATCATCCATCCTGATTTTACCTAGGACCACCACGTCTCGGTAAGATCTTGACATTCATCTACCTCCATTATATGGGCCGCTTCCATGCATAAAACCCAATGCCCCCATCGAGAACTACATGGAATTTGATTTCCAACAAAATGGGATATGTAGGAAACTCCTTGAGTTTCAATCCCAACACTCCCAATAATCAATCCATTCTATCCATTTCACCCAAACACCTCCTCCATATCCATCATGATTTTTACCCGAGTTGCCACATCCTAGTGGGATCATGCTATACATTTGGGATGTTCCTACATGTAAGACCCATACACATCATCACTGCTCCTAGAAGAACTTGGATAGAAAACCATGCATAATCCCCACATTATTCGTCATCCAACCAAGAGAAATCCTCTTGTGAAGGGTAGATAACAAGGTATAAGACCCACACCATACCCTTTCTAACTACGCGAGTTTGATCCATGTCTTCTGAAGAGGGTAATTAGGACGCCTCCCTAAGGTTTAATCCCAACCAATGGTAAAACTTAGCGTCTCACTCCTAGGGACATACCCCTTCACGATGTGAAATATCCCTTTACGGGACACACCACCCTAGGTCCACTCTCATTGGGAATTCTAATCCATTCATCTGATAAAGCTTCAAGGTGTTCCCTCATAAAGAATTACCTCTATGATCTTCCCTTAGTGGTGTCTAGATCAACCTTCATGGTGTGAAATATTCCATTTATGGAACACGACATCCAGGGTTCACTCTCATTGGGGGTTCTAAACCATTCATATCGTAAACCTTGGTGCCTCCCTCCTAGGGGTGCACTCTCTCTGATCCACCTCCATAGTTGTTCTGATCAGCCTTCATGGTATGAAACCTTCTATTTATGAGACACACCATCTTGGATCCACTCTCATTGGGCATTCCAACCCATCCAAACCTTAAAGGTGATCCATCCTAGGGATGAAACTTATTGATCCACCTCCATAGGGTATCCTTATCAGTTACGTTCCATCTACAGAAGATGTTAAACTCACAAACCTTAATCTCTGAAATATGTTAAACTCACAACCTGCCTCGTGTTAAACATGATATGCCTAAGTAAAACCTCAAAATACATGCCTCTGGAATAAGATACCACATGACCAACATGGGATTCCTGAGGTTCCATGACCTTGAGAAGCCCTATTTGAGGAAGAATACATGTGTTACAATGTTCTGACATCTAGACATGCCAATGATATCCCACATGACTACTATCCCGACCAAAGGTTTCTACCCTATCAAGACCCCTTGGAATGTCTAGACAGAAGCAACATAATTAACTGGCATCCATGAAGAGATGTCACCGATAATGAGTTTCATGAACAACATATTAATATATAAGGGAGAACCAAACTAGGTAAAAAGTTCCAAGGAGGAATACATTGAAGTAGAAGACGACATCCCATCATCCAATTTTGATCAAGGAGTAGATCTCTCTGAAGAAGTGATGAATGCTTCCTGCCTTTAGAAAGTGGTAATGTAGGGAAACAAACATGCTCTAGTGAATGATAACATGCGAGGTGGCGTGTCCTGATGAAATCATTGGAAATAGAAATGGTGAACTCGATGTGAATATTTTATCCTTCAATCACGAGGATTGGCCAAGTTGGTCATCAGATAAAGGGTTGTACTCAAACACTACTAATGTCGGGTCACCAATAGAAATGGTGAACCCAATATGAAACTCTTCTCCTCAACATGGGTACTATTAGTGTTTGAGAAATCCGAAAATAAGCATGTCACTGAATCCAAATATCCGACACCAGGTCCCACCAAGAAAATAGTGGGCATGGCATGGAAATCATCAGAAAGATGGCATCATTCCCATGAAGGATATGGACCACTTGGACCTAGAGGATTTTGTGCCACATCAACACCGCCACTCTTATGGGCTACACAGGGGGAAAACACCCCTGAATCCATCGACTCCTCATCGACACCGCTGCCCTCATGGGATGCACAGGGGGTAACCACCCCCGACCGCATCAGCTCCTCACTGAAACCACCACCCTCATGGGCCATATAGGGGGAAACTACCCCTCAACTTTATTAGATCCTCACCGACAGTGCTGCCCTCATGGGATGCACAGGGGGTAACCGCCCCTGACTCCATCGACTTCTCGTCGACGCTGCCACCCTCACGGGGAACATAGGGGGAAACTACCTATGACTTCATCATCTCCTCACCGACACTTACACCCTCATGGGATGTGTAGGGGGTAACCACCCTCAACTCCATTGACTCCTCACCGATACCACTACTCTCATGGGATGTGCAGGGGGAAACCACCCCCGAATATATGGGAACCTCATTGACACCACCGACCTCATGGGCCACAAAGGAGGAAACCTACATTAACCCCATCAGATCCTCACCGACACTACCACCCTCATGGTCCATGTAGGGGGAAACCACCCCTCGACTCCATCATCTCCTCACTAACACTGCCGCCCTCATGGGCTACATAGGGGGAAACTGCCCCAACTCCATCATCTCCTTGTCAACACCACCACCCTTATGGTCCATGTAGGGGGCAACCACCCCTAACTCCATCGACTCCTTTCTGACATTACCACCTCATGGGCCGCTTCGGGGGAAACAACCCCCAACCCAATGGCGCATCACCAATGCCACCAATAACCATTACTCTTGTGATGAGGAAATCCATTAAGAAGGTCCTAAATGCACTGTAATAATATGGAACATAGGTCCTCCCTATCACCATCAGCATCCATTGCAGAGATACTACCCATACTTCCATCATCCGACATAAAGGTCCTACCTGTCACCCTCATCAGCCATTGTAGAGGTAATCCTCACACTGCAATCAGCCGACACATAGGTCCTCCCTATCACCATCTTCAGCCATTATGGAGGTCCTCACCACACTAAAATCACATGACATGGAGGTCCTCCCCATTACCATTAGCAACCATTGCAAAGGTTCTCCCTGTAATTCCATCATCCAGCATGGAGGTCTTCCCTGTCACTATATTCAGCTATTATGAAGGTCCTCCCCACACTGAAATAATACAACATGTAGGTCCTCTCCATCACCATCATTATCCATTGAGAAGGTCCTACCTACACTACAATCATCTAACACAGAGGTCCTACCCATATCCATCAGCCTCCATTACATAGGTCCTCCCCACACTGCCATCATCTGACACAGAGGTCCTACCTATTATCATTTTCATCCATTGTGGAGGTCCTCCCTGAACTACCATCATCCGGTATGGAGGTACTCCCTATTTCCATCATAAAACATTGAATAGGTCCTCTTCGTAATAAAATCATCAGGCATGGAGGTCCTCCCTATTTCCATCATCATCCATTGCAGAGGTCCTCCCCATATTTCCATCACCGGAACAGAGGTAATCCTCATTGACATTGTCAACCATTGCAGAGGTCCTCCCCACACTACCATAATACGACACAGAGTTCATCCTCATTACCATATTCATCCATTGCGGAGGTCCTCCCAGAACTACCATCACTGGCACAAAGGTCCTCCCCATCGTCATCTTCAGTCATTGTAGAGGTCCTCCCTACACTGCAATCACCCAGAACAGAGGTCCTCCCCATCACCATCATATTCTATTGAGGAGGTCCTCCCCACACTTAAATCAACTAGCATGGAGGTCCTCCCATTCCACTACCATAATTAATCATAGAGGTCCTCCATGTGCCGATGACATGACTTACTCTGAAGAACCAAAATGGGGTGCAGGTTGATCATATCCCTATTTTGGTTACTCTATGTTGTTATATGTCACTCCAAGATTCCTTGAATTCAGGGCTCCATCACCCCATCATACTGATGCTCTAGGCTTCCATGCCTCCTAGGCTCTATTGCCTTACTATATCAACATTTCAGGCTTCCATGCCTTCCAGGCTCCATCACCCCGTTGTACTGACGCTCCAGGATTCCACGCCTTTAGGGATCCATCACCCCATCATACCGACACTCCAGGCTTCCACACCTCCAAGGATCTATCACCCTATTGTACTAAAAATCTAAGCTTCCACACCTCCCAAGCTCTATTTCCCCATCGTATCGATTCTCTAGGATTCCATAACTCCTGGGATCCATTGCACCATCGTATTGATGCTCCAGTATTCCATGCCTTTCAGGATCCATCACCCCATCATACCGAAGATCCAGACTTCCACACCTTTCAAGCTCCATCACCTCATCGTACCGACACTCAAGGCTTCCACACCTTCCAGGACTCCATTTCCCCATCTCATCGATGCTCCTGGATTCCATGCCTTCCATTTCTCTATCATGCCATGGTACCAACAATATATTCTCCCACACCTTCCAGGACTCCATCGCCCATTCATACCGATTCTCTAAGCTTACATGACTTTAAAGATCCATCTCCCCATCATACCGACACTCTAGGCCTCCACGACTCCCAGGATTCATCAAACACACCTCCTAGGATCTATTTACCCATTATACTGATGCTCCAGGCTTCCAAACCTCCTGGCCTCCATCACCTTTTCGTACCGATGATTCAGGATTCCATGCCTTCTGGGCTATATCGACCCATCATACTGACACTCTAGGCTTCCATTACTTATAGGGATCCATTTCCCTATCGTACTAAAACTCTAGGATTATGTTCCATTCAAGGATCTATCACCCCATCATACCGACACTCCAAGCTTCCATGCCTTCTAGGGATCCATAACCCCATCATAATGACACTCTAGGCTTCTATTCCTTTCAACATCCATCACCTCATCATACCAACACTCCAGGATTTCACGCCTTTTGTGATCCATCACCCCATTGTACCGATACTCCAGTATTCGATGACTTTCAGGATCCATCACCCTGTCGAACCGATGCTCCAAGATTCCATGCCTTATAGGGATCCATCGCCCCATCGTACCGATTACCTTTGCTTCCACACCTTCTAGGATCCATCACCCCACCATACTAAGGTCATTCTATCATCCCTAACACATTCAACTTCCTTCAATAGATTGTGTGGGCCCTACCACCCTTAGGGTAGTTCATGTCATACATCCTAGTTTCACAACGTTAAACTGCACAACAACCATCATCTTGGTTGTATAACGTTAAACTGTGGGATAATGTCTTGGTCACATGACATTAAAATGTATGAAATTTTGGTCAAATCTATGATACCTAAAACTTTAGCAACCATGGTCAAAGCTATGTGACCTTAAACAATATCCACTACTTGTCCTAATCACATGAAATTAAAATATACAATGTAACATTATTACTATAAACCAGTCCTATCACACAAAATTAAACAATGACATCATTGTCCTTATCGCATGGAGTTTAACTATATAGAAACATCTCAGAAATATGATGTTAAAAATTGTGTAGCATTGTATTAGTTGCACGATGCTAAACTGCACAACATTACACATCCCATGATCATGATGTTAAACTGATCACCCAAGTCCAAACATCATGAATCTAAACTATTTATAGGTTCTCCCTATAATTTTTTTTGTGTGGCACATACCCCTAGGGTCCTCATTCATGTCGTTTTATAACTTCCTCATAATACACATTCCTCTTAGAATGAATTTCCTTCTTACATCCTTGAAACATGACATTAAACTGTGCTTCAACATCCTTATCGCATGAAATTAAACTGTATAGACACATCCCAGGAACTCGGTGTTATATTGGGCACCAATGGTCAAAACTATACAACCTTAAAATGAGAGCCTATGGTCCAAGAAATATGACCTTAAACTATTTGTGACACTAGGGTCTTTTACCTCGAGTCCAGCTATGTCTAACCATTTACATTCTCTGATGCACTGGGGCATGAAACCTAAAGTTTCGGGTTCCACACAGGCACTTCCCCGATTCATTACCATACTTAAATTATTTTTAGATTTGGATCCCCAACATCTTTCATATCCAGATGGACCCCATAACGACGATGGTCTCATGCCATCTTTGGCTCACCTCCCATCCTAGCCTAATTACCTGCTGGATATCTAGAAACAAATAGTGGATCCTGTGTTTCAAAAATGGTCATCAATTGTATATTTATTTGGATGCTCCATCCCTGACAGGTGTAGTTTTTGATCCTATGTTTTGAATTTGGTCAATAGTGGTCTCTACCTATCAGTCACCCCTTTTATGATCTAGATCTCAAAAGTCTTAATTTACCTCTTTTAAACCTCCATATGTTTTAGTGGAACCCCAACACCCTTGGTGTTACCACTTTTCACATCTATGTGTGTTGATTAGGAAGGTCAATATCATTAGGAATTTACCACTTGGAATTTACTTACCCTTACTGTGTGCTTCCATGTGTTAGGGAAATCTTGACACCACTCCATGTTTCCCACACTGAGCATGGATCACGTGGGATTGGGAGTATTGATAGGGTTTTTACTCATGTGGTGGATCTACACATCCCCCATAGAAATATGTGGTGTAGCGATGGGATTTATTGGTCCCCATTCATGTCGGGTTGTTTCTACTGCACTACACACACTTTTTCTTTCAGATACCCCTCCCTTATAGTCCAATCATCGTGACTTTAAACTGTATGAAGGTTCTCTCAAGAATTTATTGTGTGGCATTAGGCCTCCTAATCCATTCACATTGGGTTTTCACTAATCTACACCCCACATATCCATCAGAGGTTTCCACTCTCTGGTCCAAACTATATGACCTTAAACTAAGAGCCAATTATCAAATTTCTACAACCTTAAACTAAGAACTGTACAGTCTAAGCTATAATTAATTTAAACTATATAACACCATCATGAAGTTCTCACCTAATAGGATATCACTTCTGGCATCAGTCATATACCAAATCATGTTCAAGAACAACATATGGATTGATTCACATTCTTATGGGATACATAGGAAAACCCAAATATTTCATCCTTAGGCCTAGTTGTAAATTCAATATTTCATCCTCTTGAACCGGGTTTCCCTTGGAAGTAAGGTGTTTCATGTGGGCCTCCCTGGTCCTCACCCACATTGGGTTATAATAGCTTCTCCATGCACCTCCCTTAGGAACACTCTTCTTCCCCAACGTCCTTACCACATGATGTTAAACCTCATGGATGCGTCCCAATCACACGATGTTAAAATGGGTGCCAACGGTCCAAAATCTATGAACTTAAACTAAGATCCTTTGGTCTAATAAATATGACCTTAAACTATTTGCAACACCAGGGTATCTTACCCGGAGTTTAGTTGGATCCTACCACTGACATTCTCTGTTGCACTGAGGTATGAAACCTAAAGTGTCGAGTTCCACATGGACACTTACCCGACCCATATCCACATTTTGAGTCTTCCCAGGTTTAGGTTTCCACCATCTTTCACATCCAGATAGACCCCCTAACATTGATGGTTTCATGCCGATTTGGCTCACCTCCCTTAATAGTCCAATTTCCCAATGTATTCTTGGTAAAAAATTGTAGATACTATGTTTCAAACTTGGTAAATAGTTGATTTTGCATCTGTATGCCACACCCTTGATTGGTGAGGTTGTGAACCCTGTGTTTCAAACATGGTCAATAGTGGTCCTCCCCATCAGCCGCTCCTTCCATAATTCGGATCTTAGAGGTCTCGATTTATATCATTCCCACCTTCCTGTGTTCTAGTGGAAATATAACACCCTTGGTGTCGCCCCTCTATGTATTTTTGCACATTGAGTGGGAATGTCAGTGTTATTGGGGAATTCTCAACCCAATGTTTCCTCACCCATTTTATATTATTCTATATGTGATAGGTAAGATCCCAACATCACTCCTTGTTTCCCATACTAAGCATGACTGACATGGTCTTAGGGTTCTTGATAGGTTTTGTACCCATATAGAGGAGCATCACAATCTCCTTGGTCCAAACTCTATGACCTTAAACTTGGATCTCTTAGGTCCAAACTCTATGACCTTAAACTTAGAGACTCTACAAGTCTCCTCAAGAATATATGATGTGGTGTGTGGGTCTTCTTAGTCTTAATTCACATCAAGTTCATCACCTCACCATGCTACATATATCCTCTTGAGAAGCATACCCCATGGTCTGAATTCTATGAACCTAAAACAAGAAGCATACATTCCAAGCTATATGATTCTAAAACGTACAACGCCACTATGATATTCTCACCTGAGAGAACACTACCTTTGGTACTAGTCATATACCATACCATGTTCTAGAACTAAATATGAATTGATTCCCATCCTTATGGGATATATAGGAACACCCAGACATTTGGTCTTTGGGCCTAGTCATATTTTCAACCTATCAACCCCTTGGCCTGAGATTCTCCTGGGAGTGTGTAGTGTGGTGTAGGACTCTGTAGTCCTCATTCACGTTGGGTTATTTTTCCACACCATACACATCCCCTCTGGTATACCTCTCTCCCAATATCCTACTAATATTCTTACCACATGACGTTTAAATGCATGGAATAGTCCTATCACATGACCTTAAACTGCGACATCATTATCCTGAATGCACGATGAAAAATAACACAACATTGTGGTGCTCTCACCTGAGAGGACATCACCCTTATAATTGGCCTTCTACTATTCCACCTCTCAAGAACTATGTATGACTTGATTCCTATATATATAGGATATGTAGTGATGCCCAAGTTTTCATCCTTAGGCCCAAATACATCACTTCCCCTTTTCATGTTGGTTCATCTTCATCCTCACTGCATGATGTTAAAATACATAGAATTATAGAAGTACATATGGATTTATTCCCATCCTCATGAGATACGTAGCGATGTCCAGAAACTTCATCTTTGGGCCCAACCATAAGCTCATCAGATCTCTGGCCCCTATGGCCTTAGAATAGTCCAAACAAAATGACTTTAAACTATATGCAAGCTTCCCTCAGGAATACGTCAGTAGTGTGTTGGTCCTTCTTGGTCCTCATTCACATGGGATTTTTTATCCCACCAAATTACTCATATTCCTCTTGGAGTTCTCACCCCATGGTCTAAACTCTATGACCCTAAACTAAGAGATGATGGTCCAAACTCTATGACCTTAAAATGAGAGTTTATAGTCCAAGAAAAATGACTTTTAAACTATATATGGGTCTCTTCCAGGACATGTTGTGTGGTGTTGAGGACTCCTAATTCCTAATTCATGTTGGGTTTATCATATCACCACACTACACATACCCATTTGAGATACCATCACTCATGGTCTAAGCTCCATGACCCTAAACCAAGAGTTAATGTCTTCGACACATGAAATTAAATTGCGATCCTACCCTAAATAAGTTCAGGATGCCCCATGATAATCCTGGGATGCTTTATCTTAGTATTTCCCCCACTAGTGTTGGTCTCCTACCACATTATGATTAATAACTACATGTATCTTGATTCCCATCCTTATAGGATACGTAGTGATGCCCAAATATTTTTTCTTCGGGCCCAGCCACAGGTTCATTAAACTTTTCGACCCTTTGGCATAAATTATGGTCTAAGAATTATGAACTTAAACCTTATTTCATTTGTCTTGAGTTGTGTTTGTAACACATGAGCCTCCTTGGACTCATTCACATCAGGTTTTACCTCCTGCATGCTGTATGAATACCCTAAGACTGAAAATTTTACCTTAGTCCAAGAAACACGACTTTAAAATATTTTACATGGTCCATGAAATATTAACTTAAACTATTTTCACACCCAAGTCTAAATAGAACTCTCTGATATGATTATTCCACACTTCAAGTCCTCCATGGTTTGGTTTTTCAACCATCTTTCACATCCAGACGGACCCCTTAACGGTGATGGTATCATGATGATTTAGATCACCTCCCATATTGGGCCAATTCCCTAATGTATTTTTAGTATAAAATGATGAATCCCATGTTTCAAACTTGGTCAACAATCAATTTCACATTTTCCCCATTCTTAGCTGGTATGGTTACAATCACTGTGTTTTGAACATGGTCAACAGTCAGTCCTTACTTACCAGTTCCCCTTTCATCTACGCCTTGTAATTCATGACTTACCTCATTTTTTACATCCTTGTGTCATGGTGGGATTTCATCCTTGGTGTCACCCCTAATGTGCACTCCCACAATTTAGATATACCCCTTTACCATTCCTTTTTTCCCACATGTATCATTGATCACATGTGATTAGGATTTATGGTAAGGTGTGTATCGATGTGGTAAAACCATGCATGATCTTATGGATCCAAACTCTATGAACTTAAACTAAGATACCTATAGATAAAGTGTGGTGTGACATAGGGACTTCTATGGTCTCATTCATGTTGGGTTTATCACTCCATCACACCACATATACCCACTTTTGGGAAGCCTTCCTCCCATCTATTCCCATATATTTGTGTAGTATGCAAGCCCCTTTTGGCTCATTCATGTTGGAAATATTCTCTCTGTACCACAAAAATACCTTAGGAAATTTTACAATATGTGCAACATGACTTTAAACTGTTAGCCAAGGTCTAGGTTTTATGACTTTAAACTATGTGCAACATCTCGGTCACATGACGTTACACTGTGGGACGCATCCTAATCACACAATGTTAAACTATACCATGAATTTTCCTTTCTATATAATGTTAAACTATGTATTTATCATATTTTATTGCATGATGTAAAACTATAAGTTGTCTTAGGCCCTTTCCTAAAAGGTCCTTCTCTGATATTGTTCATTTATTGCATTATTTGTATCTTCAACTGTCGCTCAGAATCTAAGACGAAGCTCCCTTGGAATATGGTTCTTATCTTTGATCAGACCAATATGCTCACAACAATGTGTTCTAAGACACAGTGGTGTAATTTAGTGAGTGTTGGAAGATATTCAAACATTTCATCACTCCACTCCCACACTTAGTGTGCCCCATTATTCATATCCTCATCCTCTTTCATGTCTGAAGGGACCCCCTAATAGAATTGTGTCTGGCCAAGGCTCACTTATCATCCTAGGAAAAAATTCTTGAATACTTAGAATAAATTTTGAGATAGGTTCCATGTTTCGAACATGGTCAATAGTCAAACCTTGTTTTTTTATCACTATTTTAGGCTAAGTAATAAAGATACAATGTTATCGAACATGTTCAGCAGTTATCCTCTATTGTGAAACTAATCCCATTGTGTTCTGAATTTTTGGTATTGTATAATGACCTAGACTTGAAATACATGGATATTACATCATTTTATATGAGTATTTAGTACATTACAATAATACATGCCTGAGGACCATAATAGTTTAGTGTCTTTGGAAACATGGAAATAAAATATTCTATCCCGGTGAAAGATCTTCAACATCTCCCATAAAGATCTCCACCTTTAGTAATTATACATAAAACATTTTTTAGTAACCTAGGGAAAGTAAACATAATAAAGGGGTGAGATCAAATACTCATTAAGGGTAAACAAGGTAGATATGTAAGAATAATCTAGAGCATAAGGGGATGGGAACATGATCAAGAAAATAAAAGATCATACCCTACATATCAAAGATCATATACATGAATCATGGAATAAATAATGATAGTTCATAATACATGAATCATAAGAAAATAAATAAAATAATCCATAAAAGCATAACATAGGAATAAAACATGGAATTATGGAAGACACATAAGAATATAATATGATTTCCATAGTAGCCAAGGCATTGTTTCCAATACCATCTTAGTAGTATAGGTCCACTCACCATATCATCTTGGTATCCATGGTTCACTACCTTGGACATTTTAGTAGCATGAGTTCACTCCTCTTACATCTTGTTAGTCATGGTTCACTCCCATGGACATATTAGTAGCATGAGTTCACTCCTCATATGATCTTTGTAGTCATGGTTCAATCCCATGTATATCTTAGTAGTCAAAGTTTACTCCCAAGACCATCTTAGTCTATCTCATGAGATATAAATCTTTACCCAATACATTGGAGGGAGATATAGGTCCCACCCATATCATAGTGAAGTTATACATACATGTTCCAAAAAATCATAAATAATCATATCCTAACCTATGAAATTAAATGGGTATCATAAACATGTAAACATATCATAACCTATAGAAAAGATATAGGTTTCATAATCATTTTATAAAAATTATATCTTGTGAAAGAAAAATGGATTTCATAACCATATAACTTGTGAAAGAGAAACTGATTTCATAAACATAAAACCCATGAAAGAGAAATGGGTTTCATAAAGACCATGATATTAAGCACAACCCATTCATAGAAATGATATTAATGGAACATTTAGATCATTTCCTATAAGGTAATGAGTAACATCAACGAATGCCACCTCAGATGGAAAATAATTTTGAAATATCATTCAAAAAAATTTCTTGAGGAAAACATCCTTTCTTCTTTGAAAAAGAATTTTTAATACATAAAAACATTGGATAATAATTTTCATATAAAATAAATTTAAAACTTATAAATAAGACTTTAAATCATTAGAAAATATTTTCCCTTCAAAACTTATAAAATAAGCTTCAAAACATTTTAAAAAACCTTTTTCTTTGAAAACACTTTGAAAACTTATAAAGAAAGCCTGAAAATGTTTTGAAAATCATTTCTTTGAAAATACTTTGGGAACTTATAAATAGTGCTTGAAAATATTTTAAAAAATATTTTCCTTGAAAATAATTTTATAACTTATAAATAAATCTTGAAAATGTTTTGAAATCCATTTTCCTTGAAAACTTATAAATAATTTTTGAAAACGTTTTGAAAACCATTTTCCTTGAAAACTTATAAAATAATTTGGAAAACGTTTTGAAACCCAATTTCCTTGAAAATATATTTTAATTTTTTTTATAAAAAAACCTTTAAACATGAAAATAAATCTTCAAAGTTTTTACGGTGGATAAATCCATACATTTCGTATGAGGTAAAAAGAACATCCCTTTTGCAGGGTAAAAAGGATAGAAAATTTCCTCATTTGGAAAGAGATAAGAAGATTACTTTGAAAACATTGGTAAAATACAAAAAAAGGTAAAAATTTCTTTTAATTATCATAGAATATTAGTAGAATATTCTGGGAAATATTTTTTAGAAAACATGGTTTCAAAGGAACACAGATTTCTGACCAAAGAGAGGGCAAATTTGGGCTATCTTAAAAACACTTTCTTAAGTATATTATTTACCAAAGAGTAGAAAATGGTACCAATAAATGAATATAGCATGAATAACCAGAGTATAATGAATTTAATTAATGTATTGAGATATGGAACATAATAATTCATAAAATAAGGCATAAACATTAACAATCTTGAAAAGTGATGAGATTGTTTCAATAAACTCTTATCACTTGGTAACTTGGGATTATACTCTCCATGTAAGAAAATCAAATTAAATGAAGCCTAAAATATCATGAAAATAAGTAGGTTCATGATATAACATGTAAATTGGAGGTATATACACCTCAAAAAAATTTATGTGCATAAAAAAACACGATTCTCAAATAAAACAAATTGAGACAAAACTATTTTACCAATTTGGTAACTTTTGAAACTTAACCCCCATGAAAGAAGGATCATAAAATGGATATGTAAATACCAATATATTTAAGAATAAGAATAATTGGATACAATCATGGTCTGTATACACACCACAAAAAAGGAAAGAGTGGTGAACATAGCTTGTATCTCATAGAAATTAAAAGTGAGATGAAATTCCCTTACCTTGTGTCTTGACTCTCTTTGTACTCATACAAGATTCCTGTACAATAAATATAAATTTATTATAAATATTTTAAAAATTAATATTCTTATAAATAATACTATATATTTTTTGATTATGAACTTATATTACCCTCTTGTTAATGAACCTATGTTAAGGTTTCACTTCGGGTAATATTCACTTTATTCTTCACACGTGTCTTAATTTGTTATATTGTTGGTACTTATACTTATATCATGATTCCAGAATGTGGACCATGATATAAATATCTGGTATATCCATTATGTGTTTAATATAATAATCTATATAATATAGGATTATGAAATTGAATATACCATTCATGGAGATGGTAAGTCATACGTACACATGAACGTTGTTTCTGTTTTTATTGTCATATTGAAATAAGGAAAGAAAATGAAATATATGTATATGTATATAATATAATTAAATTAGAATAATAATTTTATATATATCATATAATTTCACTAAACTCATTCTTAATACATTCCATGTAGTGTGTGAACGAATCACATCACTTTGAGGGGGCGGTGGTCCATACTTCCTCAAACAAAATTATCACAATTACACTAAATGGAAAGTAAAAAAGATATGTGTTATAAAAGAAATAAACAAGATTAAATAAATAATAAATATAATATATGACATATATAAATGTATTTTCCATCATAATTTCCATGACGGTAGGTGCTAATGGAAAAGATGAAAAATCGTTTCGCGAGGTAATAGTTCTCTATACACATAAACAATATGTTCGTTACCCATTAGATGGATGTGTGTGTAAGTGTTAGTATAAAACTTAGCATAAAAACATACTAGTATATTTATTATACTGTTTTTTTTATAAAATAATGTAAAAAATAGAGTGGAGGGGGTGGATAATGAAAATAATGGAAATGAGCTTGAGAGAAGACATTACCTCTTAATCGGGTAACACCTTTTGGTTTATGCCAAAAGGCTTCCTTAAGTTGAATTATGCCCAAGGTAAGACTTCTAAAAGGAAGGGAGGGAAGTTGGGAGATTATTTAAGTATATTTCAGGCGATCCAAGGGGATTTATAGGTATGAGGAAGTGGGTATAGGTGGTGGCCTTTTATAGGGAAGGGAAAGAACACACTTGGAATTTTTGAAAACAAGTTAGGTGTACCCACATTTTTATCTAAAAAAAGTTCTAAAAAACAAAAAAAAAGTAAATAATTGAAGATTAATGGGCGAATAATTTCCATGAAATGTGTCTTGGATAAGTGTATAGGTCATTTTGGGTCTTATATTTATGGTTTGGGACTTTATTAGCCTTATTTTTCTCTTAAACAATGTAATTAATTTTAATCACTTTCACTAATCTTTTTGGTCAAAAAAATTTGACCTTATTAGATATTATAAATTATGATTATTACAAATATGGAATCCATTTTTCCAAATTATAATTACATAAGTGGTAGAAATTAATTTAAAATTAATCCCACTGATAGAACGACACTGTAGGTTTTTAACGTAAAAACGCCCAAAAATTTGCTAAGTTTTTATATCCAATTTCAATGTGAAAATGGTTAAAATGACCTAAATTGGTTTAATTGATAAAAATATTATCTAAATAAACAATTAAACCAATTAAAATTATAATTTAATCTTATAAAAAAATTATATGAAAAAGTAGTTTTGAATTAAAATATAGTATTTTTAATTATTCATTAAAAGATGAAACCTTACAAGAAAATACCAAAAATTTATCCTAACCTAATTTTTATATTTAAATTAAAAATATAAATTTTATTTTGACATATTAAATCTATAAAATTTATAAAAATTTTATTTTAAGTGGGCCCTTCATTAAATGTGGTAAAAATGGATTAATAAAAATATATGTTTATAAGCATAAAATTTGGTTTGTTCTTATCTTATATCTATAAAATCTATTGGATGAATTAAAAAAATATTTTATTGGATATATATCATATGTATTATATTAATAGTACTCACTAATTTTAATTAATTTAATTTATTAGATTAGAATAACTTTGTGACCATAATAATATTTTCCTTTATATTCAATCGATTTTCATATTAATTTCTAATTAATTGGTAAAAAATGAATTCATATTATATTTGTGTATACCACATATTTGCATACTTTAGTTTATAATATTCATATCCATCAACTTAACTACTGGGTTATATCTCATTATAATATTATTTTTAATAGTATATTATAGTTAGGTAATACTCGGGCTTGTGTGTTACGCAATCCATCGAGAAAGGTAAATATTGCGTGTAATATACGCTAACCTTGTTGTTATGTGTAACGTACACCAAGTAAGTATTGAGTGTAACATATGAAAAGTCAGTTTTTTGTGAAAGTAATTTTTAACTCAGTGAAAGACTATTTTCAATGTTGTGTGAAATGAAAAAAATATCAAAAGATTAAATTAATTAGAAAAAAATATTTCACAAAATCTTATGGTGTTAAATTTTACCCCCCTTAAAATGAATTTCTATATCGAAATTCATTTGGGTTATCAAAGGTTTACTACTTGAACTTTTAATTCATAAAAACCCACATCATAAAAATGGATACTAAAAATTCCCTTAAAAAGGGATAGTTGGAACCATAATGGTTACCCAAAGTAAAATATAACAAGGTTTCCAAATAGAAGAACATAGGTTGGGAGTGAAGATTGGACATGGAATAAAAACTTAAATATTTATATGGAGTGATTGAGGTCATCAATCACAAACAAGTTAATGATCAAATAAAATTTTAGGGCCTCAAATTCATAAATTTGTGATAATTTAAAAGGCACTATGTTCAACAAAATTTAAGGTATTAGGACAATTTTTTTTTATCAATTTCAGAAAATTGAGTAATTATTGATATATTTCTATAAATAAAATTTCATTATTTGGTTGTGCTTTGATCAATTTATAATACACCCATTACCTCAAATAATTAATGTCCATAAATTAACCTCGATGCATAAAGCACTAAGATAAACTTTTAACAGATCTTAAGGCGCACAAAAGAATGAAAAGTCAAATTATTTGTCTCTTCAAAATAAGTATGTATTAATATATAAACATAAAATGTAACTATATTGATTCATCATTAATATTTATTCATCAAAAATAAATATACATTAACCAGGACATCGTGTAGGCCAATGGTAGGCGCGAAACCCTTATCGTCCCTCGGTCATGGGTTTAAGACCCGCAACCTTGCCAGACTTGATTGGTTGTCACCTGACATACATGGTGTCCATTTATAAATCAACACTAATAAAATTCAAAAAATTTCTAATATGGACATACTTGAAATAAGGTTAATCACTAAATAAACTTTTAACCAAGATTTTCAATACAAACTCAGTGCACAAATACTCCCTCCAAAGTTTACATTAAACTTTTCATGAACGGTTAAACCTATTACCCTTATTAAATATGAAAATCAAAAACTTTAGAAAGATATTCATGAAATTATCTTAACATCAATTTCCCTATATATCACAATGTAGCTCTTGGTTCTCACATTCCAAACATGTGAATACCCTCATAATATATTCTCTCGAAACATGGTAATAACCTGAATTACAATAAATCCTTTTGGAAAACATGCATGATTCCTTATTCTAAAGTATATTATATCTATTACTTAAATCCAAAGATGCTGTAAACTTCATCAATACTATCATAAAACAAATATCATCCTTACTTAGTTCCACGGTAATCACTACCTTCCAATTTACTTATTCTTAACAAAATTATCTTAACATAAATAACATATTAAGGGTTACCTTCCCTTAGTCAAAATATCACCTTGTCATTAAATCACTCCACTAGTGAATCAGGAACATTCAACATAAACTTGTAAATACTAAGTGAAAAACATAAGTAGAACAACCCTTATATATTTCATCATTTGTATAACTTAATTTTTGAATCCAAATACATATAAACTTTGATTATTCTACTTCATACTTATTCCACTAACAAGGCTACCTCATCATATTACACAATACCTCTTTCCTTTTATATTTCATATGTCATCTCATCATCATAAAAAATGTAACCATTACTCACACCACCTTACTGATCCTCTTTAGGAGATTTCCTCTTAGTACATTTAGTTGAATAATGACCAATTATTCCACATTTAAAGTACTTAACCTTCAATGATATCTTAGGGAGGCCAATATTCTCATATATTTTGTTAATTGAAATCTTTATTTTTCCCTTATAGTCACATACTTTGGGTCCTTTTACACTATCAAAACATCTTTATATTACTCTAATACATCCACTTAGGTGATTATTTCCACATTATTGACACAAAGGAAACCAAATATTATTTCATACATGGTCTCCATTACCTGAACTCTTAGAAAACCCCTTCTTTCTCTTCCTTGGAGAGTCTAAGAGTTAGTAAAGGTACATGTTGTTAATCCCGTTCCTTGAAAAATTATTAGGCATGATCACAAAATCTTTCACTCCATTGATCATCCCACTTGACTACTCATTAAAAAATCATCAATCACATTCAACATCAATCCTATTACTTCCATTTATTTCCATTGACTAAAACCAGAAGCATAATGTGAGCATTACTTATCATAGTATAAAACCACATAGTCATGAAAACTTTACATATGGGAATTCTAAATCATGAAACCTTCCTTAATATACGACACCCTAGTTTATTAATATCTAACTTATATCTAAATCCTTCATGATGGTTCGTGAAGAGTTTGTGGATTTCCAAATCATATCCCCCAGGAGTGTCAAACTAGGTGTGAAACAAGTCCCATTGTTGTGTACCGGATTTTCCTAAGTCAGGCTCGAAACATCTTGTCGAAGTTGTTACCCCTAGGTACATATTTTCCAAATCCACATCCACTTACAGTATCCAAAAAGGATTTATTTCTAGGAAACCACTCACTCTACCCTTTACCAAAATTCTAAGTAATTTTCTTAAATATTGACTCATACTTATAATTATCCTTAGAGACATCCCTAGACATATTCTTAGAAATATAACTAGGTATCTCACTAAAGTTTTCTCATCCTAGTTTCCAAAGGTTGAATAAAACTTTCCTTTGATACCAACTATAACGACCCAAGATTTACATACATGGATATTAAATCATTTTTTATAAATATTCAGTACATTACAACAATAGATTCAAAAGGACCATAATAGTTTAGTGTATTTGGAAATTTAGAAACATAATCTTTTATCCTGGTGAAAGATCTTTAACGTCTCCCATAAAGATCTCTACCTTTATTACTTCTACCTAAAACCTTTATTCACAACCTAGGGAAAGGAAACATAAGAAATGAGTGAGCTCAAATGCTCAATAAGGGTAAAAAAGGGAGATATATAAGAATAATTATGAGCATAAGGGTATGAGAGCATGATCATGAAAATATAAGATCATAACATACATATCAAAGATCATATACATGAATCATGACATAAATAATGGTAATTCATAAGACACAAATCATAAGGAAATAAATAATATAAGACATGAAAGTATAACATATAGGAATAAAACATGGAATTGTGGTAGACACATAAGAATATAATATGATTTCCATAGTATCCAAGGTATTGCTTCCAAGACCATCTTGGTAGTATGGGTTCACTCCCCATACCATCTTGGTAGTCATGGTTCACTCCCATTTCCATCTTAGTAGCATGAGTTAACTCCTCATACCATCATGGTAGTCATGGTTCGCTCCCATGGCCATCTTAGTATCATGAGTTCACACTCCTCATATGATCTTGGTAGTCATGGTTCACTCCCATGACGATCTTAGTAGTCAAGGTTTACTCCCAAGACCATCTTATTCTATATCATGAGATATAAATCTTTACCCAATACATTAGAGGGAGATATATATCCCACATTTCTCATAGTGGAATCATATATACATGTTCCACAAAATCATAAACAATCATATCTTAACCCATGTAATTAAATGGGTTTCATAAACATATAAACATATCATAACCTATGAAAATATATAGGTTTCACAGTCATTTCATCAAAAGCATAACTCATGAAATATAAATGGATTTCATAAACATATAACCCATGAAAGAGAAATAGATTTCATAAACATAAAACCCATGAAAGAAAAATGGGTTTTATAAATACCATGACATTAAAAATAACCCATTCATATAAAGGATATGAATGGAACCTTTAGATCATTTCCTAGAAGGTCATGAGTAACATCAATGGATATTATCTTAGATGGAAAATAATTTTGAAATATCTTTCAAAAACATTTCTTGAGGAAAATTTACTTCTTTGAAAAATGCTTTTTAATATATAAAACCATTTGATAATAATTTTCAAAGAAATACTTTAAAACTTATAAAGAAGACTTGAAATCATTTGATTTTTTTTATTGAAAACTTATAAAATAAGGTTCAAAACATTAAAAAAAACCTTTTCTTTGAAAACACTTTGAAAACTTATAAAGTAAGCTTGAAAATGTTTTGAAAATAATTTCGTTGAAAATAATTTGAAAACTTATAAACAGTACTTAAAAACTTTTTGAAAATTATTTTCCTTGAAAATACTTTGAAATTTTATAAATAAATCTTGATTTTTTTTTGAAATTCATTTTCCTTGAAAACTAATAAAAGAAGATTGAAAATGTTTTGAAAACCATTTTCTGTGAAAACTTATAAAAGAAGTTTGACAACGTTTTGAAAACCATTTGCCTTGAAAATATATTTTAAAATAATTATCTAAAAAACAGCCTTTAAACATGAAAATAAATCTATAACAGATTGACGGTGGATAAATCCATACATGTCGTGTGAGGTAAAAAGAACATTCCTTTTGCATGGTAAAAAGGATAGAAAATTTCCTCATTCCGAAAGTGATAATAAAATTACTTTAAAAAAATTGGTAAAAGAAAAAAAGGGTAAACATTTATTTTAATGATCATATTATATTAGTAGAATATTCTTGTAAACGCTTTTTAGAAAACATGGTTTTAAAGGAACACAAATTTATGACCAAAGAGAGGGTAAATTCAGGCTTTCTTAAAAACAATTTCCTAACTATCTTATGTACCAAAGAATAGAAAATGGTAAAAATACATGAATATATCATGAATAAAAATATTATAAGTAATTTAATGAATTTATTGAGATATTGAACAAAATAATACATCAAATGAGGCATAAACATAAACAATATCGAAAAGCAATGAGATTGTTTCAATAAACTCTTATCACTTGGTAACTTGGGATCATACTCTCTATGTAAGAAAAGAAAATTATATGAAGCATAAAATATCATTAAAATATGTAGTTTTATTATATAAAATTTAAAATTTAAGTATATACACCTCAAAAAATGAATTTAGGTGCATAACAAAACATGAGTCTCAAAAAAGGCAAATTGAGATAAATCCATTTTACCAATTTGGTAACTTTTGAAACTTAAACCCCACAAAATAAGGATCATAAAATGTATATTTAAATAACCATATATTTTATTATAATAATATTTGGATACAATCATGGTTAGTATATACACCACACAAAAGGAAATAGTGGCGAACATAGCTTGTATCTCACAGGAATTAAAAGTGAGATGAAATCCCCTTACCTTGTGTTTTGACACTCTTTGTACTCATACAAGATTCTTGTATAATAAATATAAGTTTATTATAAATATTTTAAAGAATAATATTCTTATAAATAATACCATATATTATTTTATTATGGCCTTATATTACTCGCTTGTTAACGTTCCTATGTTAAGGTTTCACTTCGGGTAATATTCACTTTATTATTTACATGTGTATTAATTTGTTATATCATTGGTCCTTATACTTATATCATGATTCTAGAATGTATAACATGATATAAATATCTAGTATATCCATTATTTTTTTATTATGATAATCTATAGAATATATGAGTACGAAATGGAGTACACCATTCATGGAGACGATAAGCTGTATGTATGCATGTACGATGTTTCCTTTTTTGTTATAGTATTGAAATAAATAAAGAAAATGAAATATATTTATATGTATATAATATCATTATAGTAGCATTATAATTTTATATATATCATGTAATTTCACTAAAATAATCCTTAATACATTCCATGTAGTGTGTAAACGAATCACATCACTTTGAGGGGGTAACAGTCCATACTTCCTGAAACAAACTTATTGTAATTAAACAAAATTATAAGTAAAAAGATATGTGTTTTAAAAGGAATAAAGAAGATTAAATAGATAATAAATATAATATATTATGTATATAAACATAGTGTCCATCATAATGTCCACCATGGTAAGTGGTAATGGAAAAAATAAACAATCATCGTTTTGTGAGGCAGTAGTTCGCCGTACACAAAAATAGTTTGTTCCTTACCCATTAGATGGAGGTTTGTGTAATTTTAGGTCTAAAACTTGGCATAAAAAAGTATTAGTATATTTATTGTACTGTTTTTTCATAAAATAATTTAATAAATATAGTGGAGGGGGTGTAGAATAAAAATAAAGGAGCTTGAGAGAAGACGTTGCCTCTCAATCGGGTAACTCCTTTTGGTTTGTGCCAAAAGGATTCCTTGAGTTGCCTTATTCCCAAGTTAAGGCTTATAAGAGTAAGGTAGGGAAGTTGGGAGTTTATTTTATCATAGTTTTGTCGAACCATGGGGCTTGAGATGTGTGAGTAAGTGGGTAGAGTTGGTGGCCTTTTATAGTGAAGGGAAAGGACACACTTGACATTTTTGAAAACAAGTTAGGTGTACCCACTTTTTTACCTAAAAAAAGTCATAAAAACAAAAAAATCAAGAATTTATGGTTTATGGATGAATAATTTCCATAAAATGGGGTTGTAAAATTTTCTAGGTCGTTTTGGGTCTTATATTTATGGTTTAGTACTTTATTAACCTTATTTTTCTCTTAACCGATGTAATTAATTTTAATCACTTTCACTAATATTCTTGGTCAAAAAAAAGTTGAACTTATTAGAAATTATAATTTATGATTAATAAAAATATGGAATCCATTTTTAAAAATTCGAATTACATAAGTGGCAGAAATTAATTTAAAATTAATCCCGCCGACTGAATGACACTGCGGGTTTTTAACGTAAAAGCATCCAAAAGTTTGCTAAGTTTTTATATCCAATTTCATTGTTAAATTGGTTATAATGACCTATATTGGATTAATATATAAAAATATTATCTAACTAAACTATTAAACCAATTAAAAATATAATTTAATCTTATAAAAAAATTAGATGAAAAAGTAGTTTTGAATTAAAATCCAGTATTTTTAACTACCCATTAAAAGATGAAACCTTACATAAAAATACCAAAAATTTATTATAACATAATTTTTATGTTTCAATTACAAATATAAAGTTTATTTTTGACATATTAAATCTATAAAATTTATAAAATTTTTATTTGAAATGGGGTTTCCATTAAATGTGGTAAAATGACATAATAAAAATATAGGTTTTTAAGCATAAAATTGGGTTTGTTCTTATCTTACGTCTTTCAAATATGTTGGATGAATATAAACAATATTTTATTGGATATATATAATATGTATTATATTAATATCACTCAATAATTTTAATTAATTTAATTTATTAGGTTAAAATATCTTTGTGACCGTAATAATATTTTCCTTTATATTCAATCAGTTTTCATATTCATTTCTAATTTATTGGTAACCTATGAATTCATCTTATATTTGTGTAAACCACATATTTTCATAATTTATTTAATAATATTCATATCTATAAACTTAACGACTATGTTAAATCTCATTATAATAATATTTTTAATAATATATTATAGTTAGGTAATACTCGGTCTTGCGTGTTATGAAATCCATTGAGGAATGTCAAAATTACATGTAATGTATGATAACATTATTGTTACATGTAACATACACCAATTCAGTGTTGCGTGTAATATATGCTAATCCATTTCCATGTGAAATGAATGTTTGAATTAGTGAAAGACTATTTTTAGTGTTTCATGAAATGGAAAAATATCAAAAGATTAAATTAATTTGAAAAAAAATATTTCAAAAAATCTTGGGATGTTACATATTGCGATTCAAATTTCCCATTCCCATTTTTTGGATAGATTCCAATTCCCCTAAAATTATCCCTCTTCTGCACTAGAGCACATCAAGAAAGGAAAATTAGATATTCTCAGAACCATATTCCCTATCCACAACCCCTCTTGGCCAAGACACCCCCAATATAGATCGATGTCCCATTCCAATCCCAGCAAATTCACCACTATTTAGCACCCTCATACAATTGAATGATATTATATTGTATCTTGTTTCCCACACTGATCACAACTCACTTGGGGTTATATATTTATTTGGTTGTTTCTTCAATGCGATTGAGATGCATTGGTCCCAAAGGAAGGTGTTTTCCTTAGTGATTTCCTCACAATGTTATCCACCACACCTTGCTCATCCTCATTGTACCCCATTATGAGGGGGGGGGGATTTGTTGGCATCATAAAAAAACGCGTCAAATGTATCAACTTCCACCAAACCTAATCTATTAGCATATTACGTTTCATGGGATTTTATTTGACTAGATTTAGAGCCCAAACAGAGTTATGGAATAGAAGTTATGGTCATTGGTAGTAAGGTTGGGAAAATGGTTCAAGGATCCCATTCACGGAGCTCCCGTTCATGGAGCTCCCTCCGCAACTACTATAAAAGTTTACAGATGCCTTCATGAGTCCAATTAATCTGCAACCATTTTGTGGAGATGAACTTTTCTTTGAGGCATGCTTCCTAGAATCAAAAAACCCCATTTCTTATAAATACTCCCTCATACCTTCATTTCATGATGAGATGATACCAAGTTGCAACCCCGCACTCTCTATTAATGAAGCTCATGGGCTTTGTGACACCATCTTCCATATATCCCATAGGCATCATTAAACATCATCTCATACATCCTTAAAATCTTCCACCCAAAGTGAAGATTCATTTTGAGAGGGCCTATGCCTTTCATAGAGGAGGAAGGCCCTTTGAGGCACTTAAGGCTTCGCAAAGAATTTAGCCTTCACAAAGAACTCTCCCTAGGAATCACCATCCTTCACAAGACCCTGATCTCTATGAAGCACCATCCTTCATGAGACCTTGAGCTCCATGATGCGCCATCCTTTATGAGACCCTGAGCTCCGTGAACTCCCATCCTTCTCAAATCCCTATCCTTTACTAAGATCCTACCTATGAGACCGCTGGTCAATATCACGAGTATTGTACCCCCACACCCTCACTAGGGATCAGTATTGGGATATGTTCCCGAGCCTCTAACCCTATACTTTCACTACCATCATTGACACCCTTGAAAAATTAAGAGTTGCACTATGAACTTTTCAGGATGGTTTAAAGAAATTTTGGCTTGTGCCCTTGTGCAGCCCCCACTTCCATCCCTAGAATACTATCATTTGAGATACTAATCTATACCCCCTGAACTACCTTGATTAGACCTAGTACTTTTGGTAGCTTTACCATGTAATAATTTGAGATTCTTATCTTAAATTCCTGAGTAACTTGAGTCAAACCATTCCTCAAGAATCTCCTGAAACCTCATCACCTAGCTCCAATACTGAGTTGAACCAGAAATGGATACTCTTGCATAAGTCTAACACCAACCATTTCTAATCGTCTTATGCCTAATAATCCTCACTAAATGACTATAAAATATAGTATACCCTATATGGAAAACATAGGATGCCTCTTCATCCTAGAAAGATATGCCTTATGCACCAAGCATAAGATGCCAACAGTCCTCACTACATGTCTTTAAACTATAGAATACTCTATCATTCTATAATAGTATGCCTCCTAGGATAAACATAAGATGACTTATATGCCAAGAATAATATGCCTCATTCTATGATCATGAGATGAACACCAGACAACAACCATGGGCCTCCATCTCAAGTGTAAGCCCCAATCATATTCCTTGACCCACCAACGAGTCAGGATGCCCTCATGACCTGACACAGGGAATACTAAATGGAAAAATTCCATGTGTAAGCCTCATTAACCTCATCCATTAACATGATGTTAAACTACATTCTTACCTCATGAAATGCACATGGGATTCCCACATGTCCAGACATGAGGAATAAATTACAAGCATACCTCTGAGAGTAAGCCCCGATCTCCATTCTTTGGGCTGCTCCCATGTGTAAGCCCCAAAATGTACAATGGAATGCTCTATCACGTAAGCCCCAATAACATGCCCCATTTACATCTGGACCACCTTCTTAGGTTTCCTATCTCTTATTCCAAACTATGTGGGTTTTGATCCTTGTCTTCTAAACATGGTACACAGGATGCCTCCCCAAGGTTCAATCCCAACCAATGGTAAACTTAGGTGCTCTATCCTAGGGTTGTTCCCTCATGATGTGAAATATTCTCTTTATGAGACACATCCCCTAGGTCCACCTCCTTAGGGTGTTTTGATCCATATACCATCACCCACTTCATCCATCATCCATCCTGATTTTAACCTAGGCCACCACATCCTGGTAAGATCTTGACATTCATCCACATCCATCCTATGGGATGCTTCCATGCATAAGCCCTAATTCCCCCATATAAAACATTGTGGAATTTTATTCCCAATAAACTCAGATATGTAGGAAACATCCCTGAGGTTCAAGTCCAACACTCTCAAAAATTAATCATTCCATCCATTTACCCAACACTTCCTCCACATCCATCCCGATTCTTACATGAGCCACCACATCCTGGTGGGATCATTCCATCCATCTGATCCATTATTACATGTAAGCCCCATCCATATCATCACTACTCCTAGAATCACTCGATTAGATAACAATTCAAAATCCCCACATTATTCATCATCCAACCAAGAACAATCCACTTTCAAAGGTAAACTAACCATGTGTAATCCCCACACCATACCCTTCCAAACTACAGGGGTTTGATCCATGTCTTCTAAATAGGGTATGTAGGAAACCTACCTAAGGTCCAATCCAAACCAATGATAAGCCTTGGTTCCCCATACTAGGTACATACCCCTTCATGGTGTGAAGTGTATCTTTATAGGAAACACCACCCTAGGTCCGCACTCATTGAGCATTCCAATCCATTCATTCGATAAACATTCCAGGAGTTACCTCCAAGGGAATCACCTCTCTGACCCACCCTCAGTGGTGTCTGGATTAGCCTTAACGATGTGAAATATTCTATTTATGGGGAATTCCATCTAGGTTTTGATCTCATTGGGTGTTATAACCCATCCATATGTTAAAAATTGGTGCCTCCCTCCTAGGGACATACCAATTCATGGTGTGGCATCTTCCCTTTATGGGACACTCCATCCAGGGTCTGATCTCATTGGGCATTCAGACCCATCCATATAGTAAAACTTGGTGCCTCTATCATAGGGGAGAAATATCTCTAGTCAACCTCCAAAGGTGTTATGATTATAATTCATGATGTGAAACCTTATCTTCATGATACTCACCATCCCAAGTCCGCTCTCATTGGGCGTTCTGACCCATACATCGGTAAACCTTCCTGGTAATCCATATTAGGGATTCAACTTATTGATCTGACTCCATGGGGAATCCTAATAAGTTCTGATACATCTCTGTAAGATGTTAGACTTGCAACCCTTCATCTTCTAAAGATGTTAAACTCATGGCCTACCTTGTGTCAAACATGAGATGCCTGAGGAAAACCTTAGAAGACATGCCCCTAGAATAAAATTCCCCATGACTGAAATGGGATGCCTCAGGTTCCGTTCCATTGAGAAGACCTATATGGGGAAGAATACAAGTGTTCCAATGTTCTATCTTCTAAACATTCTAGTAATGTCCAACATGACTACTATCCAGACTGAAGGTTGCGGCCCTGTCGCGACCCCTTGTAATTTCCAGACAGAAGCATGATAATTAACTAACATCCATGAAGAGATGACATTAGGAATGAGTATCACAAACAACTTCTTAATCTTTGAGGGATATCCAGACTAGGTGAAAAGTTCCAAGTAGGAATCCATGGAAGGAGAATCTAATACCCCATCATCCAATTTTGATCAAGGAGAAGATATCTCTAAAGAAGTGATGAATATTGTCCGTCTTTGGAAAGTGGAAATGCATGGAAACAAACACATGCCAATGAATGATAACACATGAGGTAGTGAACCCCATATAAAGTTTTGGAAACAACAACCATTTCATAACTCCTTTAACCATATTCAATATAATGATGTAATTTTGGAGAAATTGTCCGAACAATCTTAAATGGTCAATGTAAACAAGAACTATTCAATGAATAGATTCCAAATGATTATAAAAGGACCTATGGAATGAGATACGATTGAAAAATGTTCTTAATAAAGTATTTAATAAATTTAAATTGATTATTTAGGAGGATATAATGCACCTATCCAAGTGGATATATGATGTAAGGGTTTATTCTATAATATCATTTTTATTCAGGATTTTTTATCTTTAAACTTACATTGAGAGATATTATATGCTATTTCAATTTTAAAATACATATATTTTATTCTCATATGGTTATATATTTATTTTTCATGTTTTCCTTTCATTTTACTCTCTTTGGTACTTCAAATGTATGAGAAAATGCTTTTATGGAAAATTTTCCTTATTTCTCTTTTTGGTCAAGAATCTTTCTATTCAATATCTATGTTCACTATAATGTCTTAAATAATGGTTTTAATATGATTCAATGATTTTTTAATTCATTTTCAACTATATTTTAATTTATTTATAAATGTTTAAGAGGAATATTCTTTTCATTTTTTGAATGAGGTAATTTTTACTTTTTACCAAAAGTGTGAAAGGATTTTTTTCTTTAATGTTTACTGAGTAAATAGTTTTACCACCTTAATAACTATTCTTTTATTTAAATATTACTTTAAAAGTTTTTTTTTATTTTGAAAGAAAATAATTTTCTAAATTTTTTTGGAAATTTTTATTTAAAATGTTATCAAAATAAAAGGATATTTTTCTCATGTTTTTAAAGAAAAGATTAAATATTATTTTGATGATATTTTCATTCATGTCAGCATCCTTTGATGATTCTTGTACTTTACTTGGGATATAATCTAATGATACCATCAATTTTATTTCTCTGGATGACTCATGATCATGTTGTAATATTTATTGATTAGGGAAAATATTAACATTGTGCATGGTAGTTTTTAATATGAATATTTATATTGATCATGTATTGAATTGTTTTTCATTTATTTAATATGACGAATACATTGGACTTAGTAAGTAATGGGTGGGACTATTTATAGCCAATAGATTCATCATGTGGTCTCATGAGACAAGTTAGTTTGGATATTTGGTGTAAGCCTTAGCTATTTATGTATGATGTCTTGGTATGAGGCCTTAATAGTAAGATTATGATGTAGGGAATTATGAATTATATCATTACGAAACTAGTTATTATTATTCATGTGATTATTTATGTTGTTATTTAATACATGGATATATTCCCCTTTTAAGATATTAGTTATATGATATATTTGATTATTTTTTATATCTTCTATATTATTCACAATTTATTTTTTCTATGATAGATTTTCTTGCATGATTTCCATTATTGAGAATCTAATATCACCCTTTATTATGTTTTCTTCCCCCAAGATACCAAGAAGGGATCTATGAATGGTTTTAGGAATATAATAGAAGAAATAATATTGTTCTCACTAGAATTTTAATTTTTTATTTCATGTTTTAAAATGTAATATGAGAATCATGTATGTATATACCCTCCGAAGACTACTAAACTATTGATCCTTTGGGATGAAATCTCTTATATATTGTGCTAATATAGTATAATAACCACTTTATTCAAGTTACGAGAGTTGGGGTTTCATAGAAATATCTTTCCTTAATGATAATTTTTTAAAGGATGTGTATATGATAAAACCCAAAGGTTTTGAAGTTCTAAATGAGTCTGCTAAGGCATGAAAGCTACAACGGTCCATTTATAGATTGAATAAATATTCTAAAAGTTAGAATATTTAGTTTCATTATGTCATAAAATATTTTTTTATCAAGAATATGGATGATTCTTGTGTATATAAGCTGGTCATTGAGAGTATAATAATATTTATTATACTATAAGTCTATGACATACTACTTATTTAAAATAACATCCTGAAACTTCATTATATGATGGTTTTGTTGGATAAATGTTTCTCAATGAAATTAATGGTTGAATATTCCTATATACTAGGTATAAATATATATAAAGATGGATATAAGAGTTTAATTGGTTATGTGACTACACATGTCCTTTAATAAGAATGGGCATTGACCAGATTATAAATTTATAGTCAAAAACTATACACACTAATAGAATGTAGTAAAGTGGAAGTGAGGGGTCAAACCTATAGGGATATCTGGTAAGAAAGAAACCATTCAAACAAAACCCTTTGAAAGGATTCCTCATGTTCACTCTTCAGATTTTATTTTTCTAGAACTAGGTAGTTTGGATTTTAATTCAGATAACTAAGAAGGAATAAAGGTTAATTTTGGGGCTTTAGGCAACATGTAATCCTAAATATATCTTATAATAGTTCTATGACTTAGTATGTGAGATAGTTCAAGGGTCACCAATTGGTTTTGGTCAAACCAATTGTATATACCTACGCTGTAACTATCCCTTGGTTTGGGTTTAACTAAAAAAATAGATGAATTACAATTAGCTTCTATGTAGAAAGTGTCACTGGATAATGGTCATAGCCTGCTCAACTCCAATTAGGTTAGGTTCATTCAATTTCACCTCCCATGGTCAAAGTTATGCAAGAGAATGTGATTTTTAACCGAATTAATAATCATAGAGTTACTAAAGTTTAATTTATGGATTCATTAGGCTCAGAAACACCTCTACTCTTGACCCCTAACCCTAAGAAGAATATCCACTTATGATGATATTGATAAAAATCAAAGGAATATAGAACATTCTTAGAATAATCATAAAATTGTTGAGAAATAAGAAATCCCAAATTTATAATAATAAAAAATCAAGATAAAAAATTATAAATCAATGAAAATCCCATTAATAATTTAAATGAAGAAACAAAAAAGGAGAAACATGCATTACTAAAGAATGGTGAATATTATGAAAAATGATCATTGAAATGGAATTGGAATCACAATTATTGATAAAAGGATGTAAAATGGTTAACAACTCAAAAGTATTCAATAAATATTTTTAAATGAAAGAATTAAAATTGAGTTTGGGCAAGAAAAAAATAAAAAAGGAAGAAGAAAAACATGAGAAAAATATAGGGTGACCAGCTTCTGTGCATGGTAGAGCACTCAAAAATATATTATCTCAAAAAGTACATGATGTGTAAATAATTAACATTGTGTACTAGAATTTAGTGGATTTGTACCAATATATGCATGTATTTAAGGTAGCTTCACATTGTGCATTTGATATCCACAGTCTACTCCAGAAAATTTGATCACATATTTGACAGAGTGGGATCTAAATTTTTTCACATCATGTAACTCTGTACTATGTGTATGTGATTAAATTTCAGTGGGATTATAATTTATAATTCTATACAATATGTAATTTATATACAAATCATATACTATGTTCACATTATGTAAGGTCTTCACGGGTTTTTATTTGGCTCTGCAGGCATGTTGGGAATGAGTACTACACATCTTTTATATTATACATGATGTGTAAGGACTGTTTCTTCCGATTTTCATCATTTCTTACTTTGAGTCATAAATTCCTAATTTTCATGAAAATAAAAAAACCCAATGCATTATTAAATAAAAAATGAATGAACCTTAAGTAAATGAATCCAAAATGTCTATATAAATCCACTTTATCAAATTCCCTCACACTTTAAAAATTTCTTGTCCTCAAGAAAAAATCATCTCGATATGGATTCCAAAAGATTTTTTTTTTAAAACAAGAGATATTAATTACAACCAGTAAAATAAAACTAAGTTCTAGTGGAAAAATAAAATCATCCAAAATCAATCCTTTAGAGAAAATTAGTCATGCCTCATATTTTAGTTCTTTATTTAGAATATTTCTTCCTTTTATTAAAATTTCATAACTATTCCTTAGATGTTATACCCATTTTTCAATTTAGCTTACAAAAAATTTTCTCCCATCACTCAAGGTAAAATGTAACTAGAGTTATTCTTATACCCTAAATACTATTTCCTAACCATAGGCTTTTACTGGTTATATCATCTCCACTTCATAAAGGAAAATAAAAAATTAATCATTAGGGCTTCAAAAATAGGGTTCAAATGTCTCTAAGGACAAGGGCAGGTGGGTAGAAAATAAAAATAAAGCTCAAAAGGAGGGTAAGATCTAAATTATAATGCATGAAAGCCATGAACAATTCAATAAAGTAATTCCTCTTAAAAAAATGTGCCCATGATCCAAAAATCTCATAGTGGTTCTATGAATGTATTAAGTAATTATCAATAATGTACCCTTTTTTTGTTTCTTTTTTTTTTCAAAAATAATATCTGGGATAGGTCTCACATCCATCCATTAATTTTTTACCTTCCTAATATATAAGCTAATATCTTTTTATTTGTTACCTTAATTTTCAAGGGAAAATTTTAAGTGTATAAAATTTAAAAAGCAACCATGGACCACATCATATAAATCTGGTGAAAGTTCCAACGTATGTATATTCAATGCTAACATCCCATGTCCATCAGTAGTGAAAATCCCCCCACTTTTTCAAAGAATAATCATGCATCATACTAATATTAGGGTAGGAAGGGATAATAATCTTGAAACGAATCCATCCTAACAAGGTTATTTATGTATACTATGGGCTAAATAAGGAAATATGTACTGGAAAGTCTTAAGGAAAAAGTGGCTCACAAATATTGCCTCAATAATTTTAAAAATGTATTTGTTCAATCATAGCCTCAATATGATCTCAATTAATGTTATAATAGGGAGTACTAGTGTTATACAGAATTCCATACTTTTCAAGAAATACTTTCACAATATTATTGGTGAAGTGAGTTCCCTGATCACTAATGAGTAATCTGGGGAATCCAAATCTGGAGAAGATATTTTTCTTTAAAAAGTTCATTACCAATTTTTCTATACCATGAGTAGTGGACTCAACTTCAACCCATTTTTAGAAATAGTCAACACTTACTAGGATGTAAAAATTCCCATGAGTATTTTGGAGTGGTCCCATAAATTTGATCCCCCATATGTCGAAGAGTTAGACTTACATGATGGGATTTTAGGTAATTTTATTTCTTTTTCCCACGTCGCCTCTCTGTTGGCACCGATCATAGCTTTAATAAAATTTCCTTGCATCTTGATAAAGCATGGTCAAGAATAACCTGATTTGAAGGATTTTAGTTGTGATACATTCAGGTCCATGATTCCCTCTAGCTGGTGACATATGACACATGTTGATTATGATTTTTAATTCATCTTCTTGGATGTAGCGCCACATTAATCCATCAACATATTTATTATAAAGTAGCAGATCACCCCATTAGTAATTTGAGGATTCAAATATAAAACTATTCCTTTGTTGATAGGTGAGGTTTGGGTAGAGTGATCCCTTAGAGAGATAATTTTAAATATCTGAGAACCACAATCAGTCTTGTGTATTTATCATGAAAATGGTTTCATCAGGGAAGTCATCTTCGATGTTAAGATTATCAACATCCTTAATGCTAGGGAGTGGAATTCTAGATAATTAATAAATAATAATGTTATCAATTCCTTTTGTGTCCTTTATTACTATGTAAAAATCATTCATTAGTAGGATCCACTATATCAAACGTGTCTTGGCATCCTTTTTTCAATATATATTTGAGTGTTGCATGGTTATTATAGACCACTACTTTGGATAATACAAAGTAAGAGAGAAAATTTTCAAATACATAGAAAATTACCATTAATTCATTTTCAGTAGTTGTGTAATTTACTTGAGTGTCATTTAGTGTGTGACTGGCATAGTATATGTAACAAAAGATATTTTGGACACACTTTCCTAATACAACTCCAATAATGAAGTCACTTGCATTACACATCAACTTGAAGTCCTTATCCCAATCTGGTGAAAAAATGATAAAATCGGCCATTGAGATTTTCTTTAGTGCATCGAATTCCCACAAAATTTTTTAGTAAAATAAAAAAGAGTGAATTTCAAAAAAAAGTGTTTCTAGGGGTGGGATAATTCTGAATAATCTTTAATGAAGTGGCAGTAGAATCCTGTGTGGGACAAAAATCTACTTATCCATTTTACTATTTTGGGATCAGGTAAGTCTTTTATCATTATGATTTTTACTGGATCCACTTCCATGCCCTATTTTGAGATTTTATGTCAGAGGAATATGCCTCCTTGGGTCATGAAGTGACAATTTTTCTAGTTTAATACTAGAAAGTTTTCTTCACAGTGTTGTAAGAATAGATCCAAATTACTCTAGAACACCTTGAAGTATGTTCTATATACAGAAAAACCATATGTGAAGATCTCTAGGAATTCCTCTACCATATCATGGAATATATGTGTCATGCACCATTGAAAATTCACCATTTCATTACACATACCAAATGATATACATCAATAGGGAAAAGTGATAAAGGGAAAAGTGATCAGAGTTTTGGAGTAATCATCTGGATCAACTACAATTTGACTGTATCCTAAATATCCATCTTGGAAATAGTATAATTTTCACCCTACTAGTATTTAAAACATTTTATCCATAAAGGTTAGTGGGAAATGATCTTTTTGGGTTTCCGTATTGAGGTTCCTATAATTGATGCATACTTTCCATCTAGTGATTGTTCAAGTAGAAATAATTTCATCTTCATCATTTTTCACAGCATTTAGGCCACCCTTATTTGGAAATATTTGTAGTGGACTCACTCATTCACTGTCATATATTGAAAATATTATTTTGGCATCTAAATTTTCAACACTTATTTTTTAACCACATCTTTCATTGGTGGTGTGAGTCACCTATGGGGTTGGAATTTGGGTTTAACATTTTCTTCCAACAAAATTTTGTGGGTGAAGATCGTGGGTTTGATCCCCTTTATGTCAGCCACTCCCTAGGAAATTGAGTTCTTGTGAATTTTTAGTACTTCAATCAACTTTTACTCTTGTTTTTGGGTTATATATGAGATAATAGTGATTTTAAGTGCTTCCAAAGTCTCTAGGAATGAGTAATTGAGTGCTATTGGAAGAGGTTTTAGTTCCAATATTGGTGTCTTGATGAACAAGAGTATTAATGGTGGGATAGTGTCCCTTTTCAATGGTTCAAAGTAATTTTCATTCTGATAATAGCTACCTACATATTTATTAAGGGACATGATCTCTGTCATCCTCAATGGTCATGAACTCATCTCTCTCATCAGTAAAAAGATGTATTTATAGCCATATGAACCATTTCCTTGCTTAGTATCATTTTCTAATTCATACACAACCTTTTTCATCTCCAAATATTAATATCTCCCACCCTTGATTCATGTCTATCAAAGCATTTACAATGGATAAAAATGGTATTCCTAAAATAAGGGGAACATCTCCTTCTTCTTCCATGTATAGGATGAGGAGATCCATAAGAAAGGAAAATTTAACAACTTTGAATAAAACACACTCAAGAAGTCCTCAAGGGTAATTTACTGATCTGTCATATAGTTGTAACACCACTCTTATTGGATTCACTTCTTTGAGCCCTAGCTTTTTGAAAGACACTCATCTATATAATATTGATGCTCATGACTAGATCGAATAAATCTCTTCTGAAGTTTCATTCCCCAATAGTGCATGGAATCTTAAAGCTGCTAGGGTCTCTTATATTTGGGGGAATATTCTATTGAATGATATAAAATAATTATTAATTTAAATAAATGATACCTAAGTCTTCCATTTTCATTTTTCTGGAAATAAACTCTTTTAAGAATTTTTCATAGGTAGGAATTTGAGAGATTGCTTCAGCGAAGGGGATTTTAATATGTAATTTCTTAAAAATTGTTAGAAACTTATTATATTTCCATTTAACCTTTCCTTGCCTCATTATTTATAGTAATGGAACATGGGTTTTTTTATTCTGATAGTCTTATATATACTTCTTCTTTTTCGGGCTGCTCTTTTGCTAGATCTTTTTCAGTAGTATCCAATTCTAGATTTTTTTCTTTAACATCTTACTTTGTGATATCATTTTCATTATCACTTATGATTATTGCATGTTTATTAGGTTCCTAAAGATTCTTTTCCTCTTATTTTTATGGTTTCTAAAAGTCCCACACTTTCCCACTCCTAAGAATGAATGCCTTTGACTCTTCTCTCGGGTGCTTCTCAGTGTTACCGAGAAATGTACCCAATAGTCTGTCTGATAATGTCTTTAGGATTTGATCCATTTGGTGCTCAAGATTGTGCAAATAATCTATTTGTTTTCTCATATCCATATCAGTGTTATTAATTCTCTTATATTCTTTTTGAACAAATATAGAGATCAATTTTTTAAGATTATACTATAGAGGTGGTTTTTTTTTGTGGTGATATCTATGGAGATGGTTGAAATTATTGCTATTGAGATCTAGGAAAAGGTTGCTGGAATTATTTTCATGGTCGATGAGATAGAACTTCTGGTGGGTACCTAGATGGTATCTTATTCCTTGTTGGCACCTAACCACTCTTTTTCAAATAATAACTTTGATTAGGCTGTTGTGGATACTACCCAAGTCTCTTCCAAAAGTCATGATGTTGATATTACTAGGGTTGTTGGTACTACTGACTCTATTGATTATAATTAACATAATTAAAATCTTGGAATTAGTGTTCCTTTATACCTTCCATTAAATCTTGGTATAGGTGAGGGCCTCAGAATATCTCACAAGATTGTATATCCATTACAGGAGTAGGAGGGGGTGGTGGTGCAATGGGTAACTGAAATGACTTGAGATTCTTTGTAAGAGCCACCACTTGAGATGCGATGTGGGTACTCTTCTCCAATTGGTGGGCTCCATGATGATATGGACCTATATAATTTTCCCATAGGCTATCATTGTGATAAACTTCATCTAAAATGGATCTTCCCACTTTAGGCATCTTAAGCACGAGTCTTCCATCAATAACGACATCTACAATAGTATAAGCTGTAGGTTGGAGTCCCTTATAGAAAGTTTTCAATTGAAGACACACATCTAGTCCATGATGTGGGAACTTACGAGTTATCTCATTGAATCTATCCCATTCCCCCATGATGACTCTCTATTTGTCTGGGAAAAGTTTTGGATATCATTCTAGAGGTTCCAAATCTCTATTAGAGGGAAATACTTGTCTAATTTTTTTGTCTAGATCATCCAAATTCATTATTAAATCGGGATATTGGATTTTTCAATAATCCTTGGCTTGTTTTCATAAGGATAATGGGAATAAATAGAGTCTAATTGCATCATATGATACACCTTGGTTGCGAAAGGTTTCACAAACCTCTAAAAAGTTGAAAATGTGCTCACGGGGGGTCTTCACTTTGAAGACCACTGAATTGAACCATGTTCTTGATCATGTGTATTAGTCTAGGTTTTATTTCAAAGGTATGAACCTAGATGATAGGGTGAAAAATTCTAGGAAAAACACCACAAATGGATGGAAATACATATTCTATAATGGTTCACTCTTATAGGACTGAATAATCTCCCTGATTTTTAGGTAGTGTATATTTAACGTTATGTGGGTGAGGTGGTGCATGATCATTGTGATTTAACACTATAGAATGTAGGAATTTAGAGATTAATCTATTGATCTCGGGGTAAAAAAGAAGTAGTTATTGTGAATCCAGGATCCTTGAATGAGACAAAGGGCCTTAACGCATGCACTAGATAGAAAAAGGCAGATGCAGGTTCTAGTCCATGAGTAGAAAATTGTAAAAGCAAAAGGGGAAGGAAAAAAGAAAAAATGGGGAGGGGTGAGGTAATTTAATGAATGAATATTGTAGGGAATGTAAAAATCAAAATAATTTTCTTAATACAGTACAGATGCTGAAAAAGATTTTCTCACTTGAGGAGCTTCTCAGTTTATTCACCAACTTAATTTAATTCACTTAAAATATTTTTTTTATTATTTTATGAAAGCAATGATAAATATTTTTTTGGGTTTTTTTTTATTTTCTAAAACAATGAAATGTAATATAAAAAAATAAAATTTCATGCAATTCTAAACAAAACGAGTTAAGGAAAGAAAGGACTTGGTTTTGGGTTCAATATTGGGTTTAATCATTATTATCCTTTATATGTTTGATTTCAGTTTGATAATACAAACACAAAATATCATGTTTGGAATACTATTATTTATTTAGAAATTGTGAAAATCATTGAATGACTAAGAAATATCAATTCCAACTCCTCCTTTAATCAAGGTTGATGACACACCTTATTCTAAGATGTGCCATCTTCTAGGACCCGACTCTATCGATGTCATTTCATCCATTAATTATCTCAAATACATTGTGTGAATAACTAACCAAGAGAGAGAGAGGGAAAAGAGATTTAAATAAAGGAATAAAAATAGATTGAGTTGCATGTCATTGGGGGAATTCACCACATTGGGGACCATCGCCTCACCCATGCATGCTACTCAAATATACTACAAACTTAAAATAAACTTTAAGGAAAATTCAAAAACACATTGACCTCCCCTCGAGCCAAGCCTCATGGTCAACACCTCATTTATGAGGGTAAGAGATCAAATGGTGGAAATATGTAAGAGAAGAAGAAGAAAATAATAAAAATAAATAATGAGAATAAAAATAAAATAAAAAAGGTAGATGAGATAAAATAAAATAAAAATAAAAAAATAAAATAGAATTGGGATGAGAGAGAGAGAAAGAGAAAGAAATAAAATAAAATATAAGAAGAGGAAGAAAAGTGTAATGGCATGGACCTATCTGGTCCATTCCTTTTCAAAAATCTGGTGTCTGAGGTGTTTCGAGAGGTCAAAGTGACTTATCCCCAACACTTTCCCAAATTTCTAGTTTTGTGAACAGTGCAACGATAGCCTTAGGTGAACAGTGAAACTATAGCCTTAGGTGAATAGTGCAACGATAGCCTTAGGTGAATAGTGCAACGGTAGCCTTAGGTGAACAATGCAACAATAGCCTTAGGTTAATAGTGAAACAATAGACTTATGCAAATAGTGTCATTGGTATCCTTAGGTGAACAGTGAAACGGTAGACTTATGTGAACAGTGTCATCGGTAGCCTTAGGTGAACTGTGTAACGGTAGTCTTATGTGAACAATGTCATCAGTAGCCTTAGGTGAACAGTGAAACGATAGCCTTATGTGAACAGTGTCATTTGTAGGCTTATGTGAATAGTGTAATGGTAACCTTATGTGAACAGTATCATCAGTAGCCTTATGTGAACAGTGCAATGGTAACCTTATGTGAATAGTGTCATCAGTAGCCTTATGTGAATAGTGCAACGGTAACCTTATGTGAATAGTGTCATCGGTAGCCTTATGTGAACAGTGAAACGGTAACCTTATGTGAACAGTGTCATCGATATCCTTATGTAAACAGTGCAACGGTAACCTTATGTGAACAGTGCCATCGATAGGCTTATGTGAACAGTGCTACGGTAACCTTATGTGAACAGTGTTTCCAGAATGGTGGGGTTCAACGGTAGCCTCTATTTCCTTTGCCAAATTTTGAGTTCATGAAAATTGTTTCCAGAACGGTGAGGTCCAATGGTAGCCTCTATTTCCTTTGCCAAAATTTGAGTTCATAAATAGTGTTTCCAGAACGGTGAGGTCCAATGGTAGCCTCTATTTCCTTTTCCAAATTTTGAGTTCATGAACAATGTTTCTAGAACGGTGAGGTCCAACGATAACCTTTATTTCCTTTGCCAAATTTTGAGTTCATGAACCGTGTTTCCAGATTGGTGAGGTCCAACGGTAACCTCTATTTCCTTTTCCAAATTTTGAGTTCATGAATAGTGTTTATAGAATGGAGAGGTCCAACAATATCCTCTATTTCCTTTTCCAAATTTTGAGTTCATGAACATTGTTTGCAGAATGTTGAGGTCCAATAGTAGCCTCTATTTCCTTTTCCAAATTTTGAGTTCATAAACAGTGTTCCCAGAATGGTGAGGTCAAACAATAGCCTCTATTTCCTTTACCAAATTTTGAGTTCATGAACAATGTTTCCAAAATAGTGAGGTCCAATGGTAGCCTCTATTTCTTTTGCCAAATTTTGTGTTTGTGAACATTGTTTTCAACTACCTACATTTTCGCCCCTTTGACATTTCATTTGACGTAAAATGAATTTAAAGCTTTTTTTAAGGACTCTAAGGTTGATTCAAAGGCCATAACTCCTATATTATTTATTCCTAAGGCTTGAGATGATTTTACTTGGTCAAACTGTGTGGTTTAATGCGGTCTGCTTTTAATGGAAAATACAGCATATCTTAAACCGTTACTCCATTAAATCTTCTAAATGGATGAGATATCTTCCTACCTATTTCTTCCTCCTTGTTTTTAGGTGTGAGACACTTGAACCTTCCATTCCTTCCCGTAGGAGTTGTGCGATCAAAATTTCATCCTTGGATTGGTTCCCCTCTGTTTTTGATGCAACCAAGCAGTATCGATCAATCATTGATATAAGATATGATCTATCATCATTGTTTTGGGTTCATCTCCTTATGTTTCTCCTTTCCCTTTTATGGAATGCTATCTTTATGTTCTTAATGAGATTTTCTTGTGTGTTGACCAATGTGGTGGTGTCTCTGCATCCTCGGGTGGATACAATTGTCACATGGGGAGGAGATCGTAACCCATTGTGTGGGTCATTCTCTTATAAAGAATGTTAAGAACCGTTTAAGGTAGGGGATTCATTGCTTCTCTTTTATTTTACGTACAATTGTATAGTAAGCATGTTTTATCCCCCTGGATCACAATGAAATTGACATAATAAATATTTGAACTGGATAAATAAATTGATATCAATCGTATGTTATTGCCTCTTGTTTTTCTAGATAGTGTGATATCTATGCTTACTTTGTTTAGATTTTCGTTCTTGATGTAAATTGGTAAAGAACGTAAAGATGAAATTAATTAATAATTGTTTGGATAAAGATAAAGAGGCATGTGAATGAATCTGATTGAAAATTATTATTTTTATTATCATAAACCCCTTTTAAGGGATGTGGAGGAACCAACATGACATCAAGGAATTAAGACATTAAACCGTGCCCCCGCAGTCCAAAATCCATAAAAACTGATCAATTTCAAAGGAAAGCCCCTCCCCAACAAAAAAACATTAAGTCTAGCTTCCACCTGCCTATCGCTGCTCGACTAGCTGTCCCGTGCAAAAATGAATGGGCTTGGTATCGATGGCAAAATCCACACCCTCTCAAACATCCAATTCTGAATAACAATGTTCAGGATAAAAATCTTATCTCAAAACCTCATCTGGAGCTACCTTTGAAGAAGACCTGGGATCATAGACTTTCGAACTGCAGATAGCAAGTAGAGAACACCACCAAAACAGATTCACACACTCACAAAATAGATTCCCAGCATGAATCAAAATTCCAACAAGAAGCAGCTTCGCGGTAAGAAGCAGATTCACTACATAAGTAGATTAACAGCACTCTGAGCCTACGGGCCTTGTAAGGGTTCCCCCTCATCCTTTTAAAGGGTGGTTATCAAAAATCAATAAAAATGAAGGCCTTCGGGCCATTCAGGCAAAGTAGATTAATAACAGTAGAAGAATAAAAAAGTCAGAAAAATGGAAAATATCATAACCCATCACCACCAAGGTGGTTTCCCGAGCACTAGAAACAACAGAAGAGGAAGGACCCTCCACAAACTGGACAAATCCCATCGCCACCTTCAATCCTACTCGGGGAGACCACAACAACCATCCAAAGCACACTCTGAAAAAACGGCCGCAACACACGGACTGATGAAGGCTGGAAGATACCACAGGACCACACCACGACCATAGAGACAGTCGATCCCACGATCAGCGAAATCCAGCATCATTGTGACCGAAGCTGACTTTCCACCTTGGACTGATGACACCGCTGAAGACATGACGCCGTAGAAGCATGGATCAAACTGACGCCGAAGTAGGAACCTGGATCTCAAACCCTCACGACAGATCTCGGACCAATGCCACCGCAGGAGCTGGATCTCAGACCAAAACTGCCGCAAAAGCTGGATCACAGACCGACGACTCCGCAGAAGCCACAAAAATTCGCCGAAAGATGAAACATGAACCCCCACGCCGCCTTAAAGTCATGAGCTACCAAGAAGAAATTCTGGGTAGGAGGATGCAAACAACCCCAGTAAGCATGTTTAATCAATTTGTGATAGATTACTATTTAGGTTTCCTGTAGTTGGAACCTGCGAATAAAAAATCAGTTAATTCAAGATGGATTAAATAACTGGCTGTTTGATAAAGGATAATTACTTGTAGTGTTTTGAGTTACCCTCTTGCTTGTTTAAGGGCCAAGAGACCAATTGACATGATGTTTGTTTTGCTGGTGCTTGTGTTGTGATGTGAGCCTAGATGGATATTGTGATATGTGGGGTCCTGGTGACTTATTTGTTGTGGAAGTAGTTGATTCCTAGAGTGGTGAGATGCATCGGTTTATGCATGTGGGTGTCGAGGAGGACACCAGGGATGATGAAACAGCTTGGATGTGAATGTTTGGGTGCTTCCTGATTCTTGTTGGTTGTTTATACTCCTTACTTTCCCCACTACTCAAGTCAGCCAGTTTTCTCACCCTACTTTCAAAAAGGGGCGAAGTCACGTGGGGTATGCCACGTGCTTTCTATGTTTATCTTCTCAAGGGTGGATGGGTCTATGCTCTTTCTATAGGTGGTAAATACTTGAGGGGTTGTTCATCTACTCACCGAGTTGATCCCCCTTGTGTTTAGTAGCTTAGAATGTTTTCTTGAATTATTGGGAATATGGGAAAGTAATAATGTTGTTAATAAATGATTGAATAAATGATGTTAACCCAAGGGGTTGGAGCTTGCTAGGACACAATGCTGAGGTTACAATTTAAAGGGACAATGGACTTTGGGTGTGATGCTAATGAAATTTAATGTGTATTTTTTAAAGGTTAGCTAATGTTTATAGAATTAATTAATGTAAAGTGAAACTGATAAAAAAGGGAATGAAGTAATGTAATTAAGCTCTTTAAATGGTTGTGTGTTTATAGGATACCTAGCCTTCGAAGTGGTAGTCGGGAGTTCGAGAGACGTTAGATGCAGTTGTTTCTAAGAATAGGTTATTCCCATAGTGTGGTTGTGAGCTATATTATAATCTGTACCTTTTGTGTTTCTATATGGTACTCCACCCCATCAGTTAGGGAAACTGACATCCCATGGATTCTGAGCCTTGGGGGGGGGGTGTTTTCCCTAACATTCTAGTGGGAGGATGGATGGATGACTACCCCCCCTTTCCCCCACTCTCTTCTCTTGGTAGTTACTTGTGCTGGAAGGCACAATTGTTAGTTTTCCCCATATATGTATGTAGAGGGCTGTAATGGCTTGTGGTTATTCACACACATATATTCTGGATATAGTTTCCTATGGAGTACTATAGGTGTAACGTGTATAGGCTATTATGGATTGAGGATCCTTAATCGATGTATGAGCTATAATGGCTTGAGGTTTAATACCCGACGTATGATACGTGTTATGCGAGTTGTGGTGGCTCTGAGAAACTACCTGGTTATTTTGATTACATGGACATGGTGGTTTTGTTGCACGAGGTTCATGTTGTGGTGCTTCGCCCAGGTGTATGTGGGAAAGCCTTTTTGGAGATAGATGCTTAGGACGTGTGACGTTGGGGAAAAGCGGAAAACCAGTGGGAAAGTAGTAGCAGGGTACCCTTGATATTCTTTATTATATTATGTACTCTTGTATGCGATACTTGGTGAGAGTATCCATGGTGAGGCTGGGAACTTAGTATACTAGTTTAGGTGACGAGTTAGTTTCAATTTTTGTTCACTGTACTTTATCATGCTTTATTTACTTTTGTACAAGAGGCTCTAGGGAGGATCCTACTGAGTATACTGTTATACTCACCCTATGTATATATAAACTATTTTTCAGGTCACTTGGATCAGGTTGGAGATCAGGATTGTTACTACTATCTTGGGGTTGCAAGAGCTGTTCGGGCTTTGTGGTCACTGCTGTTTTTACTCTCTTTTGGGTACTTGCAGTTTTCCCCTTATAGTTGTAGTAGTTTTTCAAGAAATTACATATGTGTACATGGGATTTATTTTATACTGCAGTCTGACTTGGAGATGGTTGGTGTCTGTCTTATCTCTCTCTTTCGCATGTGTTCTCTTAGAGGGTAATGCCTCCCATCTGTGTGTTTTATATAACCTCAGTGCTAATCGCCAACCCGAGGCCTATTGGAGGTGGGACTCGGGGGTCATTATCTCCTTTCTCACATTGCTGGCCTGGGAGGGGTACACTTTGTGGGGAGGGGGTCACGACAGAGTGGTATCAGAGGTCTGATTGAGAGATAGGATGGAGTTTGGTGTTAGGAACATGTGAGGTTGCATGGTTTGGTAGGGAAACAATGTCTGTCAAGTTTAGAAAGTGATGTAAACACTGGAGACCGGATGAGACATAGGCATTTAGGCCTTCCTTTGATATGATGTACGGACCTTTAAGTTTACAATGGCTACTAAACGAGGTGATACTAGTTTTAGGGCAGAGACCTAGGAAAGGATCATGCATCATTCTTCCTTGTGCCTGTGTTTTAATGGGTAGACCTTGGGATAGGTTAACCTAAAATGAATTAAAGAAAACAATTAATTAATTAATACTGATTCTTCATTATTCTAGGTTTATGAGTTCTAACTATTTTTTATTTTATAAGTATGGATCTAGGTCGGCGTCCTTGTCAGGATCTCATAGAAGTTGTTCGAAAGGCTATGCCAAAAGATCACCATAGGGTAGAGGTTGACGATGATGACACTTTGAGGAGGACATTCCGAGAGTTTCAGTGATAGAGTCTATAAAAGTATGAGGGCTATGTTTCAGATGCAGTCACAGAATATTGGTTAGAGGAGTTCGAGATAGGATTCAGTTAGATCCATGCTCGGAAGGAGCACTGGGTGTCCTTGGTTGTGATGATGCTGCATGGAGAAGTGAGGTAGTGGTGGTTCTTGTTCTTCGGGGATCGCGAGGAGTCAAAAATCTCACAGGGGAGTTCCGAGAAAAGCTTAGAGTTGAGTTTCTTTCTTCAACCATGAAGGCGTCCAGTCTCCAGGATCTTCTTACCCTTTGACAGGGGATCTCCAGTGTGCGAGAGTTTGGAATCCATTTTAGGAACCTTTTGCGATATGCTTTAGACTTGTTTCTAGATGAGGAGGCCAGGGCGAGGCATTTTAAGGAGGCTTTGCATCCAGAGATCCTGATCTAGGTCACCCCATTTAAGATGAAGACATATCTTGAGGTGCTGGTGAGGGTAGAGGTTGTCGAGAGGACATTGGCCAGAACCAGACAATCAAAAGAGGGGAGTCTTTATGATTCCTCTTGAAGCAGAGCTATGGTCCAGGGTTCCCGGTTTTCAAGGCAGAAGAGTTTCCATTCGGACGGGGGTAGGTCCTAGCCCTCAGTATCTCGTTTCACTAGGGGCAGAAGATATCAGGCCTATTCTAAGGGATCAAGCACTTTTTTTTCTTGTGGTGTTCGAGGTAATAAGTAGTGAGAGTTCCCGACCTTTCAGAGTAGTCATCGTACACTAGGTGTTCCGCTCCAGGTTCCTCCATTGAGGCAGTTCCAGCTAAGGCAGTAGCAGTAGGTTGCACCAGCTTTAGATCAGCATAGGGTAGATGGGGAAAGCAGAGGACAACCCATTGATTCTCCTTGTCCTTAGAGATCAGAGCGTGGCTGTGGTAGTGGTCATCATTAGGGTCAGAGAGGCCATGGAGGAGGTCGTGGTTAGCTTCATGTTTTAGTGTTTCCAGCTCCAGGAAATCCATACATCGTTTTAGGTACCCTTTTCTTATTTTCTACCTTGGTGTATGCCTTGTTTGATTCAGGAGAGACACACTCCTTCATATCAGATACCCTTGTCCATGCTTTGGGAATTGAGGTAGAGAGGCTTCCAGTTCCCTTGGCGTTGACTACACCAATTGGAGGCTGAGCTAACTTGTTTGAAGTATGTAGAGACTATGAGCTAGTGTTGGGGCATCACCTCTATTGGGGAGATTTCCTATGTTTACGAATAAAACCATATGATGTCATCCTTATCATGGATTGGTTGTATTCGGTGCAGGCTATCATGGATTGATTTAGGAGGTAGGCTGTGTTCTTCGATGTGGATGGAGATCCAGTGGTGTTCGTTGGTGAGTGAGACCCTCAGATGGGTCAGAGGCGTGTTCCATCCTTATCATCCATGATGGATGAGCTGATGCTGAGTTCATTAGAGGATCAATAGTTGACATTTCCTAAGGTCTTAGAATAATACCCTAATGTCTTTCTAGAAGAGGTTGTAGCATTACCCCATCGACGAGAGATCAAGTTTGGGATCCGACTATAACCAGGAGCATCTCCTATCTCTATGTATCTATATAGGATGGCCCCTTCTGAGTTATGAGAGTTACGTATACAACTTTATGGTCTGTTATAGTGTGGTTTTGTTCGGCCGAGTATGTCACCATGGGGTGCACCAGTTTTTTTCGTGAAGAAGGATGATGATAGTTTGCGGTTGTGTGTCGATTATTGTCACTTAAACAAACTGATAGTGAAAAATCGCTATCCTCTTTTGTGGATTGATGATTTATTCAATCAAATTAAGGGTGAAATTTGGTTCTCAAAGATCAACTTGCAGTCATGATATCATTAGATGCGTGTGAAGGATGAGGATATCCCGAAGATTGCTTTTCATTGTCTTCATGAGAATTATGAGTTCATTGTAATGTTGTTCGATGTGAAAAATGCTCCAGCTGTGTTCATGGAATTGATGAACTCTGTGTTCCATGAGTTCCTAGACAAGTTCATGGTGGTTTTCATCAATGACATCCTTGTTTACTCCATGTTTGAAGAGGAGCATGCATAGCATTTGCATGATGTTTTGGGAGTTCTTCGTCAACATCATCTATTTGGGAAGTTGTAGAAGTGTGAGTTTTGGGCTCAAGAAGTCTGTTTCTTGGGGCATGTTGTGTCCCAGTAGGGAGTAGCTGTGGATCCATCGAATATAGAAGTAGTTGTGTCTTGGGAAGCCCCCCAATGTAGTGTAAAAAGTGCAAAGTTTCCTTGGTCTCGCAGGCTACTACAAGAGGTTCGTAGCTGATTTCTCTCGAGTTGAGACTCCTCTGAAAGCTTTAACCAGGAATGATCAGGCATTCATATGGACTAATCAGTGTTAGGAAGATTTCGAGTATCTAAAGGAGAAGTTAGTATGTGATCTAGTTCTTTTTCTTCTAGTAGAGGGAGTTCAGTTTGATTTTTTCTGCGATGCTTCACATCTGGAGTTACGCTGTGTTCCGATGTAATAGAGATCAATTGTTTCTTATGGGTCTCAGCAGTTCCATACCCATGATTGTAACTATTACACCCATGATCTTGAGTTGGTAGCCATGGTGTTTTCTCTAAAGTTGTGGATACATTACCTCATTGGAAAACGCTTTTTGGTTTTCACCGATCATAAGAGTTTGAGGTATGTTTTCTCCTAGTGTGACTTGAACTTACAAAAACACAGGTGGATGAATTTCTTATAGGAATATGACTTCAAAATATTGTATACACCTATAAAGGGGAATGTTGTAGCATATGCGCTAATTCAGAAGTCACGTAGTGATGCAGTGCGTGAATTTGGTGACTCCTGGAGAGTAATGGAAGAAATTTCAGCATTACATCTTGATATGGGAGAAGTTGGTGGAAAAGGTTATCTTTTTTAGATGATGGTGCAGTCATCTATGGTGCAGCAGGTGGAAGAGTCCTAGTTGGGGGATCTAGAGGTGGAGGTCTAGAGAGATTGAGTTGTTTGTGGAGAGGCCCCTGATGGTTGGTCCAAGGATGAACAACACCGAGTGTTGTATCATGGAAGGATATTTGTTCCTTTTATGATGAATGATATGTTTCTCAGATAGTTCTATAGTTCTCCTTTATCGGTACATCCTGGCGTGACAAAGATGTACTGAGCCTTGAGAAGCTAGTTTTGGTGGCCTAGGGTAAAGTGTGTGGTTGTGGAGTTTGTGTCTCGATGTTTGGTCTACTAGAAGGTGAAGGTCAAACACTGTGTCCTCGGTGATTTTCTCTAGCCATTAGATATTCCTCAGTGAAAGTGGGAGGACATATCAATGGACTTTGTTACTAGTTTACCATGAGCTCTGGGAGGACATGACACTATTTGGGTGGTGGTGGATTGTTTAACAAAATCATCCCACATCATAGCAATCAGAGAGCCAAGATCAGTGGAAGTTTTGTTGAGACAGTATCTGTAGGAGGTGGTGAGACTTCATGGATTACCAAGGATGATCATTTAAGATCGAGATCCTCATTTTACCTCTAGGGTGTGGAGAGGTCTCCAACATGCTTTTGGTTCTTAGCTATGCCTTAGCACTGCTTTTCATCCTCAGATAGACGGTCAGACAGAGTGGACCATCCAGACTCTTAAAGACATGTTATGATCTTGCGTCTTGGATTTTGGAGGTTTGTGGATGAGGCACTTACCCTTGGTGGATTTCTCTTACCATAATAGTTTTCACTCCACCATCGGTATGGTTCTTTTTGAAGCCTTGTATGACCGACCTTGCCATTCTTTATTGTGCTAGAATGGGGTCAGAGAGTCAACAATTATCAGACCGAAACTAGTGTAGAATACAATATAGATGGTTTAGGTGATTCGTGAGAGGATGAAGACAGAACAAAATTTTCATAAATCATATATCGATCAAAGGAATAGACCCTTAGAGTTTGATGTTGGGGATCACATGTTTCTGAAAGTGACTCCCCGTCATGGGCAGTGAAGGTTTGGTCATGGGAGTAAGCTTTCTCCCCATTTTGTTGGGCCTTTTGAGGTGTTGGCTCATGTTGGAACCATGGTATATCGAGTATCACTTCCTCCATAGATGAGATGGATACATGATGTTTTCCATGTATCACAGCTCCATCGTTATGTTCATGACGACTCACACGTTATCGATTGGAGTGAGATCGATGTTGAAAACGATGTGACCTTTGAGGAGAGGCCGGTAGTGATCCAAGACCATAAGAAGAAGGTGTTTCATGGGTGTTCTATTCCCTTGGTTCATGTCTTGTGGTGACACAGTGGTGTTGAGGAGAGTACTTGGGAATGTGAGCTGTAGATACATGCTCAGTACCCAAAGTTGTTTGATGTTTAAATCTTTTCATGTAATGACACTCACTTTCTGGTTGTAGACCATTCATGTTTATGAGATGGATTTCTTTGGTCTCTTCTTGTGGCTTGATCTCTTTTGAGAGGTATCTCGATGGGTGGTTGTTCATACTTATTTTCTGTTTCCTTTTAGGTTGGTTTTTAATTCTTGAGAATGAGAATGTTTTGAGAGGTATCTGATGTAATGGCTCAAAACTATCTGGTCCATTCCTTTGTGAAAATTTGGGTTCTGAGGTGTTCCAGGAGGTTAAGGTGACTTATCCCCAATACTTTTCCAAATTTACAGTTCTGTGAACAGTGCAACGGTTAGCTTAGGTGAACAGTGCAACGGTATCCTTAGGTAAATAGTGCAACGATAGCCTTAGGTGAACAGTGCAATGGTAGCCTTAGGCGAAAAGTGCAATGACATCCTTATGTGAATAGTGTCATCGGTAGTCTTATATGAACAGTGCAAGAGTAACCTTATGTGAATAGTGTCATTGGTAGCCTTATGTGAATAGTGCAACGGTAACCTTATGTGAACAGTGTCATTGGTAGCCTTATGTGAACAGTGCAATGGTGACCTTATGTGAACAATGTCATTGGTAGCCTTATATGAACAGTGTAATGGTAGCCTTATGCGAACAGTGTCATTAGTATCCTTATGTGAACAGTGCAGTGGTAACCTTATGTGAACAGTGTCATCAGTAGCCTTATATGAACAGTGAAATGGTAACCTTATGTGAACAGTGTCATCGGTAGCCTTATGTGAATAGTGCAATGGTAACCTTATGTGAACAATGTTATTGATAACCTTATGTGAACAGTGCAATGGTAACCTTATGTGAATAGTTTCCTCAGTAGCCTTATGTGAACAGTGAAATGGTAACCTTATGTGAACAGTGTCATCAGTAGGCTTATTTGAACAGTGCAATAGTAACCTTATGTGAACAGTGTTTCTAGAATGGTGAGGTTCAACGGTAGACTCTATTTCCTTTTCCAAATTTTAAGTTCACGAACAATGTTTCCAGAACGGTGAGGTCTAATGGTAACCTCAATTTCCGTTTTCAAATTTTGAGTTCATGAACAGTGTTTCCAGAATGGTGAGGTCTAACAGTAACCTCTATTTCCTTTTCTAAATTTTGAGTTCATGAACCGTGTTTCTAGAACAGTGAGGTCCAATGGTAGCCTCTATTTCCTTTGCCAAATTTTGAGTTCATGAAAAGTGTTTTCAGAACGGTGAGGTCCAACGGTAGCCTCTATTTCCTTTTCCAAATTTTGAGTTCATGAATAGTGTCCAGAACGGTGAGGTCCAACGGTAGAATCTATTTCCTTTTCCAAATTTTGAGTTCATGAACTGTGTTTCTAGAAAGGTAAGGTCCAACAGTAGCCTCTATTTCCTTTTCCAAATTTTGAGTTCATGAAAAATGTTTCTAGAATGGTGAGGTCCAATGGTAGCCTCTATTTCCTTTTCCAAATTTCGAGTTCGTGAACAGTGTTTCCAGCTTCCTATAGTTCACCCCTTTGACATTTATTTCAACGTAAAATGCATTTAAATCCTTATTTTAAGGAATCTAAGGCCGATTCAAAGTTCATAACTCATATATTAATTTTTCCTAAGGCTCGAGATGCTTTTACTTGGTCAAACTGTGTGGTTTAATGCGATCCACTTTTAATGGAAAATCCAGTGTATCTTAAACCGCTGCTCCATTTAATTTTCTAAAGGGGTGAGATATCTTCCTCCCTAGTTCTTCCTCCTTGTTTTTGGGTGTGAGACACTCTAACCTTCCATTCCTTCTTATAGAAGTTGTGCGATCAATATTTCCTCCTTGGATTGGTTCCCCTCTATTTTTGATGCAACCAAGTAATATCGATCAATCTTTGATATAAGGTATGATATATCATCATTCTTTTGGGTTCATCTTCTTCTTTTTATCTTTTCCCTTTTATGGAATGATATCTCCATGTTCCTAATGGGATTTTCTTGGGTTTTGACTAGTGTGGTGGTGTCTCTGCATCCTCAGGTGGATATAGTTGTCACAGGGGGAGGATATCGTAACCCATTGTGTGGCTCATTTTTGTATACAGAACGTCAAGAACTGTTTGAGGTAGGGGATTCGTTGCTTCTCTTTTATTTTATGTGCAACTGTATAGTTAGAATGTTTTATCCCACTGGATCATAATGAAATTTACATAATAAATATTTGAACCGGATAAATAAATTGATATCGATAGTATGTTATTGCCTCTTGTTTTGCTAGATAGTGTGATATCTATGCTTACTTTGTTTAGATTTTCATTCTTAATAGAAATTGGTAAAAAACATAATGACAGAATTAATTGATAATTGTTTGGCTAAATATAAAGAGGCATGTGAATGAATCCAATTGTTTTTGTTGTAATTTGACGCTAATAAAATTGATGTAGTAAGCATGTTTAATCAATTTGGGATAACTTACTATTTAGGTTTCCCGTAGTTGGAACCTGCGAATAATAAATCTGTTAATTCAAGATGGATTAAAGAACTGGTTGTTTGATAAAAGATAATTCCTTGTAGGGTTCTGAGTTACCCTCTTTCTTGTTTAAGGGACAATATCCCAATTGATATGATGTTTATTTTACTACTTCTAGTGTTGTGATGTGATCTTGGATGGCTGTTGTGATATATGGGTGCATGGAGGCCTATTGGTTGTGGTATCAGTTGATGCCTAGAGTGGCGAGATGCAATGGTTTCTACATGTGAGTGTCAGGGAGGATACTAGGGATGATGAAATGGGTTGGATGTGAATGTTTGGATGCTTGATGATTCTTGTTGGTTGTTTATCCTCTTTACTTTCCCCACTGCTCAAGGCAGCTGGTTTGCTTACCCTCCTTCCAAAAAGGGGCGAAGACATGCGGGGTATGCCACATGATTTCCGTGTTTAACTTCTCAAGGGAGGATGTGTCTATGATCTTTTTATAGGTGAAAAAGACTTTACGGGTAGTTCATTTACTCACCGAGTTGATCCCCCTTGTGTTTAGTAGCTTAAATTTTTTTTCTAGAATGCTTGGGAATATGGGAAAGTAATAATGTTGTTAATAAATTATTGAATAAATGATTGAATAAATGATGTTAACCCAAGGGGTTGGAGCATGTTGGGATGTAATACTGAGGTTACAATTTAAAGGGACAGTGGACTTTGGGTGTGATGCTAATGAAATTTAATGTGGAATTGTTAATGGTTAATTAATGTTTAAAGAATTAATTAACGTAAAGTGAAACTGATAAAAAAGGGAATGAAGTAATGTAATTAATATATTTAAATGGTTGCGTGATTATATGATACCTAGTCTTAGAAGTGGTAGTCGGGAGTTTGAGAGACGTTAGCTATAGTTGTGTCTAAGACTAGGTTATGCCCATAGTATGGTTGTGAGCTATAGTATAATCTGTACTTTTTGTGTTTCTATATGCTACTCCACCCTGTCAGTTAGGGAAACTGACACCCTAGGGATTCTGAGCCCTAGGGGGTGTTTTCCCCAACATTCTGGTGGGAGGATGGATGGATGAATACCCCATTTATCCCTGCTATATTCTATTTGTAGTTACTTGTGTTGGTAGGTGTAACACCCCTGGAAAAGTGAGACTTAAAAGGCTAAATGTTACTACCCATGTCAACAAGGTGCACCTTTCTTTTCGGGAGCCTACCTGATTAGAACTCCATAGTTAAGCATGCTTGGCCTAGAGTAGTAATCAAGGTGAGTGACCTTCTGGGAAGTTTCCTAGGGTGTACGTGAGTGAGGACAAAACACATTAAAAGAACATGTGTTGGCCTGTGGGGATAGTCATTAGTCTGATAAGAGACTCTAGTGAGTAATAGCCTATGGTGTGTTGTGAAGGCAACCAAGGTATTACAGGAGACCCCATGGAGTTAGATGAAAAGTTTCATGGCCCGGGGAGGCAGGTCGTGACAAATGGTATCAGAGCCAATACCTAGCCAGAAGTGCTTATGCACTTCTTGGGTTTGAGGCTTGGGGTCCACAACGTGGGCGTTGTGCTTTAAAGGGGTGGATAATGTAACACCCCTGGAAAAGTGAGACTTAAAAGGCTAAATTTTACTACCCATGTCAATAAGGTGCACCTTTCTTTTCGAGAGCCTACCTGATTAGAACTCCATAGTTAAGCATGCTTGGCCTAGAGTAGTAATCATGATGGGTGACCTTTTGGGAAGTTTCTCAGGGTGTGTGTGAGTGAGGAAAAAACACATTAAAAGAACATGTGTTGGCCTATGGGGACAGTCATTAGTCTGATAAGCGACCCTAGTGAGTAATAGCCTATGGTGTGCTGTGAAGGCAACCAAGTTATTACAAGAGACCCATGGGGTCAGATGAAAGGGTTCATGGCCCGAGGAGGCAAGTCGCGACAGTAGGCATATATGTTTGTTTTCCCCATATATGTGTATAGAGGGCTGTAATGTCTTGTGGTTATTCACACACATATATTATGGATATATTTTCCTATGGACTACTATAGGTGTAACATGTATAGGCTATGATGTCTTGAGGATCCTTACTCGGTGTATGGGCTATAATGGCTTGATTTTTAATACTCGACATATGATACACATTATGCGAGCTATGGTGGATCCCAGAAACTACCAAGTTACTTTGATTACATGGACGTGGTGGTTTTGTTGCATGAGGTGCATGTTGTTGTGCTTAGCCTAGGTGTCTGCAGGCAAGCCTTTTTGAAGAGAGATACTTAAGACGTGTGATGTTGGGGAAAATCGACAAACTAGTGGGGAAGTATTAGCGGGGTACCCTTGATATTATTTATTATATTTTATACTCTTGTATGCAATAATTTGTGAGAGTAGCCATGGTGAGGCTGGGAACTTAGTATACCTATTTAGGTGATGATGTTGGGGGAAAAGCGACAAACTAGTGGGGAAGTATTAGCGGGGTACCCTTGATATTCTTTATTATATTTTATACTCTTGTATGAAATACTTGGTGAGAGTAGCCATGTTGAGGCTGGGAATTTAGTATACCTATTTAGGTGACGAGTTAGTTTCACTTGTTGTTCACTGTGCTTTAGCATGCTTTCTTTACTTTTGCATGAGAGGCTCTGGGGAGGATCCTACTAAGTATACTATTATACTCACCCTATGTATATATAAACTGTTTTCGGGTCACTTGGAGAAGGTTGGAGATCAGGCTGGTAACTACTAGCTTGGGGTTATAGGAGCTATTCAAGCTTCTTGGTCATTGCTATTTTTTACTTTCTTTTGGGTACTTGCAGTTTTCCCCCTCCAGTTGTAGTAGTTTTTCCTGACATTACATATGTGTACTTGGGATTTATTTTATATTGTAGTCTGACTTGGAGTTGGTTGGTGTCTGTCTTATATCTCTCTTTAGCATGTGTTCTCTTAGAGGGTAATGCCTCCCATCTATGTGTTTATTATACCCTCAGTGCTACTCTCCAACCCGAGGCCTACTGGAGACGAGACTCGGGTGTCATTATCTCCCTTCTCACATTGCCAGCCCGGGAGGGGTACACTTTGTGGGGATGGGGTCATGAAAAAAAAGAATAAAAGAAATAAATAAAATAAAATATAATGTTAAAACAATAATACTAATTATAAGAATTGTAATAATAATAATATTATTAAAAGAAGATGATAAACTAAAAGAATAAGAAGAAGAGAAGAAGAAAAATGGATGATGGTGGAGGAAACAATTATAAAAATACATGGACTAATTTATTTAAAACTAAAATATAATTCAAATTACAATTTCAAATGAAACTTAAAAAATGAAATAAAATAAAATAAATAAAAATGAAGAACAAGGAAGTATGTAGCATCTCCCCTACATGGTTTCCCCATCCGGAGGTGTCAACTGATCATGTTTGGTAGGGGGATTAGCCTCCATTTATAGGAAGTAAGGGAGGAAGGATCATCCTTTATGGTTCATTCATAATTCCCCCATAACCTATGGGATAAGCTATTTGAAATCACACCCACTCCATCCATGGGTGTTTAAATTCTGCACATGGAAGGAGTCCACATGAAAATAGTGCATGTACGAGTTTCAGGGGATAGACATGGCGATTACACATGTCAGTGACAATGAATTAAGCTTAGGAGCAATAGTGGCTTAATCACAAGAGCGGCGGTGGAACTCCTCCTCCCTCCAACCTTCACAATGGATGGAGGAGTTTAAATTTTTTTTATAGAGCTCGGCCATGGAGGTTCTCCAGTGGAGCAACAACAGTAGGTGAGAACGGAGGTGGTCAGGATATGGTGGGTCGATAATGGCATCTGATGATGTCGGGCGGTGATGGCAGTGTTTGGAAGCAGCCTCCGGGGGTGAGTGATAATGGGAGTGTGAGGTTCGAGCTAAGATGGAGAATAGTGATCAGGGGTGGTAGAAGGTTTGGCAATAATAGAGAGGATTAGGTGGAGCAGTGGAATCCAACAACATTGGGGGTGTGGTAATCGAGGTCGAGTGACAAAGTGCAGTGGATATGAGCGGGGGTGAATAAGAGCGGCGATGGGTGGGGGCAGAGTGGTGGAGCCGAGTGGCAGAAGAAGAGCGTGGCGGTGACCAGATCCCACATTGAAACAAGAATTGAATGGGTGAGCCTTTATAAGGCTAGATGCAGGATGCACCATTTAGACACCTACTATGGGGATGGGCTCCCCCACATGACATTTTACACACACCTAGTCCATGACACACGCAACTCGCTCGAGTTTTGGAACACCCCTACTCACTATGGGGTTCACCACCTGTGGCCCACCTATACGGGGCTTCATCACCTGTGCCATGTTGTGGCTCATGTGGACCCTCCCAGGATGACCTGGATGATTGTCTCTTATGATCTGGCTAAGTGGTGGACTAGCCTGGTTGATGGTCTAGCTAAGCCCAACTAAATTTTTAAACAAACCATATTAAAAGATTTATCCAAAATTTCAAAGCACAACCAAGATTTCAAAAACAAAATTTCAAATATCAAGAATAAAATTCAATTTATAAAACAATATTTTTTACTCTTTTTAGAACATTTTCATTATAAATTCTAGATTAACCAACATTTCCTAAAATATTGAAAACCATGGATTTTAACATTGAAAAACACTTAAAACCATTGAAATATGAATAAAAATTGTGCACAAAATTTTTGTTTGTCAAATACCCCCATACTTAAACTATACTTGTCCTAAAAAATAAAATATCAACAAGGAATTAAAGAGGGAACCAATGTTATAAATATTAAGATTTCAAAGTATTAAAATCAAATACCTTTTCAATGTAAAATAAAAATTTCAAAATTCCACATAAAATATAAATTTATTTTCTCAAATTTTAAAGAAATAAAAAATTTGATCATTTTGCTTTTCCCCATTTGAAATTTGTGAAACTTATTTTCTCATTAATTCAAGTTCCTTAATTTAGCATTATTAAACATGCCAGATCATGATTTACCTCACTTTTAAATCTTTTCAATCATCACTCATGATATAAATTCATGTAGAGTTATGGTCATATCATGAGTACATGCTTTTTATTCACAGGATTGAAAAATAACTACTTTCTCCACTTTATAAAGATAAAAATCACATAAAATAACGAGGGCTTGTAATTAATGTTCAAATGCCTCTGAGGCTTAAGGTGGGTAGGAATTGATTTTTAAAATTAAAGATCAAGGAGGAGTTTTATCTCTTAAATCATAAATCATGATAGTCAATGTAAAATTTTAATGACATTCTCCCCTTAAAATTGTAATAACTCCCAACTTCCCCAAAACTCACAATGAAGATCTTAATCAATTTAAGAATAATGAATGATTTGTGCACCCTCTTGAAATTTTATTTTCTTTTATACTCTTTTTTCTTTTTCAAAGAACCTTTTTATTTTTTTATTTTTAAAAAATTATGCTTTATAATAAAACTCACATCCAACATATTACCATGTATGATAGAATCATAGGTCTAGTAATGGTGATTTTTGGTTTTTCCAAATCAAAACCCATTTTTCTCATTTTTTGGTTCTTTTTGTCATTTTTATCAATAAATAGGGGAAAAATAATGAAGTATAATGAATGATTAAACAATATTAATTTATTTCCATAATAAGAAACCCCACACTTTTTCCTTACAATGTAAATCATCCATTCCACTTTTATTTCCTTCACCTCCACACTTCAACTTTAAAATATCACAAAAATAATAAGATGAGGGTTTGAATGGATAAAAAATGACTTGAGACATATATCATTCCTAACAAGGTAATTAATGGTTTATATGGGCTAAATAAGGATTGATGTAAATGTGGTATTTTAAGGATAAAAGATTTTTCAAAATATGCATTAATCATTTAAAATGTGATTTTGTATATTCATATATTTGACAAGTTCAAATGAAATTTTTAGTTGGTGACATGTACCAAGATCATTAAAGAAATATGATCAAGAATAAATAAGAAGTAATTATTCTAGAAATCATATATGGAATGGGAATTATAACATTATACTATCACTAAATGCATGTTTAACAATAAAAAATCAATTCACATAAATTTTACAAATTTAAAACATGAAAAATGGTTAGGAAATTGCATTTACACGAATCAATAAATTCCATTAAATCATGAGTCCTCATTTTAATATCCATGTTTCACTTTAGTCATTCAATTATCCATTTTACTCATTCAATTTTATTAATATTTAAATCTTAAACATGGAATCACATGATTTCTAAGAAATACATGTCTCCTAGACAAGTCAAGTAAAATATAAATCCAAGTATGGGCAAGAAATTTCAACTTTAAATCAAAAAAAATGTTGTTGTACAAAAATGTAGAGAGTTTAAAAGTTTAAACACTAAAAGTGAACTACCTTTCCTATGAAGATTATTCACCTTTCCTCCTTCACTATTTGAGGGATGCCTTCTGCCATTATGAACCTATAAAAGAAAATTACTCAATTAAGCACAAAGATCATATCATTTAAGCAAAAAAAGATAAAAGGGAGTGGGATTCATGCTGGACTAATTCCTAAGACTGAAATTTAAATCTAAGTTCCTAGAAATAAAATAAAAGGGATAAGTCTTGGTTTGATTCCCAAAGTGGTACCTGAATTTTTACTACCTCTATTGGGCAGTACTAACTGTTATCCAAAGTCAGTTTGTGGATGAAACTTCTTTTATTTGAACCACCACATGTGGATTTTCCCAGCGTGTACTTCATCCTTGTTCATGAGAAATTATTCATGGATAGATTACATCAGACCCCCCCTTTACAATTATGTACACCTTGCACAGAGGGGGTAGGATAAAGTATAGATTATCCTCCTTGGATGCTACTTGTGCAACTACCTATTGGTATTCCAGTTCTGGATTCACACAGGCTATGTGAATTGAATGATCAAAGGGGAAATAAACATGTATCTTTACTTGCATAAAATTTAAATTTAAATTTTTAATATTAAATTTATCCCATTTAATATGAGCAGTCTCTTTTTTGATTTCCTTAGGCTCAGATACTTGGATTTTCTACTGGGGATCCTCAAATATATGTTAATAAAAATCAGGGAGCTCCATGTGTTCCTCAACAGGTGCATTTCTAATATATTCATCATCCTATAAGGCATGAAAAAGACTGTCTGAATCCATATAATCAAAATAATAAGGAGTGATGCACAATTCAGTTTCAATAAAATCAAAAGAGATAAAATCAAATAAAGTTTCAACTACCTGAGTTGGTTTAGTTTCAATATCTGCCTCAGTGGTAAATTCCTCTTGATGTCGGATCTCAATGGATGGAGACAGGTAGTCGGGATCCTCCATATTTTCTTCAAATTCCAATACTACTGTGGATTCTTCCTCTTCCATATCTAGAGTGACATGAAATGACACTAGATCATCTACTTGATAAGGATCAGGGAGATAAATTTGTACCTCATACTCATTCTAGAAGTTATCTAGATCTTGTTGATCTCCCACATTTATCTCAGTAGGAAAGTTTTCATCATCATGAATCCACTCTAGATCATCATGGTCTTTTTTTATTTGGATATGTATATGGTTAGGATATGGATACTCTTAAATATGGGCCTTGAACTCTTTTATGTATTCAATGAAATTGGGAAGCTCCAATGACACTTCCTTCTTGGTCTTCAGTCTTTAATAATCCATTTTGACTTTATCAACCATATCTTTTAGTTCCTAAAATGAAATCCTGATATTATTCCCATTTATAATAATCTTGACAAAGTCTATGAGTTTATAGAACTTTTTTAGGAGAGACACCTCTTTTTAATTTTTCATTACTGGTTCTTACACACAAGAATAATTGTTCCATGTATTGAAAAAAATTTATTTGAAAACATCATGGATTTTGTAGTTTAAATTTTTATAAGATCAATAAAATCTATCTAAAAAGTTAAAATAGAAAAAGTGAATGAACTAATGATTGGATCCCTAGAAAAAGTGCCAGTTTTGAATGCATTCATATCATAGGGTGTGGAAAAAGTAAATTATTTTTCTTAACATAGCAAAGAATCTAACCAGGGTCGTCTCACTTGAGGAGCTTCTCAGTTTTTTCACATTATTAATTTAATTCACCCAAAATATTTATTTTTGTTGTTTTCATTATTTTATGAAGTAATGGTAAATCTTTTTTGGGGTTTTTATTTTCTACAAAAATGACATGAAATATAAAAATCTAAAATATCATGAAATGATAAACAAAATGAGTTTAGGAAAGAAATTAATTGGTTTTAGGTTCGATCATTATTCTGCTTTATATATTTGATTTCGTTTTGATAATAAAAACATGAAATATCATGTTTGGACTACTAGTCTTTATTTAGAAACTATGGAAATCATTTAATGACTTAGAAATCTCAATTCCACCTCCTCCTTTAATTAAGGATGATGATGCACATTGGTCTAGGATGTTCCATCTTCCAAGACCCAGCTCTATCGATACTGTTTTATCCACTGATTAGCTCAACTCCATCATATGAAGAACTAACCAAAAGAGATAGGGAAAATAGATTTAAATAAAAGAATAGAAATAGTTTTAGTTTCATGTAATTGGGGGTAGTCACAACATCAGATACATTTGCCTCACCCATACATGCTACTCAAATCTACTACAAGCTAAAAATAAACTTTAAGGAAAATTCAAGAACACCTTATCCTCCCCCCGAGCCAAGCCTCTGGGTTAGCCCCTTATTTATGAGGGTAATAGATCATAGTGGTGGAAATATGGAAGATAAAAATTAGAAAATAATAAAAATAAAGAATTAGAATAAAAATAAAATAAAAATGATGGATGAGAGAAAATAAAATAAAAATAAGAAAATAAAATAGAATTGGGATGAGATAGAGAGAGACAGAGAAGGAAATAAAATAAAATAGAAGAAGAGGGAGAAAAGAATAAAATAAATAAATAAAATAAAAATAAAATTTTAAAATAATAATATTAACATCAACAAGAACAACAACATCAATAAAATAAGAAGATAAATTAAAAGAAAAATAAGAGAAGAAGAAAAATGGATGATAGTGGTGGAAAAAATTATAAAAATGTGTGTAATAATTTATTTAAAACTAAAATAGAATTAAAATTAAAATTTGAAATTAAACTTAAAAAAATGAAAGAAAATGAAATAAATAAAAATGAATAACATGTCATCATTCAGATTCTCCTCTCAATGGTTTCCCTATTTGGGTGCGTCGATTGATCGTGTTTAGAAAGGGGATCGACCTCTTATAAGCATCATGGGAGGAAGGATCGAACTTCATGGATCATTCATAATCCCCCCACGACTTGGGGGATAAGCTATTTGAAATCACACCCACTCCATCCATTAGTGTTTAGACTCTATGCATGGAAGGAGTCCATGCTACAACGGTGAATGCACAGGTTGCAGGGGCTTGATGTGGCGGTTCCACATGGCAGTGGGGATGGCTTGAGCTTGTGAGTGGCGGTGGCTTGAGCTTGGTAGTAGAGGTGGTGCTCCTCCTTTCTCTGAACTTCACAGTGGATAGATGAGTTTGGAAAAAATGCTTGTGGAGCTTGGACATGGTGGTTCTCCAGTAGAACAATGGTGATAGGAGAGAAAAGAGGTGGACGTGTGATGGTGGGGTGAAAATGGTGTTTGGTGATCTTGGGCGGTGATGGAAGCACATGGAAGCGACCTCCAGTGGAGAGAAACATTGGGAGAGCAGGTTTTGAGTCGAGCTAGAGAATGGTGATTGGGGGTGGTAGTGGGCTTGACAATGGTAGAGGGGATCAAGTGGAGTAGCGGAGTTCAATGAAGTCGGGGTTTTGGGAATAGAGGACAAGTAGTGATGTTTTGTGGATGTGAGTGGGGGCGAATAGGAGTGGCAGAAGGTAGAGGGGGAGTGGTGGAGTTGAGTGGAAGTGATGGAGTGGAAACAAAGTGAGGTGGTGACCATATCCCATATTGAAACATGAATTGAATGGGCGAGCCTTTTTAAGGTTGGATGCAGGACGCAACTTTTAGATGCATATTGTGGGGATGGGCTCCCACATGACACTACACACACACCTGGGTCATGACACATGCGGCCTTATTAGGTTTTGGTCCACCCCTACTCGCCATGGGGGTCACTACATATGGCCCACCTGCATGGGACTTCATTTCCAATGCCATGCTGGGGCTTGTGTGGGCTCTCCTGGGCTGGCCTGACCAGCCACCCCTTGTGGGATAGCCAAGTGGCCGACTTGCCTGGTTTATGGTCTATTCAAACCCATCTAAATTTTTAAACAAAATATATTAAATTTATTATCCAATATTTCAAATCACAACTAAGATTTCAAAAATAAAATTTCAAATATCATGAATAAAATTCAATTTGTAAAACAACATTTTTTTACTCTTTTTAGACCATTTTCATTCTACATTCCAAATTAACCATTATTTCCTAAAACATTGAAAACCATGGATTTTAACATTGATAACCATTGAAATTTGAATAAAAAAATTGCACCAAATTTGTGTCTATTAGTAATCTAAGGTTTGATCCAAAGGCTACTGTTCCTAGGAAACAATGATCCTCGAAAACAATTACAAAATTTTAAAGACCTCACTCGTCATTTAACACGCATGGGCATTGATCAGATTAAAAATTTATATTCCTAAAACAAAATTACTACTAGGGTGTAGTAAAGTGGAAGTGCGAGGTTGAACCCAAAGTGATCACTAGTAAGCAAGCAACCATTCAAATAAAACACTTTGAAAGGATTCCTTATTTTCACTCTTCATATTTAGTTTTTCTTGAACTAGGTAGTTTAGATTTTAATTTAGATAACTAAGAAGGGACTAGGGTCAATTTTAGGGCTTTAGGTCAAAGTAAATCCTAAATCTAACTTGGAATATAACTAAGAATTAGGATGCAAATTGGTGCAAAGTTCACCAATTGGTTTTAGTTAAACCAATTGGATCTACCTATGCTATAACTATCCCTTAGTCTAGGTATAGCTAATAACATAGATGTGTTACACTTAGCTTCTATGTAGGAAGAATAAAAAGCTAATAGTCATAGTCTGCTCAACTCCAATTAGGTTAGGTTCATTCAATTTCTCCTCCCATGGTCAAGGATATGCAGTATAATGTAATGAAAAGTTGTTTTTAACCCAATTACTAGTCATAGGGTTACTAAGGTTTAATTTATGGATTCATTAGGCTAAAAAAAACCCCTAATCTAGACCCCAAATCCTAATCAGATTAGTCTCACATTATGGTATTGATAAAAAGAAAAGGAATATAAAACATGATTAGAATAATCATAAAACGATTGAGAAATAAGAAATCCATAGTTTAGAATAAGAAAGAATCAAGATAAACAATTATAAAACAATTTAAATCCAATCAAACACTTACTAAGAATATAGAAAAAATGAACGAACAATAAGCATCAATAAATAATGACACATGTTATTGAAAATTAGTGTCAAAATGTGAGTGAAATCATAATGATCAAAAAACGGATGTGGAATGGTTAAAAAATCAAAAGGATTCAAAATAAATGAAAGTAATGAATTAAAACTGAGTTTGGAAAAGAAAAAAATGAAAAAAACATAAGAAAAATGAGAGAAATACGTAGGGTTCCCAACTTCTATGCATGGTGGATTGCTAAAAAATATATAGGCTCTAAAAGTAAACGATGTGTAAATCCTTTAGATTGTGTACTGAATTTAAGTGGATTATTCCGATATCCACACTTCAAGTAAGCCGACAGAAAATCGTGTATGTGAGATCCACAATCTTCTCTATAAAATCAGATCATATCTTTGATTTAGTGGGATCTCAAACTTTACACTTCATGTAAACTCTACATGCCATGTATGTGATTCACTTTTAGTAGGATTTTGATTTTGAAATCTTCATGACGTGTAATGTATGTACACATTGTGTACTATGTTCACGTTATGTAAGGTCTTCATGGGTTGGTCCATGGCTCTGCAGTCATGTTGTTAATGAGGACTTCATGTCATGTATGTTATACATGACCTGAAAAACCTATTTTTTCCACTTTTCAACATTTCTTCATTTGAGTCAAAAATTCCTAATTCCTATTAAAAAAACCAAAATCCAGTGCATTATTGAATGAAAAATGAATAAACCTGTAACATCCCAAGTAAGTAATGAACAATAGATATTTTTATCTATGTCTATTAATGATTAAGATAATGTTTTAGAGGCTTAAAATGAATATAAATACAATCTTATGCATGGAATACACTAATATTCTTAAAAGATTGTTTTACTGCATTTTGATGGAAAACCCTTTTTAAATCTATCTTTTGACAATTTTATAAGCCATGTTTGTCAAAATAAACTTATTATTTATTATGGGGACATCAAAATTTACTTTTTGTGAATTTTTGGTATTTTTACGATAAAGTTCATTTTTAATGAATAGTGAAAAATGTTGTATTTTAATTCAAAACCTCTTTTTAATATAATTTATTTATATGATTAGATTATATTTTGAATTGGTTTTGAAGTGAAATTAGAATATATTTTTACCATTTTATCCAATGGTGGTCATTGGAATCAATTTCACTTTGAAATTGGACTTAAACTAGTGTCAATCTTTTGATACTTATTGTTTCATAAAAACACGCTATTTGTCATGACAACGGGAATTAGTTATTAAACTAATTAATGCAACTTACATGTTTTGAATTTTGTAAAATAGACATCATTTTTGAATTCAGAATATCAAATATAGCTTAGGGTGAAGTTTTGGTATCTTTTTGAAAAACTTCAATTTTTGATGAATAGTGAAACCACTAAGTGGTAGTTAAAGAAACCGATTTTTCGTTTAAATGAAACTTTGACACTTCTATGATTTGATTTTCAAAAATCTGACATACATGGTTGTCATTAAAAAGTAAAATGTGGTTCAATGAGATTAAAATAATTTTTTGGTGAATAGTAACTTTTAAGTTCTTAATCGCGATTAGTGGTAATTAGTGTAGTTTAAGGTAAAAATAATGTTTTAATAATATGAGATGAGCTTGACACATGTCATACCCTCATTGGATGTGTCATGGCCGACCAAGACAATCCATGGGTCAACTTGGGGACCCCATGGAGCCACTTTGGTTGGGAAATGACATAAATAACTTTTTATTTAATGTTAAAGCAAAAATGACACAAACATGAGTTATTTTACTAAAACAATTGTTACATGGGGTTATACAAGTCATATTTTTGATTATAAAAATTCATTGGAAAGATAAAAGGATTTCCTACATCATAGTATTTTTTTTATAATTTTTAGACTTTAAATAAATTAAATTATTTATGACATCATTGTGATGCAACGATTACCTCATTAATAAAGGATTTAAATAAAATGGAAACATAGTGTAATATCTAAGACCTACACATGTCCAAAACCTATTGGATGAGTGGATTTAGAACCATTATCACCTTACCCTCGAATTATATCAATGTGGGACCTTTTGAATCTGAAAATCATTTTAAAATAAAGTAACATTTCTTTACTTTCCAAGAGTGCCCCTCCTCTCCTCTTATAAAAGGCCCCCACCTCTACCTCCTTACCCACACTTCCAAAGACTTTGGCTCGGACAACCCCTGCTAATTTTGTCTCTCAACTTCCCTCTATTACTCCTTGAAGCCTCACTTTGGGCAGAAGTCTTCCCAAGGAAGCCTTTGAGCTCAAACCAAAGGAAGTTACCCGATTTTAAGGTAATGTCTTCACTTGAGTCCTTTTGTTTTATTTTGTTTCTCCAACCCCCTAAACTCTTTTTATTCATTTCTTTTGTAACAACTACAGTATCTAAAATATACTAGGATGTTTTTATAATAAGGATTCTAGATACACTTACACACACCTACATCTAATGGTTAAAGGACATACTGTTTCCATGGATGGTGAATTTATGCCTCCCGAAACGATGATTGTTCAACATTCTTTAAACACCTTCAAAGGTGGCCATTAAGATGTCACTATATTTATATATGATATATAATATGTTTATGTTTTCCTTAAGCTTCTGTATTTTTCATTTTGGGCATACCTTTATGGTTTCCATTATGGGTAAACGCGATATCTTCATTTAAGGAAGTGCGGACTACCGCCCCCTCAAAGTGATTTGATTCGTTAAATACCATATGTGGGGCATATAAAGGATGTAACTATGATATTATATATGATATTATACTGGAATTATAATATACCTTTATATCATTATTATTCCATTCTATAAAATACGAAATAGAAATGAAAGTAGCGTTCATGCGTACGTACGGCTTACCGTCTCCATGAACGGTGCATTTCATTTCTTACCTCTAAATGATTATGTAATATTATAAATGCATGCATGTACTGGATATATATGACATATATTATATCTACATCATGAATACCATTCTGGATATAATGGATACATGAACAACTTGTAATTATAAAGGGCTTATTTTTGACTCAAGTACCAATGATTGTTAAAACGACCGTTATTAACTTAAATAATTACATAGTGTTCATGACATGACAATAAGTGATATAAAAGGAATAATGAACTTGAAAAAGGTTCTTAAAAAAGTAGAAATTAACTCAAGTTTATTATTCAGGAGATTAAAGAACGACCGATTCAAGTCAGTCCCGAGGTATGGGACTTCGTCTCAATCTCCTTTCATTGAGGCATATTTTGTTTTATACACAACCTTCTTTTATATGCTGTATAAACCCCTTTTACTTTTACGTTTATCCAAAAGGAATATTTTTTATACGAAGCATTTTACTAAACGACAAATGGAAATGTTTTTGTCGTACGTATGCGGCGACAATGACTTCTCCGCCGCCGTGACCTTTATTTGAGTTTTGGCTTCCTCTACAAGCCATACCTTTTTTTAAAAAGAAAAATAAATACCATGTTTTACTTTTCTTTTATTTTGGTATTGAAAATGGTTTTCATAATGTTTTTATATCAATGTGTTGTATTGATATCTTGTGATTGAAAGGTGGAAATGTTATGTTTTCTTTATGCATGTTTTATGTGATACGATTATGTTGAGGTTCTTGGGAATTATTATGAAGACGGGTGGTTCCGTGATAAACTAAGGGTGGGTGAGCCCGATATAGCTCTCCAATGCATTGGGTAACGTGAAGGAGTGAAACGTTAAGGTTTCTCCGAAGAGATTTAGGGAATATACTGTGATGGATATTCCAAACGTAACCAAGAGGGTTACTCCCTACGTAAGAATGTTATGAATGCCTCAAGTTACCTTTATGTCTTATGATTTCTATGATTTATTCATGATTTGATGAGGTATGTTAAAGTGCTTATGTTTTATGGGTAAAGTATGATTTCATTCTTATGTATATATATACCCATGTTTCCTTTCCATATATTTTTATATCCCTTACTGAGACTTTTATGCTCATCCCAAGTTTTTTTGAAATGTTTTTCACAGGTCAAGGGAAAGGTACATGATATGATGATAGTTTCAAGGAAGTGTCAAGAAAGAATCCATGTTTTATTTTAAATATGTTTCCATTGATGGGAAAGAAGAATACTATCTTTATGTAACCACTTTGTTTATATGTGGAATGTAATGCAAGTTTTATGATCTAATTCTCTAAAACTTTAAACCCAAAAAGATCCTCAATGTGTAATCTTGTAATAACTCAAGATTAAGTAAGGTTTAAGGCTGGGGACTTATAGTTGGTATCAGAGGTCGGTTTAGATAACTTTAGGAGTTAGAATTATATTAAATTATTGTCCAAAAATATTTTTTTTATGGTAAAATTGAAGTGATATAGTATTTGAAGATTACCATGTTGCTTCATCTAAGACATGTTTGTTCAGAATGGTTTTCTGCAGAGGAAACAGGGAAGCAGTGCTAGGAAGGCATACAGAAGGAAATAACCTTCTGAATCAGCATCCTGAGATGGTCAGAATTGGAACTGAACAGTTTGTTGCAGTAATGGCGCATTTGACTCAAGCGATAAATGGTGGTGGTATCCATGCATGACATTAGCCAAATCAACTGCAGAGGAACATGTCAGTGGTGGAACATTTCATGAGGCAACATCCCCCATCATTCAGAGGATCATCTGACCCTGTGTTAGCTGAAGGGTGGATTAAAGCACTGGAGAAGATTTTCAATGTCATGGGGTGTTTAGACAATCAAAAGGTTAGTCTTGCTATTTACCGTTTGGAGGGTGAGGCAGATCAGTGGTGGTCAATGGTTAAAAATATCAGGGACGCCGATGAGATTGATGCTCTTGATTGTGATGAATTCAAAGGTATGTTTCTTGAGAAGTATTTTCCTAAGGCTGTTCGACTTAGGATGGAAAATCAATTCTTGGAATTGAGGCAAGAGGAAGACTCAGTGGCTACCTATGAAGAAAGGTTCACTCGATTGGCAAGGTATGCTCCAAATTTTATCCGAGACCTTGATATTAAAATCAATCATTTTTACTCAGGATTAAAGCCAAAATATCAAAGGGAATTAGCTTCTCGTGAGTTTAAAAGTTATGAAAAGATTGTTCAATGTGCTGAGAAGGTGGAAATGGAGTTTTCCGATGATAAAGTGTTCTATAACAACCAACAGAAGAAGAGACCGAGGTGGCAGGAGAAAGGTAAGAATTATTCAAAAAAGTCTGATGGTAAGAAAACTAAGTTTCCAGTTTGTGATAAATGTGGCAAAAGGCATGCTGGGGAATGTCTTCTGAATTCTGTAAAGTGCTACCGATGTGGTAAGATGGGACATAAGGCTCGTGATTGCACTGAAAAGGATCAAGGTGAAGGTAAGACCAAATTTTATTTACAGTTAGTGAAATGTTATAAGTGCAAAGAGATGGGTCACTATGCAAAAGAGTGTCCGACAAAGAGCTTGAGTGATGGGAAGCAGTTTGAATACAAGAAGAAAGGGGTGGTGAAATCCTTTGAAACTACTTCAGCAGATGTCAGGCCATCAAATGAAGTTGTATCAGGTACTTTGTTTGTTTTTTTAGATTATGCCAGTGTTTTGTTTGATTCGGGGTCTACACATTCTTTTATCTCTGAAAAATTTTCTAGTAAAATGGGAATACCATCTCAAGAAATGACTCCTGAACTTTTGGTAAAAACACATGGGGGAAATGTTGAGGCAAAAAGAATTTATAAGAATCTTCCTATCCTTATCTGTGGAAATAACCTACTTGCAAACCTTATTGTTCTACCTCTAGTAGAGTTTGATGTTATCCTAGGTATGGATTGGATCTCTATTTACCATGATAAGATTGACTGTATAGCTAAAGAAGTTTCTTTTCAGAAAGACTTTCAGTTTGTGTACAATAATGAACCCTTACTGTTGATAACTTATCAAGAGGCCGAGAAACTTGTAAAAAATGGAAATGAATGTTACCTTGCACACATCGTTGAAAATAAAGGAACTGTTCAGATTAATGATGTGCCAGTGGTAAATGAGTATCCTGATGTTTTTCCTGATGAGTTGCCTGGAATAATACCAGATCGGGAAGTTGAATTTACTGTTGAATTAGTTCCTGATTCTAAGCCAATTTCAAAACCCCCTTATCGAATGGCTCAAATTGAACTTTTAGAGTTGAAGGAGAAATTGAAAGATTTATTAGAGAAAGGTTTCATTCGACCTAGCACATCACCATGGGGTGCTCCTGTTTTATTTGTTAAAAAGAAAGATGGTTCAATGAGACTTTGCATTGATTATAGAGCCTTAAATAACATCACTGTTAAGAACAAATATCCTTTGCCTCATATCGATGATTTGTTTGATCAGATCCATGGAGCTCAGTATTTTTCAAAGATTGACTTGAGATCGGGGTACCATCAGCTGAAGGTAAAGGAAGCAGACATTCCGAAGACTGTGTTTTGTACAAGATATGGCCATTATGAATTTGTAGTAATGACTTTTGGGCTAACCAATGCACCTACTGTATTCATGGACTTAATGAATAGAATTTTCCATGAGTTCTTGGATAAGTTTTTGGTGGTTTTCATTGATGATATTTTTGTGTTTTCTAAAAGTAAAGAGGAGCATGAAAGACATTTAAGAGTTATCTTTCAAACCTTAAAAGAAAAGAAACTGTATGGAAAATTCAGCAAGTGTGAGTTTTGGTTGCAACAAATTTCTTTCCTTGGTCACATTGTTTCTAAATATGGGATAACTGTTGATCCTGCAAAAACAAAAGTTGTGGAAGACTGGCCAAGACCCACAAATGTAACTGAGATTCGTAGCTTACTTGGTTTGGCAGGCTATTACCGAAGGTTTGTTAGAAATTTTTCACGGTTATCTAGTCTAATGACTAAGCTAACTAGAAAGGGTGTTAATTTTATCTGGAAAAAAGAATGTGATGATTGTTTTCAGGAATTGAAAAGAAGATTGGTGAAAGCTCCAGTTTTGGCACTACCTTCCAGGAATGATGAGTTTGTTATCTACAATGATGCTTCATTGAAAGGACTTGGTTGCGTCCTAATGCAGAATGATCAGGTAATTACTTATGCTTCACGACAGTTGAAAACTCATGAGGTAAATTACCCTACACATGATTTGGAATTAGCTGCTGTTGTTTTTTCTTTAAAAATTTGGAGGCATCATTTGTATGGAGTAAAGTGTGAAATATATACTGATCAAAAAAGTTTAAAGTATATATTCACTCAGAAAGAGTTAAGCATGAGACAGAGGAGATGGTTGGAATTAATCAAGGATTGTGATTGTACAATTCATTACCATCCGGGAAAAGAAAATAAAGTGGCTGATGCTTTGAGTCGAAAAAGTAATGCTTCATTAACAATGTTGCATTTGGAATGTGATCCTTTGGTTAATGATTTGATGAACTTTGGAATAGAAGTTTTTTTCGCAGGATGTTCTTCTGTTTTGTTTCAGATATCAGTGAGATCATCTCTATCAGATAGAATCAAGCAAGCACAGAAGCAAGACAGTGAGTTGTAGAAAAAGGTAGAGCTGGTTCAGAAAGGTAAGTTGCCTGAATTCAACATTGATAATGATTGTGTTTTGAGATTTGGGAAGAGATTGTGTGTGCCTTGTGATTCACAGTTGAAGAGAGAGTTGTTATGTGAAGCTCATAGTTCTCTGTTTTCAGTTCATCCTGGCAGTACTAAGATGTACAGAGATCTGCGAGAGTATTACTGGTGGGATGGAATGAAAAGAGATATTGCTGATTTTACTGTGAAGTGTTTGACATGTCAACAGGTTAAAGTAGAGCGGCAGTTACCGAAAGGGATGCTTCAGCCTTTACCAGTGCCAGAGTGGAAATGGGAGAATATATCGATGGACTTTGTTGTGGGATTACCAAAGGCATCTCGAGGTAATAATGCAATCTGGGTTATTGTTGATCGCTTGAATAAATCTGCTCATTTCCTTGCTATACGAGATACTTTTTCCTAGATCAAATTTCCCTGTTTGTATCTTAAAGAGATAGTCAGGTTACATGGAGTTCCTCTCTACATTGTATTTGACCGTGATCCCAGGTTCACTTCTAACTTTTGGAAAGGCCTTCAGAAGTCGTTGGGTACTGAATTAAATTTTAGTACAACTTTTCATCCTCAATCAGATGGGCAGTCAGAACGAACAATTCAGACCTTGGAGGATATCCTACGAGCTTGTTCGATGGATTATCAGGGAAGTTGGGACCAACATATTTCTTTGGTTTAATTTTCATATAATAACAGTTTTCATTCCAGTATACAAATGACACCATTTTAGGAATTATATGGGAAGCGGTGTCGAACTCCATCTTTCTGGGATGAAGTGGGTGAAAGGAAGTTGATGGGACCAAAATTGGTAAAAGAGATGGCAGAAAAAGTTCAGCTGATTCAGAAACACATGATAACATCTTAGAGTAGGAAAAAGAGTTATGCAGACAACAGGAGAAAAGATCTATCTTTTGAGGTAGGTGATCATGTTTTTCTCAAAGTATCACCATGGAAAAGTGTGATGCGAGTTGGTAAGAAAGGAAAGCTGAGTCCAAGGTTCATTGGACCATATGAAATTCTGGAGAGAGTTGGATCAGTTGCTTACCGAGTGGCTTTACCTCCGAGTTTATCTCAGGTACACAATGTTTTTCATGTTTCGATGTTGAGAAAGTATATGCCAGATCCATCTCATGTTTTGAGTCCAGAGGTAGTTCAGCTAGAAGAGAACCTATCTTATGAGGAACAACCGGTCCAGATTCTTGACCATAGGGATCAAGTGTTATGGAATAAGGTGATTAATCAGGTAAAGGTTTTTTGGAAAAACCACATGATGGAAGAGGCAACATGGGAATCTGAAAATGCAATGAGGGATAAGTACCCCCATTTATTCGATAAGTAAATAAATTACGGGGACACAATTTTCTAAAGGGGGGAAGGATGTAACATCCCAATTAAGTAATTAATAATAGATATTTTTATCTATGTCTATTAATGATTAATATAGTGTTTTAGAGGCTTAAAATGAATATAAATACAATCTTATGCATGGAATACACTAATATTCTTAAAAGATTGTTTTACTGCCTTTTGATGGAAAACCCTTTTTAAATCTATATTTTGACAATTTTATAAGCTATGTTTGTCAAAATAAACTTATTATTTATGATTGGGACATCAAAATTTACTTTGTTTCAATTTTTGGTATTTTTCCGATAAAGTTCATTTTTTAATGAATAGTGAAAATGTTGTATTTTAATTCAAAACCTCTTTTTAATATAATTTCTTTATATGATTAGATTATCTTTTGAATTGGTTTTGAAGTGAAATTAGAATATATTTTTACCATTTTATCCAATGGTGGTCATTGTAATCAATTTCACTTTGAAATTGTACTTAAACTAGTGTCAATCTTTTGATACTTATTGTTTCATAAAAACACGCTATTTGTCATGACAGCGGGAATTAGTTATTAAATTAATTAATGCAACTTACATGTTTTGAATTTTGTAAAATAGACATCATTTTTGAATTCGGAATATCAAATATAGCTTAGGGTGAAGTTTTGGTATCTTTCTGAAAAACTTCAATTTTTGATGAATAGTGAAACCACTAAGTGGTAGTTAAAGAAACTGATTTTTCGTTTAAATGAAACTTTGCCACTTCTGTGATTTGATTTTCAAAAATCCGACATACATGGTTTTCATTAATAAGTAAAATGTGGTTCAATGAGATTAAAATAATTTTTTGGTGAATAGTAACTTTTAAGTTCTTAATCGCGATTAGTGGTAATTAGTGTAGTTTAAGGTAAAAATAATGTATTAATAATATGAGATGAGCTTGACACATGTCATACCCTCATTGGATGTGTCATGTCTGACCAAGACAATCCATGGGTCAACTTGGGGACCCCATGGAGCCACTTTGGTTGGGAAATGACATAAATAACTTTTTATTTAATGTTAAAGAAAAAATGACACAAACATGAGTTATTTTAATAAAACAATTGTTACATGGGGTTATACAAGTCATATTTTTGATTATAAATAGTAATTGGAAAGATGAAAAGATTTCCTACATCATAGTATTTTTTTTATAATTTTTAGACTTTAAATAAATTAAATTATTTATGACATCATGATGATGCAGCGATTACCTCATTAATAAAGGATTTAAATAAAATGGAAAGATAATGTAATATCTAAGATCTACACATGTCCAAAACCTATTTTATGAGTGGATTTAGAACCCTTATCATCTTACCCCCTAATTATATCAATGTGGGACCTTTTTAATCCGAAAATCATTTTAAAATAAAGTAACATTTCTTTACTTTCCAAGAGTGCCCCTCCTCTCCTCTTATAAAAGGCCCCCACCTCTACCTCCTTACCCACACTTCCAAAGCCTTTGGCTCGGCCAAACCCTGCTCATTTTGTCTCTCCACTTACCTCTTTTACTCCTTGAAGCCTCAATTTGGGCAGAAGTCTTCCCAAGGAAGCCTTTGAGCTCAAACCAAAGGGAGTTACCCAATTTTAAGGTAATGTCTTCACTTGAGTCCTTTTGTTTTATTTTGCTTCTCCAACCCCCTAAACTCTTTTTATTCATTTATTTTGTAAAAAATCCAGTATCTTCAATATACTAGGATTTATTTATAATAAGTATTCGAGCTACACTTACACACACCTACATCTAATGGTTAAAGGACATATTGTTTCTGTGGATGGTGAATTTATGCCTCTCGAAACGATGATTGTTCAACATTCTTTAAACACCTTCAAAGGTGGACATTAAGATGTCACTATATTTATATATGATATATAATATGTTTATGTTTTCCTTAAGCTTCTGTATTTTTTATTTTGGGCATACCTTTATGCTTTCCATTATGGGTAAACACGATATCTTTATTTAAGGAAGTGCGGACTACCGCCCCCTCAAAGTGATTTGATTCGTTAAATACCACATGTGGAACGTATAAAGGATGGAACTATGATATTATATATGATATTATACTGACATTATAATATACCTTTATATCATTATGATTCCATTCTATAAAATACGAAATAGAAATGAAAGTAGCGTTCATGCGTACGTACGACTTACCGTCTCCATGAACGGTGCATTTCATTTCTTACCTCTAAATGATTATGTAATATTATAAATGCATGCATGTACTGGATATATATGACATATATGATATCCACATCATTAATACCATTCTGGATATAATGGATACATGAACAACTTGTAATTATAAAGGGCTTATTTTTGACTCAAGTACCAATGATCGTTAAAACGACCGTTATTAACTTAAATAATTACATAGTGTTCATGACATGACAATAAGTGATATAAAAGGAATAATGAACTTGAAAAAAGTTCTTAAACAAGTAGAAATTAATTCAAGTTTATTATTCAGGAGATTAAAGAACGACCGAGTCAAGTCGGACCCGAGGTATGGGACTTCGTCTCAATCTCCTTTCATTGAGGCATATTTTGTTTTATACACAACCTTCTTTTATACGGTGTATAAACCCCTTTGACTTTTACGTTTATCCAAAAGGAATCTTTTTTATACGAAGCGTTTTACTAAATGAAAAAAGGGAATGTTTTTGTCGTACGTATGCGGCGACAACGACTTCTCCGCCACTGTGACCTTTATTTGAGTTTCGGCTTCCTCTACAAGCCATACCTTTTTTTAAAAAGAAAAATAAATACCATGTTTTACTTTTATTTTATTTTGGTATTGAAAATGGTTTTCATAATGTTTTTATATCAATGTGTTGTATTGATATCTTGTGATTGAAAGGTGGAAATGTTATGTTTCCTTTATGCATGTTTTATGTGATACGATTATGTTGAGGTTCTTGGGAATTATTATGAAGACGGGTGGTTCCGTGATAAACTAAGGGTGGGTGAGCCCGATATAGCTCTCCAATGTGTTGGGTAACGTGAAGGAGTGAAACGTTAAGGTTTGTCCGAAGAGATTTAGGGAATATACTGTGATGGGTATTCCAAACGTAACCAAGAGGGTTACTCCCTACGTAAGAATGTTATGAATTCCTCAAGTTACCTTTATGTCTTATGATTTCTATGATTTATTCATGATTTGATAAGGTATGTTAAAGTGCTTATGTTTTATGGGTAAAGTATGATTTCATTCTTATGTATATATGTACCCATGTTTCCTTTCCATATATTTTTATATCCCTTAATGAGCTTTTTATGCTCATCCCAAGTTTTTTTGAAATTTTTTTCACAGGTCAAGGGAAAGGTACATGATATGATGATAGTGTCAAGGAAGTGTCAAGAAAGAGTCCATGTTTTATTTTAAATATGTTTCCATTGATGGGAAAGAAGAATACTATCTTTATGTAACCACTTTGTTTATATGTGGGATGTAATGCAAGTTTTATGATCTAATTCTCTAAAACTCTAAACCTGAAAAGATCCTCAATGTGTAATCTTGTAATAACTCAAGATTAAGTAAGGTTTAAGGCTGGGGCCTTATAAAACCATAAATAAATGCATCCAAAATGTCTATATAAATCCATATTATCAATTGGACCAAGCCAAACACATATATTGGTAAAGTGATAAAGTGGTTTAGTATGGAGAACTCCAAAAGGGATCTTCACTAGGGTTTCATGGCATGAATCTTAAGAAGATTTAGGATCCCTATAAAGTGTTATAAATAATGGATAATATTCCTTATGCATCCACCATAGGATCTATCATGTACTCCATGTTATGAACTTGACCTGATGTCTCTTATACTTTGATCATAACTAGTAGATACCAATATAATCCTAGTGAGATTCATTGGATTTATGTGAATAACATTATTAAGTATGTGAGAAGGAATAAGGATATATTCTTGTTATTTATAGAAGAGTATGAACTTTGTTTAAATGGTTAGACAGATTCTAGTTTCCAATCTAATAAATATGATATGAAATCTCAATCTGGGTTCATGTTTTTCCTAAAACTTAGAGCTACTAGTCAGAAGAGTTCCAAAAAAGTCACCAAAACAGACTCAAAAATAGATGAAAAGTACATCACTACATCAGATGCTACAAAGGAAGCTATTTGAATTAAGAAGTTAATCATTAAATTTGGTGTGTTTCCTAGCATTGAAGGAGAAATTAATCTATATTATGATAAACATGGGATTTTTTCTTAAGAAAAGGAACCCAGATCTCACCAAAGGACCAAAAACATTATTCTAAAATAACATATCATATGAGAGATCATTTAGAGGGATGATGTAATGATTATTTGGGTGGATAAAAAAGAAAATATAGAAGATCTATTGACAAAACCATTACTATGGTAACAACATGAGGGTTATGTATAATCTTTCGATCGGTTGCAATGGTTGTAAATGTATCATGATATTATAATAAAGGAAATATTCATCTATAATTCATTTATATTTAAAAAATATTATTCAATATGAATAGTTTAATGATAATATCCCTTCAAAGTGAAATTATGAGTTTTCCTTAACTGATGATCAATATAGAGTCTTTTGGGATGTGTTGATATGTTAAGGTTAATATGAATAGAATATTACAATCATTGAAAATATTTATATATGAGATAATAATAGTATATTCATGATGTAATAAAAGGATAATTATTAATTGGATTCATCCACTAAAATATATCTCATGGAATGTCATACAACATCAATATACTTAGGGGTGTATTCTTATTATCAATATTTCTTACCCAAGGTTGATGAGATACCTAGTATGAGAACCTTTATACTTTGATACCCTATTTATGAAAGTAAAAAGTGAACATAGATAATATAGTGGTGGTTGGGTTTGTTGTTAATCATGTCATTGGTTAATGCACAACCAAGATAGGATTTTTCCACTTGTATGAAAATTAAAAGACATCTGTCCATTGATTGAATTAGATAGTAGAAAAAAATGGTTTTGATTAGATTATTTATATATAATGTGATCAAATACTTGGATGAGTGAAACATGATATAATAATTAAATAAATGAATGACATGTTATGTATTCATTTACTTGGTCAGTCCTTTTCAGAGAATAAAGAAAATATGAGTTGGCTATACTAGATTGACAGGTTCTATGTCTAGTGGTCACTCAATGTCATGGAAAAACGGATTAAATAGGTATGAATATGATGTATTTGATACATATTGTGGTGTATATATTCATATAGAGATATGATTATGTTTTATAAAGATCACACTAGACCCTTTAGTAGCTTGAGTAACATTGATACTTTGTTAGAGGCTGATATTTTCTTATATCTATGAAATGAGTATTTCATTTTTCTTTCAATTATACTAAGGCCCATAGGGCCACATAGTTAGGCCCTTGGATAAGGATATAGTTTTGGAAAAAGTTTTTGTTCAAAATTAATAGAGTTCAGTAAAATTATATCCAAAAGAGTTTGGATGGATTCCATAAGATTTGTGAAGTTTATCAAAGTGGGAGATTGTTGGAAGTGAACATAAAATCTATGCATCTTATTCATGTTTAATATATATATATATATATTATGTTTTTATGTTATATTAAATATGTGTGTGATTTATATTAAGTATAGTTTCATGTGATTCAATGTCTTGCACTGACACTTCATCCCACATGATTTTTCATCAATTAAAAACCAACAGTTTGGTTTATTAATATTTTATCATTCAAATGAATCATCAAATGAATATAAAACTCAATATATCAAACTCATAAGATTAATTAAAAAGTAGGAGTGTTGATATTTAGTTATATAAGATATATAATCTCTTCTATTATGTGGGGGTGTGTGCAGATAACATTTATTTAATGAATTTTTGATCACCGGTTTCATGAAAAGTTGATAAAATGCACTTCCTACCATAACTCTATTTATATATCTTAACAATATTCTATAAACCCTTTATATATTATATAATCCTCTTTATGTGATCAAGTATCCACTAGATGATGTACTCCCTCAGAGGCAGGATGTATTTTTTTCTACATCAGTGATTTACATCAAACAAATTCCATCAACAAAAAATATGGAAGTTGCTAAAATAATCAATTTATAGGTTCTCTATTCATCTTTTTTATGATATTTTTTATATTTGATTTCTATATGAAATATAAACCTACTTATGGGTTGGTTTCTAGTGATAATAATCATTATATGATTAAACAAAACCCATTAGTTCAATAATGCTCACTACAAATGATATCGAGTGTAATAAAGCATTATTAAATAATATTGTATTGCTGAACAAAATTAACCAATCCTAACCAATATTTAATTGAACAATAAGAATTTAAATCATATTAACATTCACCAAAATTAATCCTATCATTCCAACCTAACCAAAACTAGAATAAATCAAACCAAAATGAACAAAGTTGATTCAATTTGGTCAAGAAATATTCCGATTAATTTTCTTATTATTGTAGTGGGTTGGGTTGGATGAGTTTAATTTAGTTTATTTATATTCATTTTTTTCATTTTGTATCAGTTCAACTAGGTTTGGTTGTGTTTAGTTTGATTAATAATTGGTTAGGTTAGTTTGTTACATTTAGATTCAATTCATCTTTTTTGGTTTTTTTATTAATATTTTTTAGTTTGGTTTAGTTTGGGTCAATATAGTTTAGTTTAGTTTAGGTAATTTTTGTTTGTTTTATTTTAGTTTCATTAAATTTATAGTAGTTTTTTGTTTTTTAATTCAAGTACTATTTGGGAAGATAAATTAAATTCTATTTGGTCTAGTTTAGTTAATTTTTACTCATTTTTGTTTGTCTTGATTCAGTTCCATTTGGTGTAATTCAATACAATATGATTTAGATTATTTTTATATATGTTATTATAGTTCATTTATGTAAAGGTTTAATTGTATTTAGTTTAGTTTAATTTAATTTTGTTTCAGGTCTGTTTTGTTAAAGTTTTTCCCTTTTGTTTCAATTTGGTTTTTTATGTTTGATTTGGATTGGGTCAGGTATGAATATTTATGTTTATTTATATTTAATTTCATTATATTCCTATCAGTTTATTTAGATTTTATAGTTTACAAGTTTATATGTTAATATTAAATGAATCTATTTATATATAAATATTAATTGAAACTAATGTTAACACAATTTAGAGTTTATATGTATACCTATAAGAAGTTTATATGTTTATATTTTAATATAGTTTACATTTTTAAATGTGTTAGGAAAAAATACCCCATGATGGTGTTTTTGGGATGATTGTGTTTGTTGACAAGGTTTGATGTTGTTGACAAAGGATGGTTGTCAAATAATGAATGGAGATTTAGCATGAATGCTTGATCTCACACAAAGCACGAATGCTGAACCTGATCTCATGAAAAGTGTGAATGGTCAACTTGATCTTGTGAAAAGTGTGAATGCTGAAATGAACTCATGAAGTGAAAATGATGAACTAATATCATGATGTGATCATGAGTGGAAATCATAGCAATCATTGGAACTCGTGTTGGGTCACAAAAATCATTGAAAGACAACAACACTGACAATCACAAGATTAAATTGTGATATCAAGACAGGATCTCAAAAACTTCATGATTATATTTGAGTACCATGATGGGATCTCATGCAGTGCCCATGATTGTCTTTGGATCTCACAAAGGGATCTCACACAGCACCCATGATTTTCTTTGGAGATCACACTCGGATCTTGCACAAAGGGAAAACAGGACTCGTGCAAAGTGTGAATGTGGACTAGGGACTTGTGAAAAGCATGAATATGAACCAAGGACTTATGAAAAGTGTGAATGTGAATGCAGATGAAGGAATCATGCAAGGTGTGAATACAAACCAGGGAATCACTCTAGGGGTTTTCACCCGGATCTCACAGAGCATGTGATGTCCATGAGGTGTATGGTTGTTTGTGATTTGTGGAGTTAAGGTGGCGGACACTCACCTATAAATACCCAATGACCCATCCTTAACTATTGAAAAAGTTATGTTTAAAATATTGATATGAAACAATGTCTAAGAATAAGGTTTGTGGAGAGATCTCATGAAAGAGACTCACAAAGAGGTCTTGGAACAATGGTTAATAGAGAGATCTCATGAAGGTGTATACATGATTGACATCGTGTAAGAGTTTCTCATGAGCTGAACATGGTCTTACACAAACCAAAAAATCAATCTCACACCATGAACTCATGATCAATGTGAAAGCTGACTTGTGGAAGGGACTCATGGTTAGAATTAAAGAGAACTCACAAAAGGGACTCATGCCAGGGTCTCATGCCAGGGTCTCGTGTTAGGGTCTTGCATCAGGATCTTGTGTAAGGGTCTCATGCCAGGATCTCATGCCAAGGGTCTCACACCAAGATCTCGCACAAGGGGTTAAATGAAAGGATCTCACATAGGGGAATCACATCAGATTATTGTGCATGGTGATATTCACCTACATTACCCTGCGAATAGTATCATTGTCACATTTGAAATTTGAAGGATAAGAAGAAGACAAAAGATCTCTAGCATTTAAAAATAGTTAGAGAAGGTTCTTATTCACTACTATATTCATGTAAATGAAGGGAATAATTGGAATCACTCAAAAATCTTTCCCAAGTGAAGGTAATTTCTATGTCTACAGTAAAGAGATTTTTGATTAAGTTGTTCGGAAGGTGGAAGTGTTTCATCCAAGTGTTTTCACATAAGTAAAGAAGCAACCTAGAAAGATCTTTAATAGAGAATATACCTAAAATTGAGGACTCATTCATTAGTGATAATTAAGGGACCTACATATCCATAAAATGTGTTTGGATCCTTTCTAGAGTAGTGAGAAAAGTAATAGGAAGAAGGAGATACTTTCCATCAGTAGTGAGTCATTGAAAGAGAGTTAGGGAGTAACCCTTGGTAAATTAGTGAGCTAACCTTAAAATTTATAAAGGCTATGAGCCTGGGCATAGAATTGATCTAGTCTAAACCTTGTATTTTGGAAATGATCCTTAGTGGATTTGGTACATCACCACATTTCCGTTGTATGCTCATTGTACATACCCTAGTGAAGGTGAACCAAGTAAAAATATCCGCACCCTTGTGTTTTCTTTCTTTCTTTACTTTCTATACATCATCATTAGATAAATGTTAGAAAGGATGAGATAAATATAAATACCAAAGATAAAGCAAAGTGACCCTTGTAATAAAGAGGTCAAGATCCAGTGGGGTGAGAAGAATTTTGAAAAGAATATCTATACCCTGATTCACCCCCCACTCAGGGTTTCTAGTCCTCAGTTGGACCTAACAAAATGTTTATACGTTAATATTATGTGAAGCTATTTTCCTATTTATATGTTAATACTAATTCATACTATTTATAATATATAAATTGAAACATTATTTCTAACAAAAACTCTAATGTGTAGTTTAATGCCATAAGGAACCCTCTTTTAGAGTCGAGGAAGACCTAATTTCCAAAGGTAGATCATTTATAGGAATTTATCAGTGAAACCTTAGAATTTATGTTGGTTGATAGGGTGGGAGGATATAATCATCACACCTTTTTGAGGAGATTATTTCTTACTATTCTAAACTAAAATAGATTTATGTTATTTTCATGAATCCTTCCCATGTCCTAATATGAGATTAGTTACCCCTATTCTAGAAATTGGTCATTATCATGCATCGATGTGAACATATATATATATATATATATATATATATATATATATTAGGTTCTCCATATTTATTTAATTTATTATCCAGTTATTCTTAGTTTTAAGAGTGATATGGTGTACTGCCACACAGATGGGCACTATGGAGTTTATCACTATACAAAATGGTGGTATAAATTTATGGTGTTGGGATAACACCCATATGAAGGTTTACATATTTATCCTTATAAAAGGAATAATAACCCATGTAGTTCAATGTTTCTTAATGGGGAGTGTTGTACTTTTTAAGTTCATGTGACAAGGATCGATCTATGTAGTTTAATGACATGCGATAAGGAATATTAGGAGAAATTTTCCAAGAAAGGGTTGGGGTGGGACTTATGCATGAAAAATAATTTCTAGTTAACCTCTAAGGGAATATAGCCTAGTGATGGTAGGTTGGTTTCATATGAAAAATGTCCCTTTGAGGTATGGGTTTGATTTGGTTAGTGGGAATATGGAACAATAAGTAGAATATGGGTTCATTAGGAATATGGCCTGACAAAGGAAGTATAGGGATACCCAAATAGAATATGGCCCTTCAAGTGAGGCATGGTTTCATTAGGAATATGACTCAATGAGGAGAGTTTTCAAGGAATTTGGACTTGTTGAATGGGACATCCAGATTTATGGGGAATATAGCTTGATGAGAAAGGATATAAGTGGCTTCATGAGGAATATAGACCCATGAGGATGAGAATGAATGGTTTATGATGTTGGATTTGAACCTTAGAGAAGCATCCTATATGTACCATTAAAATAAGAATAAAATACCATGTATTTTGAGTTTCATAGTTTAAGGACGTGTGGTAGGACCATGACATACAATTTAACATCATTAAGTAAGGATGTTGTCATGAAATTTTATGTTGTGATACTAGGACATTGTCTACATAGTTTAATGTCATTACATAGGAACATATGTATCATGAACGATGTGATAACAGAGGATTTAATGGGGATTCTGAATATTGAGCTACCCATAGTTGGTATATCTTAGATTATTAATTGGAGAAAAAACTCATCATTTATATATGAGTCAGGACTTACACATAGAAGTTAGCCATCTCATATTCCCATATTACTCCCTATTAGCAGGTAAAGAAAATTTAGGGAGACCCACTCCTAGACAAGAGACTAGAAGGGTAAATGTAGGGCTTATTCCATCTTTGGTTGCCTCTCTTGTTGACTGGGTTCAGGTATCTACTAAACTCCCTGAACAATAAAATTTGAGTCAAGTTCCACCAGATAAGGTTCTATAGTCTAGGGATAGTATCACCAATTTCCCTATGATAGGAACCCTCATTATTAAAGTAATGAAAAATTGAAAATTCTTCGAAGGCCTTATTAGTTACGAAGGACAAGAAAGAGACACCTTTTATCAGGGGAATTAATGATCAAAGGGGGGCACTCTAGCATGCCCAAAAACTTGATCATATCTATCAGGTGGCTTGAAAATATGTATTTTATTGGATATTTTGGGGTTTACTTAGAAAAGTGGTCCATTAGTTGATTGGATACTCTATATCTTTGTATGGGTGGATAAAAGGTTCAGACACCCAAAGTAGGCTAGACAACACAATTATCTTGCGATAGTGCACTCAGTACATGTGATAGGTAGGTGGAGGGGAGCCAGATCACATGACATTTGGGTGTATGATGGTGGATGATCCACTTGGTAGGAATGCAATGAAGTTTGATCCTCCTAGTAGGTTGATAGTGGAGGATGATATACCATGTAGGTGCATAGTGGAAATTGGTCTATGCGATATCTGGGTGTGTAGAAGGTAGACCCTCCTAAGGACCTCATGAAAGAGGCTGATCCATTTATTAATCCCTCAAAGGAGGTTATTACACCTAAAATAGGATTTAAGGGATTATCCCATGCGGTTGATAGGTGTCAAAAAGGCCGATCTACACAGTAAACTTACGTAGGAGGGATGACCACCTTGGGATATGTGTGGAGGAAAGGGATCTACATGGTAGCTATGTAAGGAAGCCCCCCTGCACTAGGATAATGATTAATACCTCACAAAAGAGGCTTAAAAAAATAAATAATTTCTCATAACTCATAGGTTTTTAGGATTACCTTGTAAACAATTATTTTCTCTTATTTTTCATTGAGTCTCTCCATCCTCTTTTTTTATGTGTCATAACTAGGGTATTTATAATAAATAATCAGGTAAATAATTTTCAGAATAGGAATTCACATGGTTAAGGGGTGATATAATGTAGTTTTCCCTCACTATATTTTTGCATGTAAGGGTTCCACTGATTTAGAGGGTGATCATGGAGGTGATTGTCTTGGGTACATGCGGTTGGAGATCACCTAGTAGGTGGGGATTATGAGATCTCTTCATATCAGAGTCACATGGATGGTATATAAACATGAATTTGATGGGTGTCATGGGGAGATGGCTTCATAGGGTCTCTTCTATCCTTTTTATTTGGAAATTCCATAGATGTCAACAAATGACTCCTCATAATGGATTTCAATTAGGAAAAAAATTGGGACATTTTGAGGAAGTAAAATAGAAGCCCGTGTGAACTACTACATGGTCACCCTGCCACCCTATAGTCCATGTGGTTCAGTGAAATACTCAAACACATGGAACACATTGAGAAACTAAATGGTTATAATATATATTATAAACAAGGTGAGACCCTCATTTCATCTTCACTTGTTTTTCTTGATGATTTGGATCCTTTAAAAGTGAATGAAATTTTTTCACTATCTACCCTACCAAACTTCCTCACAAATAAATGGATTCCATGAGCTCAGTAAGTATCTTTACACCTCAGCGTGGTTAATTTCACTATTCACCTTGATAGTGGCTGGACATACACATAGTTATTTTAACCCTTTCCCAAATGCTGTATTTATTTGAGAATACTCCATATTATCACACATAATATCCTTATACCAGAAAACATTCTCAATTTACATGTGATTTTCATGTGACAACCACATAATTTGCATAATATTTTCCATACTTTGACATTTTTATAGATTTTTAACCATTTCCCCACTTATATTTTCAAAAAATTACCACAATTGAGAGGAGGATCACCATCAATAGAAACATAAAGGGAGACCCTTGGTACTATTTCATTCCTCAAAATGAGGCAGTGGATAATCTTCTCACCCCAAAAATTTAGGATTACCCATTATCTGAAAAACTACCCATGTATGACTTTAGGCTAGTAGATGACATTTTGATTCTTATGCCTAATCATAATAGACCATTAGCATGGTTCACATACTCCTTGGGCTATATCCAAGTAAACATCTCTGATGAGGGTCAAATCATTCTAGAGGCTTATCAAGGAAGTGCATATATTCTGACTCACTCTTATCTAAATCAATAAGATTAAGATCAAAATCAATAATATATTTTATTATAAATGTTCATATATTCTTAGTAATTCCCTAAAAAATCAATGAGGAGGATGGATTTTGAAGTGGTATTTTCAATTGGGTGGTGGCTTCTCTAATGAGTGGGCCTAGGCCTTCTGGGTGAATTAAAGTTATGCCATGTTCACTAAACAATTTCATGCAGTTGATCAATATGAGGTAATATAGATTTCCCAATTCATAGTGTACCATATTAAAAAACTTCTCCCAGATCTGTTCAGTAAATTGTGTTCAGCTGCCAACACCTTTCATCTATTACATGGTGAGGTAAGGATTGACCTATGGGTTATCTAGAAACTAGGATAATCTTGATTCTGAATATGATATATGATGAATTTCTCCCTATATTTATTGTTTTGGAAGATACATGACAAACCCCTACCTTAGAAATACATCTACTGACTGAAGTAGAGAGAATCTTTGGGAAGGGGCTTTGTCTTCTTTAGATTATCCCATTTAGAGAATATTTTTATGCCTTACTTCAATATAGAGGACCAATGTGAGGATTAAAAAACTCAAAGAGTTTCCCCAACCAACAATCTATGAACATCAAGGGTTTTTATTAGATTAATTTGGAAGAGGTTTAATACCACTCATGGGGGTACACAATTCAACCTAGTGTGTCCCCTGCCCTTTTTCTAGAAGGGTTCCTAGCTATGTTTTTAAGTGGTTGGATATTTACTTTTGTGTATTCCTACTTAGGTATTAAGATCAGTACCCTGGTAATGGTATTATTTTTAGAATAAGGCTAGATAATCAATCTAGTGGTTCTAGTTCTTACACGAATTTACCATCTGTTGGTTCATATGCAAGAAGGGAGGAAATTATACCAAATTAGTGATCCATTTCAATTTTTGTATAGCTGAATTTCACAACACTTTCATTGTTACAGGTCTCAAAACACTCTAAAAATTCCCCATTCTTAATATCACCATAAGATACTTGAAATTATGGTCATTTAACCAATGTACCTAAACATTACTGAAGCCACTAACATTCTCGAGAATTACTCATGTTTTATCCTTATTCCTTATAGGGACAAATCTTCTGGGAGAGTCATTGACAATTACTGTGACACTTAGGAAGAATGATATTTCATCATTTCTTTTTAGTATTGGGTTTAATGGAACAAATAGATGAAATACTCATATAAAAATCTCATATACCTCACATATTCACACACCAATTTAGGAACTTGTATAGGGAATCTCATCTTACTTTCTTTTAGGTCAAGAGTGAAAAAAATCCCATTTTTATCCACCATCTATGGATAATGCTAACATGGGAGTCTAAAAATGATGATATTATACTACCATACACTATTTATTCAACAAACCTACTATAGGATCATTCTAGAGAATGAGTAGAGTGCTACCCATATGGAATGATTGGATGTATTGTCCAATGGGTGAGCAAACCACTAGCTTTCTAGACTCCACTACCCAATGTCACTTTATAGAGAATATTTAAACTAGTGTCCCATGGACCTATACTCTGAGAAACACATGGAGTCCCCATATTCAAATTACATTCATATCAAGGGAATAATAGGATTGGGGGTGGTGAACAGAGCTACATACAATATTGATGACATTGGTTTTGTTACACCAACAATAAGTGATCCTCTAAAAGAAGCTTCCCTACCAAGTCAATCCATTGAACCGTCCAAGAAGTAGTGTTTGAATATTCATTTATGCCTCCTACACTAGTCATATACATTTACTCTACCATATATTTGATCTTTGATTACATACATGAAGTAGTGAGAGAATGTGATGCATATCCTAAAGTTTCTACTAAATATCAGGTGGTGAGGAAGTGAGATTGATGACAAGTTCATGATATTATTATGGAGAATCAACTGATGGATATTAGTGATGAGGTAGATAACTTTAACCATATCTTCCATGTATTAGGTCTAGGAGGTTTAAACAATGAGCACCTATGTACTATCGTACAAAAATTCTTTATTACTTGAAAGAAACTAACAACCTATAAATAAATATCCTCTTATTTGATTATACTATCCATAAAGTGAAAAATATGGAGGGTTATATAAAAGATTTTAATCACTATGATACTAAAGTACCATAACTTCATGATTGGATTACTATGCATACTATGTATCTCTAAGAATATAAGGCTATTTTAGAAAAAGTGAAAGCGCACTTTCTAGAAATTGCCATAAATATTGAGTCCTTCAAGTAAAGGATCCAATAATTGGATGCTTTCATTGAGAAATATGTTTGTTGGCTAAGGATGGAGCTGTCAAATGAGTGAATATTTAGAAATACATCATTCCTTCTCAACAATAATTAACTAACTTTCTAGAATCACCTCATCAAGGCTCATTATAATTGTTTTAATTTGTTTCACTTAATTTGTAATGATAGATAGTGACTCCCTACTATGGCCACTCCTTCCCAATTTTTTTCAAGTAAATGGATTTTTTTGTTCTCAATTATTTTTTAATCATTCAAGACCATATATTATACTTACTATCACTTCATAATAATCCATGAAACCCTATAAAGCAATATGAGGATAAACTTGAAACTCTATGAACATTGAAATTGAAAAGGAAAAAGATGATATTGGTCTCCAAACACTTGATTTAGAATGATTATATCATAACTGTGGCTCACTAACATGTATAAACATAACCAACATCACTATAACATTAGAGTTGGTCCATTTGGATAAATTATTTCCTCCTGGGTGTGGATTATGAATGGGTATAGTCATAACTACCATCATTGTAATTCTAGAGTTGGTCCATTTGGATGAATGATTTCCTCCTAAGCATGGATCATGAATGGGTATAGGCATAAATACGATCACTGTAACACTAGATTTAGTCCTTTTTGATGAATGATTTGGCCCAACATGATGAGGGTCATAAAGGGAAATTTGGAATGAGTATTATAATGTTCAAAAGGGTTTGAGTACCCTAAAGTTATGTCTTCATTCATTTTTCATGGATCCTCTAGAATTGATATTCTAGGGATGAAGGAATATATGAATGATCTAAATGTTTCTAAGGCCAATTTTCCTAGAGGTAACAACTTGAATTCTATGGGGATCATATTATGGACCCCACAATATTTGTTCCTTTTATTTTATTACCCCAAATTCTATATAAGATCATATAGAGAAAGTTTAGTAGGTAAGAACTTAGATTTTAATTGGGCCACCCTTTTTAGGTTTTGACTTAATGATTTTTGTGCCTTTTCAATTTTACACTCAATTTTTCATAAATAATGCGAGGTTCCTATCCAGTGAGTGGAGAATAAATTTTTTACCTAGGTAACCCTTTGCAAGTTTTCATCTCAGTGAGTTTTATGTCACTTTTATTAGGTAGTTTAAGGTCATGAAATTCAGATTGATGTAGATAGTGCTTTAATATGAATATATTAGACTAAAAAAGGTGAGAAAATATATATGGTAATTAGGGAAAAGAAAAACTAACATGAATGAAGATCCAATGTCATGAATATAGAAGAAATTGAAGGATGGTGCATATAGTTTAAAGTCATAGTGCTTGGAACAAAGGTTTCTTATATTTTAGGCCATACATCTTTGACCCAAATGGTGAGGTGATTTGTATAGAAATGTGAGAAAGGAAGGTCTATCTTTAATGAGGGACCAATAATATCACATATATAGATTGGTGTACATAGTTTAAGATATTATTCTTGGACCAGATAAAAGTTAAGTATTTCATGCAGTAATTCAAAAAATATATACTTGACATGAATTAAAAAATCCAAATACCCCTGATACAGGAATCCTCATGAATGTGGGAATTTAGTTTAAGTTCATGAAGTTTAAACAATCATTACATACAGTTTAAGGTCACATGATGAGAACTGATTAAAATTTCAAGTGTGAGATGTCAAACATTCACCTTAGAAAATGAGTTCTATGCATAATGTGTAACATCAAGGGTATTGAATCTGCTTGAATAGTTGGATTATGGATTGTATAAATCATATCCCAAGGAATCATAATTAGGATTAATGAGATGAGACATTAATTATAGTTATGGCTACAAACCATATTATAAAGATAGGTTCTGTCATACTGGTGTCTAGGCATACAAATATTAGAAAATCCTCCCTTTAAGATGAATATTCTCTAGTTTATAGGCTATATAGAGGGTTAATATATAGATCCATATCAGGTAAATAATATAAATAATAAACTATAGGTTTCCTTTTTAGTTTAATATGCTCATTGTCGATAGATAGGAAGATTTTAAAGGATTCAAACACTTGAAAAATGAGGTGGGTTTGTGGGAGGAAGGAATATTTAATAAGGGTTCTAACAACCTAAATTTTACACTTCCATATATAAAATTAACAATCAGAGAGAATAAATATGATATTCCATCACTCTAAATTTTTCCTAAATTGGTGGGTTCAATAAGCATGACTTGATTTTTTTAGGGGCATACGGTGGACCCTATAAGCTTTGTACCATTTTCTATTTATGCTCTAATTTTTTTCTAATATCTAAAAATTGGGAGGATTAGTGATAAGAGACTTGACTATTTCTTAGAACACCCTTTATAGGTTTTTGGATTGATAAGTTTTATGTCTATTTACCTAAATTTTAAGGTCTTTTAGTTAGGACTATAATAAGGCTAAGGGTTTATGGTTAGAAAACTTTAAAAAGAAATTCAGGACAACCTATATTCCAAAGGGAAGGAAAAATATAACATGAATAAAGAGCCCAATACTAATATAGATTATCCCATGAAAGAGAACACATAGTTTAAGATCATGTTTCTTAGACCAAAGAGAGGAGATAGTTTACCTAGTGAGGTCAAGATGAAACCTAACATAAGTAGAGATCCCAATTCTAGTATATACTACTTCAGAAAGGGTGCACACAGTTTAAGGTCATGGTTCTTGTACTAGAGGGATGATAGTTATAACCCAAATGGGTCCCAAAGGCTAATAATTTCCCATTTTTTTTCTACAGGGAGTGGTGACATCATAAATTGAAACTTGAGGCTTCTGGATGAAGAGAAGTGGTGTGTAGTAGGTATTAAAGGGATGAATGATGACCACATTCGAATGTAGGATTTTGATGGGATGTCGTATGGGTGTATGAAGATCGGAGGATTATTTCCTTTAGGATGAAGATTCCTCTGATTGACATGCCATATTGGGGGAGCATATGTCGAGCCATATCAAGGGAATTATATGCACAGTCAAATAGAAGTTTCCTTTAGAGTAAAATATTCTTGTTACCAATAACCAAGGAGAGGTTTATGGAAATTAGAGACACTCAAGGCATGAAGTGTAATATATGAAAACAGACGTTCAATAAGGGTAATGGAGGAATTTTAGACTCAATTGTTCCATAAACTTGGCTGTAATGATATCCCTAAAAGGAATAGAGATGAATGATAACTCATGGATGGGTCTCAAATATATGATTTATATGTCACTAAATATCCTTAAATAATAGGAATCAAGCCATACATAGTTCTCATTTTTATATAAAACTCTAAATATTAAGATATAATATTGATAAAGGGTTATTTTATCTTGATACTTGTATAGAGAATAACCCTACACTGGGCACCCTTACATGGATTTGACTCTCTTTTAGGGAAACTAGGACATGTATAGGATGATTACTTAAGAATTTTAAAGGAATTAATGGTGGAAATTATGCTATGTAGTTTAACATCATGAGGAAAATACTTAGATACCATTAAATTTAGGGTCATACAACGGGGGCCTCTATATAGTGGATTTTCATAGATATAGCTCATATGAAAAATTATATGGATTCATCTCAGCAATGAACTAGGGTGAATATAAACCTAATGTTAACAAAGGGATCCAAACACTAGTAAAAAGTGAGGGTTTTTATTAGGATTCATGGTTTGTCTTGTAATAATAAATCTAGATACCACTATATATCTCATGGGAGCAGGAATCAAGTCACACATAGTTCTTAAAATATCCTAGTGTAAGAGGATGTTGATAAAGAATTGATTTGGATAAAGAGTACTCCAACACTAGGATGGGTTTTTTTTTGTTTTTTACCCTTTCTCAGTGTAGGTTCATAAAAGAATATTCACTAGAATCTCATATATAGATTTTAATTAAACATAGGGTAGAATGGAATTTTGGTTGATGGAATTTATTGCTAGATCTAGGATAGGAGATCTAGAAATCACTACATATCCTATCAGAAAAAGAATCAAACCACATGTAATTCTTGTTTTTTCCTCATGTAAATCAAGATCATTCATGGGGGGATTTTGATGTTGGTTTACAGGTGAAAAAATCCACACTGAAGGCTCTTATTTAGATCTATATCATATATAGGATAAGTTATTTTTTTAAGTCCATACATAATTCTTATTAGGATCATTTTTCATAGATTTAAATCATGTGTAGGGGAAGAAAATTGGACTTCACCTTAGCGTAGTGTGATCATAAAAATTAGATATTTCTAGGCATTCTCAAACATTAAAGTGGAAGATGGAATTTTCTTTGTTGGAATTTATAGTTGAACCTAGAATAAGAGATCCAAGAATCACTATTTATCCTAATATAGTAGGAATCAAGACACATATAGTTCTCAAAAATAAATTACCCACATATATCTATTTCATATGTAGAGAAAATAGAATTTTTTGATTCATAGATGGACCTAGGATAAGAGATCCATGAATCACTACATATCTTGGCAGAACATGAATCATGCCACACCTAGTTCTCTTATGAGTACCTCCCTTATTCAAATAAATCTCATGTATAGGGGGGGGGGGGACATTTTAATGTTCCCAAATATAGATAATTTTTGTGTTGAGAATGGCTACATAGATCTTGATCTTATATAGGGTAATTATACCATAAAATGTAGGCCACTCTAAGTGATTTCAGTCATTCTAGATGGACTATAATCCCCTTCTACCTTTACACATGATGAATTTCAGTCATTATAATGAGAAAAATTAATAAGTACCCCTAAGATCACATGATTCATTCTTGGTGTGAGAAACAAGAAGGGATTATAATATTAATCATATATTATTAGGGAACCAGTTAGGGACATTAATGATACACACCACATGTTTTAGTCTTTTTTTGTGGGGACATTGTCATACATTTTAGTGCCATGTGGCCAAGATGTAAATTCTATGAATTTTTATATCACATAGATTGGATGCTGACTATGCAGTTTATTGTCTTATAGTGTGAAATAACTCAAGTCGCTAAAAGTTTTATGGAATGGTCTATCACTATATAGTTTAAAGTCTTACATATCAGACTTGTGAGCTATCTTAAAATCATGAAAAATATTTCTTATTGTCCAAGAATTATTCGAAAATAATTATTACACCTTTTTTTAGAGATTTCCCCCCGTTATTCGCATTATTTTCCATTGGGAAACAAATCCATGGTTTAACATTTTTGGGTGGGATCAAGCTTGATTGAACCCCTGAATTCATGGAGGATTTGCATATATTGAACAATTTGATGAATCAGGGATGGATTTATAAGGATTATGGGATATGGGTGATTCAACCATGGATTGGGAATTCAATGATATTCTATGGGTGATGAGAGATGCGTGCAGTGCATACGAGAGTTGAAAGAACCAATCAAGAATCCATTTTTGTCTATAAAATGGTCATAAATGAAGATTAAAGTCCTTTACTTTGATTTTAGGCATCTAGATTCCTTCATTCATGGAGGGTTTTATGTAAGTCTTCCATAAGGATGTTCTAGTAATACCTTTGAGGTGGGAGATGGATTTTTCATCAAATTTCATCCCAAGACCACTCCAATATCTTTTTCGGCATATTGGATGACTGCTACTGAGCTATAGGAGTTGTGGTTGTAGTTGGAGGACCTTAGAGAGAAGGATTTTATCAAACCCAGTGTGTCCCTTGGGTAGCTCCAATGTTATTCATGAAAAATGTGGATGAGATATTAATTTTTTTGTGGATTATCATCACCTAAAATAGACCAAAATAAAGAACAAGTACCCATTTACAAGGATTAATGACCTCTTTGACCAGTTTCGAGGCCCAAGATGATTCTCGAAGATCGATCTTAGGTCCAACTACCACCATTTGAGAGTTTGTGAGACAAATATTTTGAATCTTGAATTATTATATTTCTACAAACACTATTATATACTTCCACCACCACCACCACCACCAGGTGACCTATGTTAGGCTCAGGGAGCTAGAGGTCGGGGCCGGACATAACTGCAGGCTATGGAGGCATATGACCCAACAGAACATGAGATGATTATAGGTATGTTTTTTGTTTTTTATAATCATTACTCAATACTATTAGTCACATGTGTGATTTATTCCTTAATCTATTTACTCCTAGTGAGAAATTTAGAGCTCCCAGTTGAGGTGTTAACCCAAATTTTTTTTCTTGATGTTCCTATGAGGAACACTTATTTTATATCTTTTATCTTCTGGTAGTGAGAGTTATCACTTGGTGGAGAGAGGTTCTCATGGGAAATTTTGGTAATCACGATGGAAACCTGTGATGTCATATAAGTTATGGATTGGTTTTCCACAGATCGAGCCCTGATTGAATGTCACTAACAATAATTTCTACCTAAAATTGGATAATTATTCAATGAAGAAAATGATCTCCAATGAATGAAAGGTTTTATTGAATTTTCTATGCTTCAATATTCCTAGATCCAGAGTCTCTTAGTTTTATGATTCCTATCCACCAACGATATGTGTAATAAGACCCCCTTAAAGATCCAAGGGATATGAGGCTAACCCTAGCGATCTGTTGTAACATGGATTATAAAGGGGAACTAGGTTTTGAGGGGTTTAATTTAATTAAATAATTTAATTATTTATTTAACTAAACACACCCACTAATGAATAATTTTATCTTAAAACCCAACATCGACCTATTTTAAGTAGTAACTAGGGTAAAAATTTCATTATATATTCAATCATGGTCACAAATTTTTGATCTGAGACTTCGTTTAATAGTTATCCCATTTTATTTAAGAAAACTTGTGCATGTGAGATAAAATAATAACTACCGCTCTACTATCAGCATGGAACCTTTCAAGGCCATGTATGGTAGACCCTATAAGTCACCATTATGTTGGAGTGAGATCAATAAGGCATCTCTAGTTGGGCTAGATATGGTGTAGGTGACGACAGAGAAGGTCCACGTCATCAACGAGAAGATGAGGATAACCCGAAGTAGGTAGAAATATTACACAGATCTACGTCATAGGTCCTTGGAGTTTGAGCATGGAGATCATTTTTTCCTAATATTATCCCCATGAAAATAATTATGGAGATTCATATGGGGAGGCAATCTATCCCTGAGGTTCATTGAGTCGTTCAATATCTTATAGAGGGTTGGAGAGGTTTCTCACTACCTCAACCTACCCCCATAGTTGGAGTAGGAACATGAAATCTTCCATGTGTCATAGCTAAGGAGATATGTGTATGGATATACACACATTATTAATTTGGAAACACATGAGTATAAAGGAGAGCTCTTGGGAGTAATAGAGCCAAATTTTGGCTCTATATCTCAAGCTTTTTTTTTAGTTTTTTATTTTTAGGGAGGAAAATATTAAAGGTGGGAATAATGTAGAGACCCTATTTTTTCCTTGTAATATTTATAAATATATCTAGAAATATTTTTGAAGATAGGAACTAATATGACATGGGATTTTGAGGCTTGGTTTGCCAAAATTAATTTTATAAAAATATTAAATATATTTTATATCACCTGTTCACATTTTCTTAAAGAAAATGTGATAACTCTTAAATGGATTCTTGGATAAAAAATATGAGACCACATATGAATATAGAATACAAGGTTTACCCAAGGAATGACCTAAAATGAGTCATCCCAAGGTGTTAAGATAAAATTAACCATTGGAGAGTGTGTTTATTTAAATAAATAATTAAATTATATATTTAAATTAAACCCCTAAAAACCTAGTTCCCCCTTTATAATCCATGTTATGGAGGATTTCTTGGGTTATCATCATAACCTTTGGATTATTTAGAGGAGATTTATTCCACCTCTCATTGGCAAACCAAAATTATACAATGGAGAGACTCTAGATCTAGGTGGATCGAAGCACAACGAACACAATGACTCCTTTAATTTGTTTCTGAGCACGTTATTCATCAAAGAATGATCCTATTTTAGGTAGGACTCATCATATTGTGCATTATTCCATAATTTATTAAATATATTGAGTATGATCAACCTATTTCTTTAATCTTCATCAATTACCAGCCTTTACAAGTTCCCACATACTGAATTTCAATTGATTATTAAATCTTTATCTCTTACAATATGTTTTCTCTCATAAATCTCCCCAATTTGTATTTTTTGGTCAAGAACACTTGGAAAATTATTTTTACACATTTATTGGGTTGTTTTCCCCAAAAATGTATTTTCATTTGTTATCAATTGGCCTACAAGGTCTTGGTTCGATGTTGTTGGGTGGGATCGAGACCGATTAAACCCCTAGATTCACAACAGTTTCACATGTGATGAATATATCGACAAATCAATGATGGATTTGGGATAATTTGTGAGTTTTGTGTGAGTTATTTTTTTATTTGAGATCCAAACTATAGATGAAGTTAATGGTAGATGTGTGTGGTGCGTATGGTGAACCCCATGGATGAATTGAAATCTTTGTTTTGGTCACTGGATGGCTGAAAATAATTACTGGAGGCCTTAACCACTGATTTCAGGTGTCTTAGAGGAAAGATTCGAAGTGGTAGAGGCTGGATCAGAGATTTGTGGAATGGATTTGAGATTTTGGAGAAAACTTGACTATGTTTCATGTAATTCGGAATAATACACGATGTGTTCCCCGTAAATTTGTAGTGCTAGGGTTTCATGAGTTTATAAGTAGCACACACTATGTGGGACCACCACATGCCATGTGACCTGGTGTTACTAAAAAAGTGTGTACTCCAAGAGTACATGAACATGGGAACAACCAGGCACACATCTTGTATCATAGTACACAAACACATGTCATGTATTGGAGTACACAGACACAAGAAAAGATACATAGACACGAAAAAGAGCACAAGAAGGACACTAGGTGGATGAGGCATGTCATGAAGTTATCTTGCATGCCATATAGGGATACATGGGTAGTGATCCATATACCAACAGGGAAAAGTTTGAGTGTAAAAGTGGGACCAAAAACCATGTGGGTCCCCTTACATGTTTTGTACCCCCATCTTCCTTTTTGAGGAAACCTACAACTCTCATATCTCCTTCATTTTGACTTGGATTTTGGCTCATGAGTAGCCTATCCCAAGTTTTTTTGAAATATAATGTGATGGTTGCCTCTATGATGCCTTTTAAGATATGATATTAGATGTTATGACTGTGATGCTTCTTTAGGCGACTCTCAATGATGGCCATGATCAGGTAATATCACCATAGATACTATAGTGGCACCCTTCTATAGGGTAGGGCATGGGTACTCTACCTATCCACCGAGTAGAACCCTCCTACTGGGTAGGGTATGGGTCCTCAATTGACTATTAGAGTGTAACCCTCCCACTGGGTAAGGCATGAGTTGTCTATCTACCACTATATTGGCACCCTCCTGCTGGGAAAATCATGGGTCCTCTATCTTCTATCTAATCGGAACCCTCCAGCATTATCAAAGAATGTGTCCTCAAATACTAGAGTGGAACCCTCCTACTAGGAAGGGCATGGGTCCTCTACTGATTACTAGAGTGGTACCATCCTGCTAGGTGGGACATGGGTCCTCTACCAACTACTAGAGTGGAACCCTGCTGTTGGGCAGGGCATGTTTTCTCTATATTCTATCTGTGTGAAACCATTCTATGGTATTTGATAATGAGTTTTCAACTAAAATAGTGGAACCCTCCTACTGGGTAGGGCATGGGTCCTCTTCTGACTACTATAGTGTCACCCTCTTGCTGGTTAGGGAATAGGTCCTCTACCGAATACTAGAGTGGCACCCTCCTACTAGGACATGGCATGGGTCCTCTACTTAATATTGAGTGGAACCCTCATACAAAGTTAGGGTATGGGTCCTCAACCATTAGCGTGACACCCTCTTATCAGAACATGGAATGGGTCCTCAAGTTATCTATTGAGTGGAAACCTTCTAAGGAGTTAAGGTAGGGGTCCTCTATATATTTAGTGTTACCCACCTACTATTCTAGGAAATGAGTCCACTACCTAGACATTTTCCCCCTCAACTGTGTGGCATAGTAGCGAGGTGTGTCTTGAATTGGATGTCTCTTTAGATAGATGTGTGAGATGTTGATCATCATATACGAAACTCTTGGAACAGTTGGAACTCTTTTCTGGGATGGGATGTGAGATAAAGATCCCATTTCTCTCTCATTTGGGCTTATTTTGTTGAAAACACACACACACACACACATACGCGTGCGCGCGCGCACACACACACACATGTATATCAGTATCCATGTTATTAGATTTCGTTACTCTCTTACTTTGGGTGAAGCTCTCTATTCCTTATTGTGTCTCTTTATGCCCCCCCTTCAGCTTTTGGGGAATCCTACTAGGTATGTATATAATCACCCCTACATGGAATTTTCTTGTACATTTCATATCTTATAAATATGATAGATAGGATGGTAGATATTACAAAGGAGCTTAGGGATACTTGATGCATTTGACCATGTCTCGTGGCCGGGGCTTGGAGATATAGAGCCATTCTCTCTCAACATTTTACTTTTCTAATTTTTTCATGTTATGACATCTTTCTGGTTGGGAGTGTATTTTTACACTTTACTTTTCAATTCCCACTTTTGTACTCTTTGTATTACCTAGAGGGTTTTCATGTATAGTTATTAATCTAAATGATGCATCATTTTCTTTTATTCCTCTGAGCTTCTTCATTGATATGGTCAGGTGTGTGAATATTGGTACATCAAGAAAATTCCTCATACTATTTATGCCTTTCATCACTTGTCTCCAATCCCTAACCTATGTATGTGGGCTTGGGGTAGTTGTGGTTCGAGATAGTGAGCCTACCTCCATAGGCCGTGGGATGAAAAAAAGCATCTAAAGACATAACTAGAATGGGATGCCTTTTCCTAATCTACCTATATGAACACACCTGACCATATCAATGTTGAAGTATAGAGGAATAAAAAAAAAGATGCAACATCTGAATTAATAAGCATACATAAAAAAACTATAGGGAATAAAAAGAGCACAATAGTGAAGAATGAAAAGTAAAGGGAAAAAAATACACACCCAACCAAAAAGATGTCCCAACTTGAAAAAAATGGAAAAGTAAAATACTGAGAGATCCCGACTCCATATCTCTAAGCCCAGACCACTGTACATGGTCAAATTCACCAAGTATCCCTAAGATCCTCTTTAATCACCACTAACCTACCTGTTGTGGGTATAATACACAACACATATAGGCAAATCTTATAAATATGTGAGTATATAAATACCCTGCAGGATTCCCCAAAAGCTGAAGGGGGGGTAGTTAAGAGACATAATAAGAATAGACCACTCAACCCAAAGTAATAGAGTAACAAAATATAAATACATGGATATATATATGCTTAAAAAAATAAGTCCAAATGAGATAAAAATGAGATCTCTATCTCCCAACCCATCCCAAAAAAGAGTGCCAATAGTTCCAAAAATCCATTAGTGATGCCAAGCATCTTGATAATTTTTCCAGAATAAATATCCAAGTCAAGCCACACCTTTCCACTATTCTAGATAGTCAATGGGAACAATATCTAGGTAGAGGACCCATTCCATGGTATAACAGGAGGGTTCTACTCATGTGGTCAATATAGGAACCATGATAATCCCAATGAGATGGTGCCACTTAGTAGATATCTAGAGGACTCATGCTCTATCTTGGTAGGAGGGTGCCACTATGATGGTTTCTGACACATTCCCTGAATCCATAAGAGGGAACCACTCAATGGTCCGTAGCGGACTCATGACTTGCCTAGTTGGAGGGTTCCACTCAAGTAATCAGTAGAGGACCCATTCCCTTCATGGTATGAGGGTTCCTCTCTAGTGGTCAAGGAACCATGTCCTGATACCATAGGAGGGTGCCACTTGGATAGAAGATAGAGGACCCTTGCCTTTCCTAGCAAGAGGGTGCCACTCTAGTGATAGATAGAGGGCCCATGCATTTCCTAATAGAAGGGTACCACTCGAATTTTCGATCAATGACCCATTCCATACCTAGATAAGGTGTCCACTCAGTGGATAAGTAGAGGACCCATGCCCTATCCCAGTAGGAGGGTGCCACTCTAGTGTCTCTAGTGATCCTTCCTAATCACTGATGTCATTAAGCATTATCTAAAGAAGCTTCACACTTGAAAAACCTTGTATAATATATCAAAATCCAACATAGAGGCCACCATAAAATTATACACTAAACAACACCCAGGATATCCTACTTGTGGGCCAAAAATATGATTCCAAATGATGGAGACATGAGAGGTGGAAGGTTTCTCAAAAAGGAAGAAGGGGTACATGATGTATAAGGGAATCCACTTGGTGTGTGGTCCTACTTTACTAATTTTCCATGTCCCTATCGGTACATGTATCACTACCCATGTATCCTTACATTGCATGTTGAGGGACTACATGACATGCCTCAGTTACCCAAGGTGCTGCCCATGATCTTAGATGTTTCCATGTACTCTTTCCCATGTCCGTGTACTCTGATACATGGTGTGTCCTCCCACAAAAGGTCCTACCTATGCTCCTAGAAATTTCCATGTACATATTTACACAATGTGTTCCTAGATGTTCCTATGTCCATATACTCCTGACGTACACATGGGGTCACCAGAATCGGGTCACACGATGTGTGGGGGGTACCACAGGGCGTGTGATACTTATAAAATCACAAAACCCTAGTGCTGCAAATATCCAAGGAAGATGCCATGTGTTATTTTGAACTAAATCAAGTCCAGTTGAGTTTTCTCTAGAAACCCAGATCTATTCTGCAGATCTCTGATCCAGCCTCCACCACTTCTAATATTTCCTATAGGCTACCCAAAACTGAAGGAAAGGCCTTTGATCATCATTTTTGGCTATTTTTTAGCCATAAAATAGATTCTCGATTGGTTTTTTAAAATAATGTATCCATCACGCGCATCTCTCATCACCCGTAGAACCTAACTTGATTCCCAATCCCTAGTGTAATCACCCATATCATACAATCTATCAGAATCTATCCCTAATTCTTTAAATCGATCATTGCACGCAAATCCTTTTCAAATCTGGGTGTTCGATCGGGCTCGATCCCACCTGGAAATGTAGAACCATGGACCCATTTCCCAATGGTGAAGAATGGAAAGAACATATGGGGTAAAGAACTAAAAAAATGTTTAATAATCATTGGCCTATCATTATTGGCCAATGGATGTAGATTGTGGTGCCCGAGGTGAGGAAACCAAATAATCAAATTAAAATTGGTACACACGCCCATGAAAAATATCTATTTGAATACAGATCAAGAAACAATATGATCATACTCAATATATTTAATCAATTGGGGAAGAATCCCCAAATTGGAAAGTCCTACCTCAAATTGGGTCATTTTTCGATGAAGAATGAACTCACCAATGAATGAAAGGAGTTGTTGCGTTCACTACAGCTTAATCTGTCAGGATCTGAAGTCTTAGTGTCATCTAATTCTGATCTTCTAGTGAGATGTTGAAGAAGGATGCTCTCAATGATCCCAGGGTTATACAGATAACTCTAGAGATATTCCAAAATGAGGTATTTATAGAATAAATTAGTTCATTTAGTTTAAATTATTTATTTATTCATTTCTTTAACTAAATGCACCTGCTAATGGATGATTTTATCCGAACATCACGCACCGAACCCTTTTAGGTTTCTCCTAGAGTAAGCCTCACTTTTTAGATTCAACTGTGTTTACAGATTTCTAATCCAAGTTTCTATTTAAGAATTATCCCATTTTCTATAAGAAATCATGCATGTGTGATATAAAATATTTTTAATATTTTTATAAAATTAATTTCAAGAACATAGGGCCTTGGAATCTTATGCCGTCTTGGCATCTAACTCTGAAAATATTTCCAGATATATTCAAAAGTCTTATAAGAAAAAACAACATCTTTACAATATTCCATCCTTCAAGATTTTCATCCCTAAAAAGGAAAAACTAAACAAAAAGCATTGGACTCTAAGCCTACATCTAGCTCTAAAACTCCTAGGAGCTCTCATGCATGATCCCATGCTACCACATCACATGAACCAAGGAATGGTCCATCTACACAGGGTCCTCTCATGCTGATCCTCAGTCTCCACTAGGTTCTCTGCAAAAGTGGCTCCATCCTCAATGTCCATCTCACCCTAGTCAATAACGTATGTGGGGTCATGCATGTATCTCCTCATCTATGATATATGAAATACGTATTAACCCAGTCCTACTATGGGGGTGGGGAGAGGTAGTAAGAAAACTCACCAACCCTCTACAAGATCTTGGATGCCCTAATGAAGCTTGAGGATAGTTAGCCTCCTCGGTCAAATCTCCGTAATCCTCATCAATAGGAGACTCTCAGGAAAATGTGGTCTCCTAGCATGAAATACAAGGTCATACAAAGTCAATATGTGTAAGATTATTTCTGATATGGGCTATCCACATCTGTTCATGGATGACATGGAACTTCTTATTCACCACCTACACTATCTCTGGCTCAATAAGAGATACCTTTCTGATCTCTATCCAACAAAAGGGTTACCTACATGGTCTCCCATATAGGTCCTAAAAATGTGGCATGACGATATTAGAGTAGTAGTAATTATTGTATGAAAACTCTACCAAGGTAAAGTGATCCTACTTTCTCTGGCCAAAGTCTAATGTGCAACCCTTCAACATATTCTCTAGCACCTGGATAGTGTGACCAGTCTTCCTATATATCTAGGGGTGAAATTATATACTCGTCCTCATTTGGGTATTGAATGCCTCATATAAGCCTCTCCATAACTGTGATGTGAACCATACATCACAATCAGTGAAAATAGTCAAGGTCACCCCATGAAGGTGAAAAATCCCCCATAAATCTCCACCAAAATCTGCTCCCTAATAGCAAGAAAGTGAGCCGACTTTACGAGTCATTCAACTACCACCCAAATGGAATCATGAACTATCACTATCTTCAGAAGCCCTATAAAAAATTCCATGGATATGTCATCCCATTTTCACTCTAGGATCTCAAGGGGTTGCAATAAACCTTCTGAAACTTGGTACACACACATAATACTTCTTCTAAAGACATATTATAGATACAAGTTATAATTATGTGGGTAATGAATTATTTTAATACTTATAGAATGATTCCTAATCTATATAACAAGGGGTAAACGATCCTATCATATTTGTATGAATAATACATGATCCCTAAGGATTAAATAATATTATAGTTTTAGTTTCATAGGATTTAAATGATTCTTTCCAATGGATCATCCATGTAGAAGAAAATAATCAAACATTTGACAATACCCTTGATATTAGAAATCCAATTTAGTATATATCTAGAACTAGTGTGATTAATGAATTTAAATATGTCTTCTTTTTATTCAGGAAAGCTTAGATGAAATATAGAAAGAGGAAAAATATTTCCACGGAATCCAATTTAAATTAGGAGAAGATAAGTACCCTCTTTTATTTTCCCAATTGGTCAACCAATATTTTACATAATTGTTTAATCATAATACACATTGAGAAAATTTATGTTAAATGTTTCTTTCAATACTTATAAATGGGAAGTAGAACACCAAATATGATTTATGATCTTGACATTAATTAGTGGATTGGGGTATCACACCAGAACTATATCTGGAGTGTATTATTCCAAATAACTGGAATATTTCTTATAATTTTTATGTGATGAAAAATTTAGAGAAAAAATAATTTCTTTAAGTATCAAAGATGATCAATTTTATTTATAGGGTTTCAAGCAACATATCGTAACACATCAATAGAATAGAGGTAAAAATTAAATATTTAAAATATCATAACTATCACATCCTTCTACATGAATTAATTTAAATAGAAAATCTTCATTTTTTATATTAATGAAAGGGTGATGGTGATATTATTTTTTCATTTTTATAGAAATATTTTTTCTAAAAGGTTTTCAAAGTGTTTCTTGAAAAAAATGCAATAAGGGGCACCATTAATTATGTGTGCATTAGATAACATTTTCTCTATATATTTTTTCAATCACACACTACATCTAAATATCCATATTATTACTAAAATACTACTTGAGAGACCCATTGATTTTTATTGGATATATCAAACCAAAATAAATATGCACATAATTAAAGCTTATATTAGAAACATGAATCATCTTGAAGGTTCCATTTTGAAATGTTATTTGGCTCAAGAATGTATGAATTTTTGTTCAATATATTTGGGTGATTTGAGCATGATATATAGTCATCTAATGAGAAATTAAGATAATAAGTATGAAAAAATAATCTCACTTTTCCATCACTTACCCAAACAGGGGTAATTACAAGATCATATATATACATTAATCCTTGAAGAGTGGGAGATGTAACATCACATGGTCTTTTTTAGTTGTGATATTTTTGATAAATACATCAAGTAAATAATTTCAACATATATGTGTTATATCATACTATATAGTTGTAAATATATCTTAAAATTTTAGTATATTTTTATATAGGTAACATAAACAAATTATAATTAGTTTTCATCATTCGTTACCTTTGATAAGGAAAGATACTTTTCATATAAAAGAGTTTCTTTCTTTATTAAAGTCAAAGGTACGATCAATTTTTTATAAAATAAATAAGAAATATTTATTTAATTTTAATATTCATATATATTTCAAGTATTGAGATTACCTATTAACTCTTACTATAAAGTAATACAATCATTGGTTTTTGGTCCGAATAATTTGGTTTGTGAATTAAAATCACTATTGATCAATTGATACAAATTTATTATAATTGATCGAGTATTGAACATGAGAACACAACATGATGGAATTATGTTAAAAATAATGAAATTTTATTATAATGGTGAATAATATACCCATCCTCAATGTGAAAAAGTGTATTGTTATGGATTTTTGGGAAAATACTAATATTATATTATTACTCCCATGGTTGAGTCTCTATGATAAAATTCAAGTGATTTATTTCAATGATGTAATAGGGAACATTTATTGATGGTTGTTCATTTATAGTTATTGAAATTTATCACTTTATAAATATCAATGAGCCATGTATTTTAGCATCAATGGTGAAATAAGAGTTTTATGTGAAAGATGGTCTAAGACCTAAATTCAGTGTCATTACTGAAGTGACCCCATTGAATATTTTTTATAATGGTGGGGATGAAATTGACACCATTATTTTCCCTATTGTTCATGATCAATATATTATATATGATGACCCAAATAATATAATTTTTAGAGATGATTGTGAACCTAGTGTGGTGGGGGTAATACATAGAAGCAACAATATGTGGTCTCAATTCATTCACTTTAACTTGAGTCTTTAAGGTTGGTGCTATTAAAATTGATTTAATTTGGTTTCAATGGATTTATATTGGGAGGGTTCACATTTTTTCATGTTGTTTTCAATTTGGAAGGGTATGTTTGGTTTAGTTTTGTTTGTTTTTTTCCATTTAATTGGACTTATTTTATTTTCAAAACAAAGAAGTTGTTTTAAAAAAAGTATCTATAATATAAATATTTAAAAAACACAATTTACTTACATTAAAAATAAATTTAAATATATATGATATTTATATACCAAGAGTATTTGAATATCTTATTTTATCCAATTATTTAATAATTTTTTACTTATTTAACAAAAACTAGTATAGTTTTAATCACATTTTTATCCATGATTGTTTATTAAATATAAGATTCATCTAAAAATTGAAACATTTCTACATTTATATTTACACTTTTAGCCATGTAGATTCTTTATTATGTTTCATATATTATTTATACCTATAATAACATTGACTAATGTTTAAAATTCTTTCACCTATGTTTATTCCTTAAATAAGTTACACTTTTTCAAAATTAGTATTATATATATGAATTTTTATTTTCTATAATATCTTCACAATATGTTATAGCAATAAATTAATATTTATAGACTTTTTTACTTTTCTAATAAGATTATTTTAAATTTATAACCTCATCCTATAACAGTTATCATGACATTTGTTTTATACTATTTACTTGTAACAAATATTTCTTACACAATTTTATTTCAATAAAAATGTTTCATAATTGGGGTTTATTTTATTTTATTTAAATACAATATATTAGTTCTTAAAATATCTATTATATATATTTTTTATTGTATCTTCACTATTGTTACAGAATTTATTGAACCATTTATACAATTTCATTCATACATGTTGTAATTTTTAATTCTCAAGAAATAATACCACTATATGTTTATATTAATCATTATTTTCTTTCATTAATTTTCAATATATATAGGTGATACATTTTTTAAATATAAATAATAGTGGAATAGTTTAATCAATAGTTTATTCTGTATAAATATGATATCTTTAGAAAATATAATGTTCCAATATGTTAAACTATAATGTACCATAATAAAAAATAAAATATTTGAACTGCACTAAATTTTCCTGAAGAAGATTTAAAAAGGTTTAAAAATATTTAAAATTTATGTTTTCCTTTGTTATGGTTGGTCATTTCATCTTGGAAATAGTTTTCAAAGAGTTTTTTAATTTTAATCTCTTAAGAGGTATATTGCTTCCCTATGTGTTCATCTTATTTGGATATCAAAAAATTATTCTAAAACTCTGTAATATAACCCATTTTCACTAAAATTTATCTTTTAATACTATTTTTAACTTGTATCTTCACTACCAAGTCCCTTTTAGATGTTGGAACAAGTAGTCCAAAATCCTTTGGGTCTTTCTTGAAAATTTACACTTCTCTCAGCATATCTTGAATCTTTTCTTGGAAAGTTCATCCTCTTTAATTTAAAATTCAATTGGTTGATTCAAATCTATAATTACAAGTTATTATTATATATCTTCTTATTCAAACTCATTTTGTATCAGTTTTGGAATTTCATTGGCTTTGAAGTCATTTTATTTTCCAAAGAAACCTTGCATTCCTTCTTGAATTTTACCATTAAACTTATTACTCCATTTTTAAAATTCCAAATCCTTATCCATCATTTTCTTCTTCAAATAAAACTTTATATAATGTTATAATTTTATTATTTTCATCCAAAAATAGCTCATATAAGACTTCACATCAGTTGATCTTTTCAAAATACTCTCCTTCAATTGAGGTGATTTCCATGGCACACTCTATTTTGAAGATGAAATTAAACATAACTGAATACGAAAAAATGGAACCAACCAAACAAGTTGATGAAACTAAAAATAATAAAACTAAATCAAATAGATTAATCTGAATATAAAAACTTGAGATAAAAACCCAAATTGAACAAAAAAATCAAGCCAAATAAATAAAAAACAAAATATATGGACTAGATTGAATTGAAAGAGTTGGCCTGAGTTGAACTAAATCAAAATAATTTGAACTAAATCAAGAAAAATTGAATAAAACCAATAGTGATGAACTAGAACAAACCAAATAGAAAAAAATCAACTATAAATAAACTATAGATGAACTAATTTCAACTAAATAAAGTTGAATCCAAACCTATTAATTTTTATAAGTTCAAATATAAGATTACTAAATCCAATATGAATAAAGATAAAATAGATCGAATTGAAGTAAAACTTACCAAATAGGACGAAAATGGACTGATCTATCTAGATCACAACTAAATTTAACTAAATAAAACCAAGGTATATAAAATCAAATAAAATATAAGAGAATAAAATTGAGTGGAATAAAAATGAGAAAAACTAACCTGACCCTAATAGAATATAATATAATTTTATTCTAAGTAACATGACTTAAAATGACTTGATCAAATAAAATTGAACAAAACTAACTAGAACTAAATAAAACTAGACTATATCAAACATAATTTAATTTATGTGAACTAAGTAAAATCAAATCAATCTAAACCAATTCAAAACAAACATAACCAAACTCAATAAAGATACAACTAATGAATCTGAAAATATCCAAGTGAAATATTACTAAATAAAACTACACTAAATTAAATCATTCCAAAAAACATAAACCAATCCAAACCAAAATTAAAAAAAATATTGGAATGGTAAAAAACATGTCAAATGAAACCAAACTAAATTTACACAAATTAATCAAAACCAACCTGTATAAAATCAAAATGAATTAAACTAAGGTAATGTAAATTAAATGAAATAAACTCAAAAATAAATGAACTAACTAGAAGTGATCTATACTAAATTGGAGGTGAAAAAATTAAACAAAAACAAAAAAATATGAACTAACTTGATCTGATCAGCTATAACCCCTCCCCCCCCGAAATAGACATAACATATCCCAAATTTTTATGTATCTAAATGAACCAAAACAACCAAAAATAAAATTAATTGAACATAAATGAAGTCAAATGATCCAAATTGAAGGAAAAAAATAGAACCAAACTAAATTAATATGAACTAACTTATCACAAATAGACATAAACCCACCCAAATAGACCTAATAAATAAATAACTTTAAAATTAATTTAACATAAATGAAGTGAAATGATCCAATTTGACCTAACCAAAAAAATAACATTATCCAAAAAATAAACCAAATGGCCTAATGATAATGAAACAAAATGAACCAAATGTTGATCACACTAATTTGTATTCCATGATTATATTATGTCATATTTTATACCTTATTTGACTAACAAATTTTTCTACTCTAGTTATAGTATTACACCTATTTTTCATTATTTTTCGTGTAGTTTATGCTATAATGGCACACAAAATTTATAAATTTATAAACCTACAATTATAATAGTGGTGGAAGTGGGTTTGATCCCATGGAGAGAATTTGTGTAGACACTAGTACTATCTTATTTAATGAATTTTCATGTCAATTAATTTTTAATGCGATAGAAACTAATTTTTTTAAAATGTGAATAAATTATTAAATGAACTAGAAACTATCTAAGTGAATGAGGTGAAAATGATAGTGTTATATTTATGACTCCTATTCAAATGTGTATGAAACAAATTATTCAATTTCCATTATTGATTTATAACTCCCTGACTATAGTAGCCGAGGTCCAGTTGTTAATTTATTACATTGGTACTAGATACAATGGATCTTACCACTGAAGTTTTATCAGCTTAGTAGACTTAGAAAACTAGATACATGCCTGATTCTCACATTACATTTTAAAACATAAAATATATCCTTGTATTTCTTTAAGAATGATATTATTACCTCTATAATTACACTGTATATCAATCATAGTAAACTTCCTAGAATCCTATGGAAAGGAAATAAAATAAAAGGGTGAACTCATATGCTCAATAAGGGAATGTATATAATAGAAGTTATCATATAATAAATAAAGAGTGAATAATATTGTAGGAATAAATTATGTCCAAATAATTTCACATAAATAACCACATGATCTTGAAACTTATACATGGGTGATATAACTATTCTAATAATCAAATGGATATTAATAACTTATTTTATGATGATATAATTTATAATATTGAATAAATTAAACATACTATTGAGGCCTCATGAAAAGATATCTTACATAAATTGCTGAGGACTTGGCCAAATACACAACCTGTTTTGTCACATGAGACTTATCGATACATATAGGGGATACATAATTATGATCCTCACCTATAACTTGATAATTACTGTACATTTACCATATGAATAATAAATATAACTCAATCCACATTCTTTAATAATCAACAATTTTTTATATTGAAAGAACTAGAATATGGAATGTCAATACATTCCCTGATCAAGATGATCATAATTCATCTAGAAGAATATAGTGGATAATATCATTATATTATTTCATCATTAAAAAATAATATTCATTAAAGTATTTTTACATATATAAAAATTATTTTTAAAGATCACCTGAAAATTTCTTGAGGAAAATACCCTTTTCATTTTGAAATAACTTATTTAAGTTCTAAATATTTTCAAAATTTAAGGGAAAATATTTTATTTGTAAATAAATAGGGTTATTTTTAAAGGAATCTTCAAAGAAAATAGTATTCATGATGATGGGAAAATATTTTTTTGCAATGTACATTAAAACAAATATTTTGTTCACTCCTTTGGTAAAAAGTATCTCCTTTGGAAAAAGAAAAGAAGATTAATTTTAAAAAAATTATTAAAAACTCTAACATGGATAAAAATTTCTATAATAAATCATTGGTGAATTTTAAAAAAATTATTGAAAATATTTTTAAGAAAATATGAACATGAAATAAAAATATTCCTAATCGAATAGAAAACAAAGTTGGTTTCCCGTAAAAACATTTTTTTCCTTCTCTTGAATACTTAAAGAGAGGAAAATGAATGAAAAAATTTAAATTTACATAAATATTCAGAGGATAAGAAAAAATAATTTATTTAATATATAAAATTATGTAATTATCCCAACGGAGACTTAAACATAAACAATCCCGAATAAGGATGATATTGTGAAATAATCCCATATAACTTTGGTAATCTATGAATCAAAACATCATGAATGATTGAACCTTATATGTATTTGTAAATACGCATTATTTTCATGAAAATAATCATAAAATATAGTCATTTGTAGCATATACACTAAAAAAGGAAACATGTGGTGAAAGGAGAATGTTTTAAAGGAACTAGAAGATGATTTGTGTGTGGAAAATAAGGACACAAAGCCAATAATTGCATACAAAAAGGTTCAATTAACACAATGGATAAGGATAATGGTATTTCTAAGATATCAAAAATGATTAAATGTTTTAAATGTGGAATGTACGAGAATCATGAAAATCGATGCCCTAAGGAAAAATTTCATGAAGAGAATCATCATGGTTGTATGGGTAGTATTTATGTTGATGATGATGAAGAGACTACAAATGATATATGTGATGAAAGAAGTGTTGAGGAACAAAATGATGAAGCTCAGTCAATGGTTTAAGAAGATAGTGGAATGATTGCATGCTTATCAGGAATAATGTATAGTACTATGGAATAAAGAAACATCTATGGATTGTTACACTATTGTTTTTCCTTAAGTATTTGAAAGTATATGTTGAATGGTACTGGTAACCATGAAAAGTTATTTAGATATTTTTGGAAAACACATGATATGTGAATAATGATAGGATAAAGTTATATTGAGTTGTTTGATAGTATTAATGAGCTCATGGCTGATATAAGGACAAACTGATATCGTGGTTTGAGTATATATAATTTTTGGTATTTTTGGTGTGTGGAAAGAGTTAATTTTTATAGAATGCATGTTTTCACTAAGGTTCTATAGTAATTCATGTTATTATACATGATCAAGGTAAATACATGTTTGGAATGTGGCAAACAAGAACTGCCAAATGAGATGTGTGATACAAATGTTAAGTAGATTTAGTTCACCTCCTTCTAATGTTTTATATTTTTAGTTTTTGGAAGGATTGTAATGTTATCCATTTAGGGATAGTATAAGTTATATTCTGATTGAATTTTTTTAGATTAATGAATTATCTCACTATAGGCAGCCTTATTCATATTTGATTACTTGTGAAAAACTTTTTGTTGAGACATATGGAATGACCTATCATTATATCACATGATCTGATAACACTTAAATAATGAAAAATTCAACTTCATTTATTTAAATAAGATATGAAGTGGAAATTGTTCAAGGCATTAACAATGATGTGATTATACCAAAATCAAGTAAGTATTTATTCTCATGAAAAATTATTCAACTTTAGGAAAAGGATCTTGAAAGAAATTTTTTTTTATCATAGTACCTTTTTATCCGATGAATCAGATGGTCCCTTAAATTATCATAGATTTATGGATTTCTAGTAGTTAACTTTCTCTAAACCTTGTTTTCTATCACTATCCATCAGAAATTGATGGTTAAATTTCTCTTTCATATCCATGTTTTCATTTACCACCTATGTTCTCCTATGTGGAATACCAGAGATGATTTACTTTGGGTACCAATTATTTTTCTAACTTTAAATTTTAAAATGATGTTTTAGTATCCCTTTTTATGATGTGGGTTTCCATGAAAGAAACTTTCAAGTAGAATACTATTTATAACCCTGATGAATTTTGAGGGCGAAATTCAGTTTAAGGGGGGAAGAATGTAACACCTCAAGATTTTATGAGATAGATTCCTTTTAATTTCTTTGATGTCTTGTGTTTTAAGATAAACCAAGATTATCTTGTACTATATTCAACACTGTATTACCTTTTAGTATATGAAACACTATTCTTGGCTTATGTTGCACACAATTTTAAGTTCTTTTGATAGAATTCATTTCACGCTACACTGAGTAGAAATTTTGTTAAATGTATAAATGAACTAAGTTTGGATTATGTTATATGACACACCAAAGGAATATTTCAATACATGAAACACTGACTTGGATTGTGTTACATGCAATAGAGACCTTCCTAGATAGCTTGTGTTGTACGTGATTCTGAGATTCACTAAACAATGATATATTATTAAAATATTATTATTTAATGGGTTCTAAAATAGCTGTTATGAATATTATCAACCACATTTTTATTTTTATATAACATTAACATTCATATTACACATTTTCTAGAACATGATATAAGAACAAAAGCAATTGTTTAGATAAAATAAGTATTTTTCAAAAATAGAGTTTTACCACCTTTTGATGGTGAACCTATTTTAAATATAGTTTTTGACACTTTTATAATTTAAATTTGAAAAAATAAACATCTTATTTGGAATCATTAAATAAAAATTTACTTTTGTTGAATTTTTGGTATTTTTCTGATAAAATTCAAAATTTAATGAATAATGGAAAAATACTGTATTTTAATTCAAAACTGTCTTTTCCACTAATTTATTTATATAGTTAGATTAAATTTTTAATTTTTTTTAAAGTTCAATTGGATTATATTTTTATCATTTAATCTAATTTTGGTCATTTTAATTAGTTTCACTTTAAATTGGACATAAACACATGTCAATCTTTGGATAGTTATTACTTCTTAAAAACCCAATTTTTGGTTTTGACAACGAGAATTTATTTTAAATTAATTGCTGAAAATTCTATGTTTTGAGTTTGTAAAAATTGATTCCATATTTGTAATCATAATGTTCATATTGTGTAAATATGTACCTTTTTTTGGACATTATAAAGAGTAACTTCAGTAATTATTTTATTTACCATGGTTAAAGGGTAAATATAGTAAATAAGGGTAAAAGATAATATTATAATAATATTAAACTACCATAACACATTTCCTAATCCTATTTTATGAGATATTTACAACCATGGTCATCCTTGGGTTGATTTTCAGACTATATGAATTCACTTGGATGTGGTAATGACATTTTTTAAGAATTAATTTAAAGTAAAGATAATTATAACCTAAACATATATCTTTTACTAAATTGATTTTAATATAGGGTTATATAACTAATATATATTCCTATAAATATTAATTAGTAATATAATAAGATTTAATAAATCATGGTATTTTATTTATAATTTTTAGACAACAAATAAATTTATTCATTTATTACATAATGATGATATAGTGATTACCTTATTAATGAATGATTTAAATAAATAAGATTATAAATATCAAAAAAAATTATTTTGAACCCTTTTATTCCATAAAATAATTTTATATATTATTATGACTTTTTATATTTAAATTAAAGAAGTTTTTTTCGAAATAATCAAGTTATGAATTTTTAAAAAATCATGATATGAATAGTATAAAAATTAACATAAATGAGTTTTTAAAACAAATACTATTTTATTAAATGATATAATAGTCCTAAAAATATAATATTCTTCTAGATGACTTAGATAATATTGAAAATGTCATTAATGAACCAGTTGAGGTTCTATTGGGATTTTATAGCAACTATATTAACCATATTGTGTGAATATTCAAGAAGACAAGGTAAAAGTTAAATTAGTTAACTAAGGGTTAAACCTAAAAGATAAGGTTAACTTTGAGACCTAAACTTATCTAAAAAATATTAGTTTAAAGTATTTCAAACAATAATCATCTTATATTTGAATTAAATGAGTTTTTAACCTTTTGAAATCGAAAATAATTTTATAATAAATTAACATTTTGAGGGTTTCCTAAAGTGCCCCTCTCCTCTCTTATAAAAGGGCACCTCCTCCATCTCCTATTCAATAAATTTTGAGCTTTAAATATCATCCAAAACCTACCAATTTATATTATAAACTTACCTAGTTACATTCTATTGGTGTTGGTATTCTCAAAATACCAACTCTAGTGCCCTAAGAGGAAATTTAAAGGAGACACATCAAGGAAGCGATAATCTCTTCTACCGATTATTTCAAATTTCTTTCTTATTATACTTTTCATTTGTTGTTTAATTATAAATTAATAACATCAGTATCACTAATATAATGATATGCTATTATAAATATTAAACATACCTATTTAACCTTCTATCCATCCTATGAAAAATGAAATCACCGCACGTGCGTACGTATGACTTACCGTCTCCACACCGTGGTGTAATCTGTTTTTCACCACCAAATTACTTGGATGGTTATAATGGTGGAAATAATAACTATTTATTATTATTATTATAAAATGATACTAATTATGAGATACTAGATACCATTCACTTCAATACCATTCAACAATTATGGGAACAATATCATCGCTCGTACGTACATATGGCTTACCGTCTCCATGACACAATGAGATTCATTCTCCACGTTCAACATTCAAGAATTATTATAAAGTATATATAATAAATAATAATAAAATATATAACATAATAATTCTACTAGATTTATTTATATACTTACTTCCATTTAATTCATTAAGTAAATTAAAACATCATTCATGCATATGTACGACCTACCGTCTCTATGAATGGTGTATTCCATTTCATTTATCTATCTATTATATATATATTTATATAATGAATATATATGATATATAAATCATGTTTTTTATTTTTTAAGTAAGTAAATCATGATCTATGTAATAATATTAAGATTAAAAATTCTAAACACATATGATAAATAAAATGATTATTACCCAAAACGTTGCTTTAACATGGTATTGACAAATGAATGAGTAATATAAAGTCATAAGTAAATCATATATGATATCATAAATATTATTATGGTTCTATTAAAAGTTAATAATATGTGTAAACCCACTATATAGGAGTTTCATACACATATGGAAGAAATTAGACCTAAGGTAAGGGATACTTTTGCAATCTCATTTTTATCCGAGATTGTTTATACGTAAGTATTTACTGAGGATATATTTATCATCCATGTCCAAGTTTTCTAAAAATGATTTCATAAAATGTTTAATATTCTTCTTTTTATGTTTAGAGTCATTTTTACCCTTTTTTTACTTTTACTACATGGTATGGAAGAAATATTTCTTTTGTTTACTATATGAGGTACTTTTTGAATTTTCCGAAAAAAGTATGAGGATAATGTTTTTTAACTTATATGACATGAATGGATTTTTACAGTTTCATGAAACCTTATTTCCACAAATATTCCTCTACAATAATTCAATTTTATTTTTAACTAAATTATTTTCTTTTAAAATTGCATAAAATTTTGAGAAAAGAAAACATTTTTGAAGAAGAGAGGATATTTTACTCAAGAATTAAGTTCAAGTGTTTTATCAAAATTATTTTCCATCTAAGATGGTGCTCTTAAACAGGGTTATGTTTATATCCCTATTATTACTATTATTTTATTTTTTTAATGATGGAATGATATTTTATATGTATTATTTTATGATGGAATGATATTTAAGAAACCCATTTTATTTCTTGGGTTATGTTATGATGAATGATTTATGTTTTGTGGCACATGTAAGAATGATTTCATTATGAGATAGGTGGGACCTATATCTCCCTCCAATAAATTATGTAAATATTTATATCTCATGAGATAGACATGAATGTAATGTCAAGTAAATCTAGTTTAGTAATATAGGGCTTTAACGACATATAAATCTAGTTAAGTAATACATGGATGGAATGAAAAGTAAAATAGTTTTAGTAATGGACTTCTCCCACTATGGTGGTATTGGAAGAAATGCCTTGTCTACTATGGAAATAATATTATATGATTATTATTTTTCCACAATTACGTGTTTTATGCCAATTCTATTATATCATGGTTAATGTTCCTTTATGATCTTTACCTTATGAACTACCAAGATTTATTTCATGACTCAAGATTTTGATGTTTAAACTTTATGTTCATGTTTTTACATTCAAATGTTTATGGTTTGTTTTATATTCTCTATGTTTACCCTTACTGAGCATTTGAGGTCACCCTTTTTTATGTTTTCTTTTCCCCATGATATAAATAAAGGTTTTAGGTAGGAGAAAAAAAGGGGAAGATCTTTATGGGAGATGTTGAAGATCTTTTACCAAGTTAGAAGACTATGTTCTGAGATTCCAAAGACACTAAACTAATACAATATTTGGGAATATATTTTGTGTAATGTATTAAGTATTCTGAAAATGAAATGTAATGTCCATGTGCATCAAACTTGTGTCATTAGAGCCCTGAATAGACCTAGACATCCTCTAAGAATCCAATCCAATCAGATTCAGAACAGGGTTGGATAAATTAGGTTCCATGGCCTTGATATGATCTCACTGATGTCCCTATGATGGGGACCCTTGTTATCAAGGGAATTCATGATTGAAAATTCCACGAGGGCCCTATTATTTGGGTAGGAAAAGCATGAGACACCTTTTATCTAGGGAATTAATGATCTAAGTGGGGGGGGGGGGGTGCTCTAACATACCTAGAAGCCTGATCATACACATTGTGTGGATTTGGAAGAGGTATTGGCTTGGTCATTTTAGGATTTACTTATAAAAAGCGGGATATATGTTTATCGTATACTCTGTACATATGTACCTATGGATAGATGGTTTAGACACCCTAAGTAGGCTAGTTTGTGTGGTTAGATTTTATTAGGGAGGCCAGTCTCCATAGTTGATAGATGTAGGGGAGTGAGATTACATAGTATATAGGTGAATGATGGAGGCTGATATTCATGGTAGGAACACAGTGGATGCCTCTTCCTCTTGAAGTTTCATAGATGATACACAAACATGTGTTAGATGTATGGTGCAGAGAGGTTATTTCATAGAGAATCTTCTCTCTTTCATATTTTGTGAGTCCACGGCCCTCAATGAACATTTAATGATTATATAAATCTATTTACACTTTTTAATTTTTACATGTTAATATTGTTTACTATGAACAATTTATATGTTAATACAATTTACAATTTACTTGTTTATATGTTATTATTAATTGAAACTTCTATAATTTTTATATATTAATATTAATTGAATCTATTTAACTTTTAATGTAGTTTTTTTACATGTTAATATAAAAATTAAATTAAACTATAAGTAAATAGTTTACTTTTATTTTTATATTACAAGTTTATATTTACTTACACATAATATAATTTGTAAGTAAATAGTCTAAATATTTTATTTTTTATAAGTTTACATGTAATATATAAGTAAATATATTACATGTTAATATAAGAATAAAGTTAAATAGTTTACATGTTAATATAGTTTACATGTCAAAAAATTACATGTATTTTTATTTTATATTTTTACATGTAAATTTTTTACATGTTTACTTACAGTTAACATAAAATTCAATTAAAAATTTCATTTATTTTATTGTTTACATGTAAACTATAAGTAAACAATTTACTTATTAGTATAAAAAATTAAAGCAGACAGTTTTCATGCTTACTTTCTTTGGGTGTGCATATAGTTACATTTATTTGGCCCAATTTAGTTTTATCAAGTTAAAGTTAGTTTATATTCATTTTAGTTAAATTCTATTTCATTCCATTAGCCATGGTTTACTTTATTTCAATTTTATTAGATTCAATATAGATCAAGTTGGTTGATTTAAATTCATTTTAGTTTTTAGCCAATTCAAGTAGGTTTTTTTTTCATTTTATGTCTATTTGGATCATGTCATGTTAGTTTAGTTTGATTTGGGATGGGTAAGATCAATTTTACTAGGGATGGGTTAGTTTTTCTTTGGTAGAGATAGTTAATGACAATTTTTTTGGTATTTTTCTTTTTAAATTACATTTAATTCAATTCAATTTTGTTTTATTCATGTTGATCCATGTCAGGTATGGTATGTTTGATTTGGTAGGTTCATTTGTGTTTGGTAGTTAATTAAGTATAGTTTTATATGAAAAATATCTAATTTCTATCATATTACTTCATAATAGTTCACCCTAAAGTGTGCATATAGTTTATGGAACCCTTATTTTTTTTATTTATGAATAATCCAAACAAAATTAAATAATTTGATACAAATTATTAATAAAAATCCTAATAATTTTCAATAAAAAATCATAATATTTGAATAATACCTTAAAATTATTAGTCTTCCAATAAGTAATCATTTCATGGTATTATGTAACTAAATAATATTTGATGGTTAGTAAACCCTCTAACTTAGGTTTGAGTCTACTAGTCCAACCAATATGTAACTCATGATTATGTGATCTTCATAGTTCCCCAAATTCTATAAATTGTGCTGCCTTCACACCTTGACCATCTGGAAAGTAAAAATGAAGCTGTGAGAAAAATGTCAATTCATATAAATAAAATAATAATATAGATTCAAATTTAACCAATTTTATTACAAATATTTCATCCCATTAATTCTTATTTATTTGATCATCAATGCGTCTCAATGAGATTGGTTGAACTAGAATGATCTTACTATACTTGGCTAGCATCGCTATAAAAAATTTACACTCACTACCAATTTTACCAATCATTTGGTTGTACTCATTATAATTTACCAAAATTTGTGTATGATGGTTCTAGACTTCACATATATGATTATTCCCACATATCTTATTAGAAGATCATACTGAAAATGATAAAGAAAAAAATTGAATTAATAAACATTATAACTAAAATACAATCATTGTGATATAATTTAATGAACTTGTAAACATATACCTGATCTAGGATGATTAGTGGGATTTAATGGATCTATAGGATATGGTGGATTGGAAGCTTATGAAGGGTGGGTTGGATCTAATTCATGCTCTGGTTGATGAGAAAGATGTGGAGTATAATTCACAAGAGAGCGATCATAAAATCCTAGATAGATATGAAAAGTGATAAATGGTTGCAACGTATTAGTGGGTAGAAAATGATAAAAGGAATGAAAAGTCATCATAGGACATGAAAAAGTTATATGAGAAGCATGTCCCTTAAATAAGGATGAAGGAATAGGTTGGAACATCCCTAGTGACTCAAGTAGAATAATGGGATGAAAAAGTGGGGTAGATGGGACATGTGGTGGTAAAACTGGGTGTGAGTGGGTACTATGGGTTGTTCAAGTACCTTTAGTACCACCCCACTCAATTGGTCATGCTGATCACCATTTTCAGTAGTTTTAATAGAGAATAGTTTTCTACTATATTATTTTCCCTAAAATAAATTTAAAAATGAATAACAAAATGAAATTTAATGTGTTTTTGTTAATATATATTAAAATTAGCATACTAAATAAGTGGAAATACAAATAAAGAAAAACGTGTTTGGAAATAATTAAGTCATACTAATTGGTACATGAGGAATTCACTAACAGATTTATAGATTTTTAGCTTAGTTTTTATTAAGTAGATTAACCATTTTATTGTTTTTAACTTATTTTCATAGTATTTTAGTTAGTCTATAATTTTTAGTTAAATTAAATTTAAATATTAGTTTTTAATATTAGTTTTATTGTATATTATTTTTTCATATATTATATAACATTATATAGTATTATTAGTAGTGTAATATTTAATATTATTAATTTTATTATTATTATTATTATTTATTACGATCATTAAATTATTTTAACATTATATTATTATTATTATTATTTTATATAGAAACCCCATCCCTCAATAAAATTCATGATTTTCCCAACATAGCCCTTCCCTCCACTATAATGGTTACCTAAACCCTGAGTCTCAAATACAACTAGCAAAGAATTTGGTAAAACTACCACACATATATTGACCCCTCAACAAACGATGGATAAAATATTTCATGAGCATCATTAGAAACCCCATGCCCATCTTATTATATTAAAAAATACAGAATCATGCTTATTTAGTTATAGTTAAATGTGTTGATAAAAATCTACCTTTATTAGTGCTTTTTTTCACTGATAAATACAACCATTTATCAACACTTGTTTTAAATCATTGATAAAAGATGACCTTTATTAGCACTTTATTTAAGTGTTGATAAATGGAGAACATTATCAGTGATTTTCCTTGTATCGATAAAATAAAAAAATTATGTATCATTACAAATCATATTTTAATAAAAAATATATTTTTATTGATATATATGTATATATATAATATATTTTATTAAATATGATATATATAATACTATATATGTATTTAAAATAAATATATAACATATTTATTAAAAAATGGATTATAAAATAATTAAATATTAGTATTAATTAATAATTTTCTAATTAGTATAGATTAATATAAATTTAACAATAATTTCATGATTGAAAAACTCAATTAATTAATTAAGATCTTATGAAAAGTCGAAAAAAAGGCTTGAACTTCAAACAATTATAACTTTTGATATGAGTGTCTTTTTGGGATCCACAAGATGTAAAATTGAATCTCGTGAAGAGATATAATCCATCTAAACCCAAGGCGACTGGGGTCTCTATTTTTTCTTAGTCAAAAGGCTCTGAAGGCCTCTAAAATTGTATTTTTAGTTGGGATACCCTATTTTTTGAACATTTGATAGAATTTCAACTTTGTTTAAGAGGGTATTATTGTCTTTTTCTAGTAGTGACTGAATTTATTCCTAGATATTACATTCATATAGATATTATGGTGTTGAAATTTTAACATTTTTCATAATTTAGTGTTACTTATAAATTAAAATATAAAAATATATACATGTTTGTATATTTTTACATATAAAAATTTAATTGTAAAAATAAATATTTAAACATTTTAACATGTAAAAAATATTTTTTAAATATAGAAACCATATGGAAATGAACATTTTTATCAATTTTATTTAAAATAAAAAATTTAACCATTTTATTTATTTGATAAAAAATTAAGAATATATATACCTTCACAAATGTATGTATAATGTTTATATATAAATATGTATGTGTATTAATAAATAGATATATATATTCTAATATATGTAAATGGATATTAATGTATTATAAATTTAAATATATATATATATATATATATATATATTATGCATATGGACCTATGTATGTATATGTATATATATATATATATATATATTAACACCCCCCCACACACACCTTAATACACACACACACAAGCATATATTTTATAAATTTATTTAAAAATAATTATATAATTATATTAATAATTTTTTTTATATAAATAAATGCATATATGCTAAAATATATAATAAAAAGATATAATAGTGGTAATAGTGTTATAATTTCACATGGAGGTCCCAGGTTCGAATCCAGGTACCTGAGGTTGAGTAGGGATTTAGGTCATCGCTGACCAAGGGGGGTGAAAGCACTGAAGGGGGGGGGGGGATGAGTGAACCTGACATAGACAGATACCCTAACATTTTCAGAAATAGGTCATTGTATTTTACCAAGTGATTTAATGCTAAGAAAATTTTTCATCAAATCATAGAATGAAATGTTAAATGAATTATGTGAAAAATTTGAGTACTATCTAACATCAGAGAACATGAATTGATATTATTTTAATTAAATTTATAATAAATTATAATTTAATGAATAATAAATTATTTAACACCCTAAAATTTTAGTTTAAAATAATACTATGCTCTATATCTTTCTTAACATGCAACACCGAGCTTTAAGCAAATTGCGATATACTATAAAAATATTAATATTTATATGTAACCATTATAACATCACTGTTGAATTGATAGGTATTAATTTGATTAACCAAATTATAAAATATATTTATAATGGTCGTAATTAATAAAAATTTATTAATTAATTCATTGGAAATAAGTACTCAATTTTCAGTAAAGTTATTTTATGCTTCAAAAATATATTTTCGTCAAAAATGGTTTTTATAGAATTTTGTGTGTGGATATTATAATTAATTTATGAAACTTTTAAAAATTTAATTTTATAAAAATTATATAATTTTTCAAATCAAAATATCAAAGTTATCTTTGTGTGAATTTTTGGGAATTTTCTGAAAAAGTTGATTTTTGGATGAATAGTAAAAATACTGATTTTTGAGGAAAACTGTCTTTTATTTTCTAGTATTTTCAAAGACCCATTTTTATTTGTATTTATTTTAAAATTTAATTATTTTATTTTGTTTAAAAATAATTCAATTTATATCTTTTGGGTTAATATTATAATTTATTTTGGGATAAAAATACTTTTATACTTAAAAATACACTTTTCAGAAAAACTTTTTTCATTGCGTTTTGCATTTTTATATTAAATTAATTTCTGAAATTTATAGAGACTGAATCTTGAAAAATGGATTCCATATTTATAATAATTATGTAAAAATTTATTAATTAGGTCTATTTTATTTTTTTCATTATTAATTGCATCTACAGTAGAAATATTACTACCTCAGTAAAAAGGGTAAAACGAGTAAATTAAGGTTAAAACTAAGTGATAAAGCCATAATTTTACATATTAATTCTCATTGGATGAATATATTTCTTACCTTATAACCTTTATATTTAATTTTAATTTTTTATGGTATACTTTTCCATAAACACGACTTAATAATATTTTAATCCCTTAAAAGATTTAAGGTGTGTCTCTCTCCCCACTTATAAAAGGACACCCCTCATCTCTCTTATTTACACCACCTTGAGCCATATAAATCAAAAAAACCTACCCAATTATATTATAAAATTACCTATCCACAAATTATAGGTTATTTTATTCTTAAAAGACCATTCCAAGGGTCTTTAAGAGGATATCTAAAGGATCACTTTCAAAGAAGTGGTGATCTTATTAACAAAAAATTTTCATTTTATTTTTATTTTATCACCTTAAATTATGTACTAATAATTAAAATATAATAAAACCCATATAAACCATATAATTATATTTTATTAGGTTTATGTCATAATATTTATCCATATTATTCTCCATTAAATGAGAAACAAAACTGTCGCATGTGTGTATAGTGGACTACTGCCATGTAAAATGATGCAATTTGTTTTCCATAATCACCTCACATGGATAGTAATAATTATAAAAAAATTATTATTTTTTATATATAATATATCATTTAACTTATTACTCTCCTACTCATTAAAAAAATGACAACATCACTCGTGTGTATGTGTGGACGACCACCTCCATGAAGTGATGTGATTCATTTTTTATGTTAGAATTTCATTGATGATTTTAAATATTTATATAATGAATATATATGATATTTATATCATTATTAAAATTATGGATATTATGTAACCATGAGAAATATTAAATTAATGAAACCATGAAATTTAAATTTACATGAAAAATGAAATAGTTAACACTAAAAAAAATGATTTTAATAAATTATTATTAATAAATAGGTGTTGAAATGTTATAAGTAGATAATATATGATATTATAAGTATTTATAATTTTCTATTATAGAAGAATAAAAATTTTAAATTTATTATAAAATAGGTTAAAATCACTTATAAATCAATTCATACCTATGGTAAAGGTTTCTTATCTCACTATTATTTCTGTGATACATTTTCCATTTTGACCACATATTTCCTTTTTTTAGTGTATATACTACCCTTGATTGTATTTTATCATTTTTTATGAAAATTATGATGATTTAAAAATAAATATAAGGTTATCTCATTCATGAGGTTTTTATTTATAGTTTACCAAAATTTTAAGGTATTATTTCATAATCTCATCCCTAGTTGAGATTGTTTATGTTTAAGCCTCCATTGGGATAATTATATGATCTTTATATCTTAAAACCAATATATTTTATTTTCCAATGATTAATTATAGAAATTATATTTTTTCTTCATTTTCCTCTATTTAATTATTCAATATACTGAAATAATTTTTTATGGGAAACTGAATTTTTTTCTATTCAGTCGGGAATATTTGTCTTCCATGTTAATAATTTCTTATAGAAGTTTTCTAGAATATTTATACTATTATACAATAATCAATAAAATAAATTTTAATCAATTTTGTCTTTATATATATATTTTTAAATAAATATTCTTGTCATTTTCCAAATAAGGTACTTTTACCTAAGATGTGAACACAATATTTTTTTAATGTACACCATATGAATGTATTTTTATACCACCATGAATATTATTTTCTTTGAAGCATACTTTTCAAGTTTCCATGTTTCTTTGAGATGAAATTTTTTTTCATAATATTTTTCAATTTTTTAGAATTAAAACAAGCAATTTCAAAATGAAAAGGGTATTTCCTCAATAATTTTTCCAATGATATTTTAAAAATAGTTTCATCTAGGACAACTTGATTTGATGAATATATTTATTTACTGACTATATATTATAATGATACTATCCAAAATATTTCTTTGGATGAATTATGATCATATTGATAGGGGAAAGTATTGACATTCTGTATATGAGTTCTTCAAATATGATCAATTATTGATTACTAAGGCATATAGATTAAGTTTTATTGTTTATTCATATGATGAATGCATTGGACTTATTAAATAATGGTTAGGGACCAAAATTACATAGACTCTAAATTCATTAGTAGCTATCATGAGACAAAACAATTTGGGTATTTGGATAAGGGATTAACCATTTATATAATATGTATTGGCATGATTCCTCAACGGTAAGTTTAAGATATTTGATATTATAAATTCCATCATTATAAAATCAATTATTGATGTCAATGTGATTATTAAAATAGTTATGTAATCCGTGTATAAGTTTCAAACTCATGTTATTATTTATATGTAATTATTTATTCCTTCCATATTAGTCATGAATTATTTATTATATGATAGATTTCACTAAACACATTCACTTACTGATCATATGATCCCACCATTTTATTTTATTTCCTTTCCCCAAGATGCCATGAACTGTACTTTGATTGATATGAAATGGTATTCTTGATGGAATAATAATGTTCTCAAATAAAATACTATATTGTATTTTATATTTTCAAATTTAATGAGAGAATCAAGAATGTATCTAGTTTTCTAAGACTAATAAACTAATAGATCTTGGGTGGTTTGATCCCTTGTATCTAGTGACAATGTAATAAAGTGACCACTAGCTATGGGCTACTAGAGTTGGGGTATTACAACTTGTATCAGGGAAATTTTATTAGAAAACTTGAGAACTAGATTTAGGAAAACATATATTATAGAACATAACCCAATGAAAAAATCTAAATATAAGTTTATGTATAGGATAACATCATAAAGTTTTAGTAAAGTAGATATTGTGTAGTTTTTACTAGAAAATAAATCTCTATATAGATACTTGAAAGTGGATGTGGCTATGGCACAGATGCACCTAGGGGTAATAACTCTAAAAGGGGTAGATTGAGTATTAAGTCAATCACCACTGGTGAATGATGGGTGGGCCTAATACTGCACACTTAGATAGAAACTCCCAAGACATATTCTTAGGTTAATTCATATTTTGTTTATAAACCATTATGAAGGATTTGAATAGATAATGACCATGTATGATCTATGTTAAAATTAAGGTATCGTCGAGTGAAAATAATTCATCATGATTTATACATCCTATGAATGATTTTTTATGATTATATGATTTGTCACTATCATTATTATTTATGACACTATGATTTTTGGTTTTAGTCAATGACTAGAACTAGGAGGAATCTTGTTAATACTGAATCTGATAGAAAATTAAATGATTTTCTTCATGGTAAGACAAATGAATTGGGAGCCGAAATGTGGAACCAAGTGATTATTCATAACCACCTATCTAGATATATAATTAAAAACCTCAATTTAGTTAAGATTATTAACACACATAAAAACAAAATGGAATTTCATGGGAGTTCAATTAATGAAGACCATAGATGAAAGAAGATTCATCTTCCTATATGTCATGAACGTGGGAAGAATCACCCAAGATAATGTCTCAAAGGGTAAGATGTGTTCTATGTTAAAATAAATGGAATAGATTAATTAATTTATGAGTAATTCGATGTCTTATTTGTGGGGAACTTGTGCATTATCTGATTCAATGCCCTAATGAAAGGGTTAACTCCTAGACCAAGGGAGGGATTACATTATGCCAATCATTTAAGTATAAGTATTGGAGTGTTTATGTATTGATATTTCATAATTATATTATATAATTGTTTTATCAATTATATTCTTGGTAAAATAATCATGAAACTTATAAGGATTGTTCTGTAGTAGTTTTTCTTAAGGATTTGCAAGCATATACTAAATGGTACTGATAAAGTAGAAATGTGATTTAGTGGTAAAGTGATATTTTTTTAGAAAATACATGATTGAGGGATAGGTAACCCTTAACATGTTCCTAATATTGAGATAATAATGGTTATATGGGATAAATATATTATTGATATTGATAAAGTAAGTTTGATAGTATTGGTTACCTTGAAAATGATTCGTGATTTGATAAAAAAGTGATTTATGATGAAGTTTATTTCATTTTTATATTTATGGAATATATCAGTTATTTAATGATTTTATTTTTGGAATAAGTATAGAGTTAAGTTTTGGAATAAATATGATTTCATATTGGTTTTATGGTGATTTATGTTATTGACATATTTTAGGAGAATATATGATCAAGTTATTCCATTTTTGGTATGTGAAATTATAAAATACTTCATGTTTTCTAGGGATATATGTTGAAATTGATCTTGGAAAAAATAAGTGATCAAATCTTTAAGTTTTTTTAGTTTTTAAATTGTTTGGATATTTTTAGAGGAGTCTTAAGGTTAACTATTTATGGAATGGATTAAATTTAACTTTGGGTGTTATTGTGGTGGTTTTAGATATTATTGAGATATATTTATCCATATTGGTTAGATTTTTCTAACCATATTAGTTTTTGAAAATATTAGATATAAAAGGAATTACTTTTCATTATTTTTTGGATCTTAGGATCCATTAAAGTTAATTTTAGTGCTTTAGTCATGAAAAATTATCCTAAATATTCATTTATTGTAGTAATATATGATGTGAAAATTGATCAAAGTGCAATGAAAGGATGAAATTGTTCTTATGAAATAGAAAGAATTAAAATATGTATAATTTATAGTTACCTCTATCTTGATAGTAAAATAATACCTCAACTTTGGGAAATAGATCTTGAAATAAAAATGTTATTCTTTTACCTTTATTTTTGATGAATTGATGTCTTTTAACCCCTCATTGATTTAGGGTTTTGTGGTCATTATCTTTATCATGACCAAGTTCTATATCACTCTATATTAGTGATCGGACATTATTTTTCTCCATCATGTATATATTTTAACAACCCAAAAATTTTATCCTTATTTGGGAACCTGATTATATGTTATTTTAGGTAACCTTTAGGTTTCCCACCTCCACTTTTAAAAGGAAGTTTTATTATCTCTTGGAACGATGTGATTTTTCAACAAATCTATTTTCAAATATTGAATCTTTTATGATGAATATAAAATTTTAGGATGAAATTTATTTATGGGGGATGGAATACCATAAAAATTTATTTTAAAATAATACTATGCTCGATAGATTTCTTAACACACAACACCAAGCTTTAAGTGAATTATGATATACTATAAAAATATAATTATTTAAATGTGACCATTATAACATAACTATTGAATTGATAGGTATGAATATGAGTAACATCATTATGATATATATATATATATATATATATAACATTCCTAATCAATACAAATTTATTGATTAATTCTTATGAAATATGTACTCAATTTTCAGTAAAGTCATTTTATGCTTAAAAAACATGTTTTCTTCAAAAATGGTTTTTATAAAATTTTATTAATGGATATTATAATTAGTTTGTAAGAACCAAAATCTTCTTTTTAGGTATGTTTTTCTCTTTTCTGGTGTTTTTGAGAAAAATAGGAGTTTCTAGAAATTTTTGAAGTACACACTATGTAATCTTTTGCCACATGTAGCTGTGTGCTGGCCATGTAATGAACGAGCACACAGCCATGTGTGGTGACCTAGAGACCGCCTAATGCAGGGGCCTGTAAGGTCATGTACACGCCGTGTACTTCTAAAGTACATGTTGTGTAATTTATTTTTTTCATTAAACGGACCGGGGTCACGTCTAATTGGCAGAAGTGTCTTCTTCTTCGCCTTATTTGACTGAGATCATCCATACTACTCCAATACTTCCCCAAGCCCCCGATAAAGCATCCATTTTCCTAATTGAACTCCTTCGGTTGCATTAGAATAACATCGGTGAGTTATCTCTTCTTCTTGAACATCATTTACTGATTTCTCTTCTCTCTTGAGTTATCCTCGGTTGAATTTTTTAGATTTTTTTATAGATCTACCATGTTCTAGGTCAATCCAAGGTCTGACACCAGAGTATATCGATCATACGACGTTGGGGTAGGTGGTTTATGCCTTTCCGTATATGGTCTTTGAGTTATATGTGCAAAAGTGCCCAATACCCTTGATCGAGGTATTACATGTTTACGGTTTTAGCCCTGTTAATTACCTGTTATGACTGTATGCTTGAGTAGAGGTTAATTGAATGTGAATAGGGTTAATTTCTATGCTTTGGAAGTGTTTTCCCATGCATGATTTTTTATGAATGTTTGGTCTTGCTTAGCCTGTTAGGCCGCTTGCTTTCCATTCCTAGTGATGATAGGTTAGAGTAATATTATTTATTTGAAATGCTTTTATGTTGTAGACTATTTATCCAAGTAGTTCTTGAGGTATAATTTTTCTGTTATATATCAATGTGCTCGATTGACTTACACAGGGCCATGAGAACCTGGTGTAGTAGACCATAGGGATAATGGACGTTGAGGGATTCTACAGAGTGTCTATTTACTGTTATGATACGAGACCATAGGGGGAATAGATGTAAGTGATTCCTCAGAGTGTCTGTAGTTCCTTAATGTGGGCTACAGGGGGAATTGGACATTGAGTGCTTCCCCAGAGCACCTTTTAGTTACTGATATGAGACTATAGGGGGAATTGACGGTGAGTGCTTTCTCAAAGATTTTGAGCTAAGCTTAACCAGAGGGGTTAGACTATGTGTACTTCCTAGAGGGTTTCTTGTGTTTGTTTTGGTTGGAACAAAGGGGTTAGGCTGTGAGTACTTCCTAGAGGGTTCCCAGCTTATGATTAACTGATTCTTTGATATCGGTTATTTGAATGCATTTGAAACTGCAAGATTGTTTACTTTTGAGTACTTCCTTGTTTACTTCTTCTCTTTGCTTATTACCTTCCATATATATTCAATGAATATTAGGAAAAAATATTTTGGTGGTTTCCTGCTGGGATTTAGTCTCACACCCTATTTGGGTCATGTTTTTTTGGCCCAAAAAGATTATATTGTTGAGGTTTTAGATAAGGTCAAGCACCCTTCTACTTCAGGTACTTTATTGTTGTAGAGCTGGGAAGCATGGGACCAAGCTGAGGCTTGTGATGCTGTGGAGAATTTTATCTTTTTTCTATTGTACTTTGGTTTAGTATTGTATACCAGCATTGTGACTTGTTTGGATGTTTTCCTAGACATATGTACCATACATCATTTATATATGTGTGTTCTCGTTGTTTATTACTTCTGCTGTTTACCTATTTCATGTTTTAATGCTTCTGATATTGCTATCTATTTTACTTATGCTGTGTTACTCTACGAATGAGGGCATAGTTTCCCCACTATTACTCCAAAGGCCCTCGCTACTAGTCGGCATCCTCTAGCATTTGAGGAAATGCTCTTGAGGCCATGTGACCAACCGGGTACGAGGCACCTCTGGGCGGCTTCCGGAACCAGTATGTTACAAAGTGGTATCAGAGGGATTTCTTTCTTCTTGACTTACTATTTGAATCCTATATCCAGGGATAAGAAGGAATAGGTAGTTGGTAATAATCTATGCCTGAGAGTAGCTTACCTGTGTATAGTGAAAATCCAATTTACCTTGTTATTGAAATTTTTATGGTTTTTCAATTATTATAGTTGATTTTATTTCACCATTGGGTGATTCACATGTTTTTTGCCATTATTGTTGATGTTATTGAGGTTCTATTTATGTTTCAACCCGATGAGATGAGGGTATGCCATGTCATGCATCACATGGGAACTTTCTAGAGATCACATGTCATGCATTATTTCCATGCCATATAGGTTGCATTAGCGATTTCATGTTGTTGTGATAGATGTTGTGCTAGATATGCATGCTGTTGTGATAGATGTCTTGATAGAATACCTACTTTTGATAAGGTATTGAATTTTGTAAGGTTTCGTTTAAAGGAACTCCAAACTTTGGTTCTTAAGGTATTATGGGACCTCATGGGCCCGAATATGGTGGATCATTCTTGTGTTATGTTATATATGATATGTATAAGATACCAAGATTTGATTCACGGGGAGTATGGCCCCTCACAGATCAGAATTTGGCACTTTAATGTTTGTTTTAGTGTTTTTATGAGCTTCCAGAGTAGTTTCTAAGGATTACTGTCTGAAAAGACCCAGAATACATGGTGTGTATTGATGAATACATGCCATGTGTCCTTGTGTTCATGAAGGAACTATTTTTCTTGAGTACACGCTGTGTACTGTATGCTCACACCATGTAGTCTCTAACTGTGTCACTGACTGTGTGGGAAAAGACACGAGGTTGAGAAATATTTGGTGGGACACACCGTGTACCGTATGTACATGCCGTGTTTCATAGAACATGTGTCCACCCATGTGATTAACAACACAGATAGATGAAAACTTAAGTTGTACATGCTGTGTTAAGCTTGAACACACTGTGTAGTGTAACTGGTGTATCCGCCTATGTAACTAACAACACGGGTCAGTGAGGTTCGTCTAGTACACGTCGTGTCTGGAACTAACAAGCTGTGTAGTCTTGTTCTAGGATAAATGTGTGGCTTAGCCATGCAAAATAACTCAGGTAGGGAAAGAGGATTCAAGTACAATCCATTTGTTAGGACAACACGCCATGTGTATGGGGTGTTACATGACCTGGGTTGGCAGAAGTACATGCCCATGTTAAGGCTTAAGGGAATATTCTGTGTATGCATTACACACACAATGTATCCATGTTTTTAAAAACTTGAATGATTTCTTTATCTTGTTACCTTATCACACTTACAAGTTTCATCCCTTATTAATCTTGATCTAAGGTGTGCACTTGACCTTGTAGAGTCATTCCACCGAGACGTCCTCCGGTTGTCTACCAGTTACAAAGCAGTGATCAGATGCCAGACATGGCTAATCAGGGACTACCAAAAGATCCTCTTGTTGTGCCAGTCTTGGCACCAGCCATCATTCCAGACACAGGTGCTGATTCACAGTTCTGAGAGGGATTTATGAGGTTTATACAGACCTTATGAGGAGTACCACAACCTTCCCCCTCTATGGAAGAACTGACACGGTTTTTCCAGCAGTAGCATCCTCCCACTTTCACAGGGGAAGGAGGACCTCAGGCTACAAAGTCATGGTTAGAGGCCATGTTTTCTATCCTCGATCATTTGGAGACACCTCCAGAGAGGAGGATGAAACTCGCTACATATATGATTCAGGATTCCTCCAAGAGATGGTGGGATGTGATCTCACAGGTGGGATTCCAGCAGGTTATGGCATGGGATGAGTTCCAGTGTGCCTTTTATGACTACTTCTACCCAGAGAATTTTAGGGCCAATCGACCCCAATAGTTCATGAGTCTAGAACAGGGTACTCTATCAGTCATGGAGTACTCTTCTCATTTCACTGAGTTTCATAGCTTCACACCTATCCCAAGAGGTGATGAGTTATTCCTAGTAAGGAAGTTTGAGGATGGTCTTAGGCATGACATCAAATCTTAGGTGAACATCTTCAGGTTGACTTCCATCACTTCTATATTCAACAAGGAACTGATCACAGAGTGCAACCTGAGGGATTTTGGAGTGGTGAGCTAGGGCGGTTCAACATCAGGGGTTGGTATCCCTCCTACTAATAGCAGGAAGCTCCATAGGGAGTCTACACGTGGGGATCCAAGGAGGCGGGATGCTTCTTCTGGTAGCCAAGTGGTGTGCTACTAGTGTGGAAAGAGTGGTCATACGAGGCCACATTGCCCGAGAGACCCAGTGGAGTGCCAATCATGCAGCAATATGGGCCATCTTCAGCGTTTTTGTTAGTTTTTATCACTGGAAGCTGGTGATAGGGGTTATTCTATGACTCCTCGTTCGGGAGCAACATCACCAGTTTATCACCAGTTTGGGAACTAGAGTTCTTCCGACCATTCAGGCCAAGGTGGAGGTCATGGACATGGTAGCCAGTCGCCAGGATTTCAGCGACAATAGGGTGGATCAGCTCAGAGTGGTCAGACAGGGTCATAGGGCCGCAGTGTAGGTCAAACATTTGTAGTGGAGAAGACCCAACAGGAGCAGGATCCTAGAACCTCTATAGTTCGAGGTACGATCCTAGTTGCCTTAGTTTTATCTTCTCCTATTTTCAATACTGGGGCTTCCCATAGATTTATATCTATTGCTGTTGTTGAGAGCCTTGGGCTCTGTATATTTTCTTCTAATGATATCTTGACGCTAGACACACTGTTGGGGACAAGAACAACTAGTGTACAATAGTGCAAGGGGTTCCCTCTAGAGTTTGGTGGGTGTCCTTCTTATGGGACCTTTATGTCCTAGTGATGACATGCTATGATTTCATTCTCAAAAAGGACTGGTTAGTTCCCTTCCAGGCAGTTATCGATTTTTATTTCCGTAGGGTGACTTTCACATCACCATAGGGTATACCTTTTCGTCATAAGGGAGAATGGGATGTCCAGGAGAGCATAACAGGACTCGAACATCATGGGTTGGGGGGAGTTATAGCCCAGATTGCTACTCATTATCTGGATGACCAGGGGACTTCACAGATGGAGTTTTCTCAAGTGGTGGATCATTTAAGGGACGTCTTTCTAGAGGACTTTTTAGGTTTGCCTCTAAATCTAGAGGTGGACTTTTCTATTGAGCTTGTGCCAGGAGCGACACTAGTGTCTATTCCTCCTTATTGGATAGCTACACCAGAGTTGCAGGAGCTTAAGAAGCAGTTGGAGGAGTTACATGAAAAGGGTTTCATCCGACCCAGTACTTCTCCTTAGGGTTCACCTGTCCAGTTTTCAAAGAAAGAGGACGGTACCCTCAGACTTTGTGTGGATTATCGAAAGTTGAACCAATTGATGGTCAAGAACCGATATCCCCTGTCGAGGATTGATGATCTCTTTTATTAGCTTTGATGAACCCGGATGTTCTCGAAGATTTACTTGAGATCCGATTATCATCAGTTGTGCGTTATACCATTAGATGTACCTCTCATAGCCTTTCGGAGTAGTTATGGTCTATACGAGTATGTGTTTATGCCGTTCGGTCTCACGAACACATCTGCAATTTTCATGGCACTAATGAACCGAGTGTTCCATCCATACTTGGATTCTTTCATGGTAGACTTCATGGATGATATCTTGGTGTACTCTCACACTCGACGCGACCATGCCACAGATCTTGAGATCATTTTGAGTACACTGATAGAGAATATGTTATATGCTAAGCTCCCAAAATGCCACTTTTTGATGGACCAGATTCACTTCTTGGGTCATGTTATCTCAAAGGTAGGAGTATCAGTAGACCCATAGAAAGTGAGAGCAGTAGTTTCCTAGGAGCAGCCAAAGAATGTCTTTGAGGTACGAAGCTTTCTAGGGATGGCTGGTTACTACAAACATTTTATACAGGACTTTTCACGCTTAGTAGTGCCACTAACGGGCCTGACTAAGAATGGTGCGAAGTACTTGTGGTTAGATTCTTGTGAGTCATCCTTTCAGGAGATGAAATTGAGGTTGACTTCAGCACCAATACTAGTATTTCTAGAGCTGGGAAAAATCTATACTATATACTATGATGAAACAGGTATTGGGATGGGAGTAGTGCTTATACATGGAGAAGGGGTTGTTGCGTATGGGTCTCGGTAGTTGAGGCCACATGAGAAAAACTACCCAATGCACGATCTCGAGCTAGCTACAGTTGTTCATGATTTATGCTGTTGGAGACACTACCTGTTGGGAGAGAATTTTGTGGTTTTCACCGACCAAAAGAGTCTCAAGTATATCTTTACCCAGCATGATCTGAATTTGAGATAACGAAGGTGGGTTGAGTACCTTCAGTCTTTTGACTTCGAGCTTGCCTAGACGCTTGGGAAGGGCAACATAATGGCTGATGTGTTGAGCCGGAGGCCTCAAGTACAGCCAGTTCAGGAGGCCAATAGTGAGTGGAAGCTTATGGATATGTTCTCTGAGATGCATTTGGAGGTTCACGACAGTTAGGGGAAGACATTTCTATCTTCTGTAGCTATTACCTCTACTCTGATTGATCGAGTGAGAATAAGGAAACTATCAGATTCGAAAGGTCTAGTCCTAAGGGAGAGTGTTTTAGGAGAGGACCCTATTCCTGGATGGACAGTAGGTGAGGATGAGATCTTGCATTTTCATGGGCACGTATGGGTGCCAACAGACATACGCGAGGAACTAATGCTAGAATTTCATTCCTCAGTTTGGGCAGTTCATCTTGGTGTCACAAAGATGTATCGTGATCTACACTATTAGTATTGGTGGCTAGGTATGAATAGGGACATTGCTAGTTTTATCATGAGGCCTTCCACATGTCAGTAGTTGAAGGCAGAGCATCAACAACTGGCACAACTTTTGCAGTAGTTACCCATTCTTGAGTGGAAGTGTAACAATGTCGCGATGGATTTTGTATAGGTTTACCGAGGTCGCCTCGAGGGAACAGTGCAATGTGGGTTGTCATTAACAGACTCACAAAGGTTTTTCACTTCTTGCTGATCAAGGATACCTTCAGTGTTGATGAGCTAGGAAGGTTGTACATCCAAGAGATTGTATGTTTACATGAAGTTCCACACTCCATTATTTTTGACAGGGATGCCCGTTTTACTTCTCTAGTCTGGAAGGGACTTCAAAGGGCTTTGGGCACATAGGTACTTCTGAGTACGAAATACCATCCCCAGATAGATGGCCAGTTTGAGTGTACGATTTAGGTGTTTGAGGACATGTTTTGAGCATGCATCCAAGATTTTGGAGGTTCTTGGGATAAACACATACCTCTTGTGGAGTTTGCCTACAATAATAGTTTTCAAGCAACTATTTAGATGGAACCTTATGAGGATTTGTACGAAAGACCATGCCGATCACCCTTATGATGGCTGGAGGAAGGAGAGACATCTATGCTGGGACCTCGACTTGTCTAGGAGACTACAAAGAAGATAGGGTTGATTCGGAAGATGATGGATACTGCACAGCCACAATAGAAGTCTTATGCTGATAGACGGAGACAACCTCTGGAGTTTGAGGTCAGGGATCATGTTATCCTTTGTGTCACACCAAGGTTGGGACACAGGAGGATTAGGAGGCATGGTAATCTTTCACTGAGGTACATTGGACCGTTTGAGGTGTCGGAGAGATTCGGGCCAGTTGCCTATCGGTTGTAGTTACCTCATTGGTACCGGTCTATGCATGATGTCTTCCACGTTTCTTAGCTTCAACGTTATTTCTAAAACCCATCTCATGTTTTTCAACCTGAGGAGGTTGAGTTAGAGGTGGATGCCTCTTTCAAGGAGTATTTTATCCGGATTATTGATCGAAGTATGAAAGTTCTCTGTGGCCAGTCTGTTCCTCTGGTACGAGTGCTATGGCAGCACAGGTGAGTACAAGACAAGACCTGAGAGAGGGAGGTCGATGTACAATCACAGTTGTCACGACCCGCCCTCGGGGTCTGTGCCGTGACTACCCCAAGCCCGCCTTCCATAGGCCAGGGGCTGGCGACTAGCACCAAGGCGTAAATCCCGGTAAAAAGGGAAGGCATTGCCTTTGTAAAGTAAACAAGCACCACAGAGTAAGCAAGCGGAAAAGTAAACACTAAGGAAAAACAGAGTACAACTGAAAGTGCAGAAAAGTAAATGGTCCAATATACAAACCCAAACTGAAAGTAATGTACAACTCAAAAGGGAAAACAACAACTGTAAAGTAAAAGCCGCTACACCGAGCTGTCCACTGGAAATCCCACCTGAAGGGTGGGTACAGATAGCTCCACTGCTCCTCGGGTTCCATCGTCCTCTCCGAGCACGTCCCGCCCAGTGGTCCACCTCCAGGTACTGTCCTGCTCAGCAAGCCTCAACCACGATCAACGCTGCCCGTCGTCTGCAACCAACACAACGTAGTGCTGGCATAGCCCGTGCAGGGGTGAGTATAAGCTACTTAGTAGGGACCCCGAGACCCCTGAAGGTCTCCCAAAATCCACAAAGGATAAACCCCAAAGGTAATATACAATCACGAAGTAACAACCGACACTTCTAAGGTATATGCCCATACATATACCTAAGTCATCAATTCCAATACGCTCCAACCTCCGAGCCCAAGTACAACTCAGTCCACACAGGAAAGTATATGCATTCCACACAGAAAAGCAAAATGAAATCCACACAGGATAGCACAACACAATCCACACAGGAAAGCAACAGGATTCAGCTCACACAGGTATACTTCTTCGGAAGATGATAGAGATGATCACTGATCCATCTAAGTCGTCGGACCCACAAAGGATCGATAGGTACTAACCCCCGCAATGACCCACACAGGATCGGGCCCACACAGGACCTGTAGGCGCTGGTTCACACAGGACCGCTGAGCGCAGACCCACATAGGATCGGACCCACACAGGATCGGGCCCACACAGGACCTGTAGCACTGATCCACGTAGGATCGCTGAGTGCTGTAGTCGTCATCGTCGAATCCACCAAGGATCTCTGTATTGTCGTCGTCGCAGTCACAGTAGCAGTAGCAGTCACAGTCGCAGTCGCAGACAGCTCTAGGGTTCTAGCACACAACAAGCTCGTTCGGGAGGGTCCGCTCCACGAGCCGAGAGGCTGATACATCAACTGTCACAAGTCCAAAGTTGATGTATCCAAAAGTTCCGTATCGTCAACAGGAACTCAACGCAACAGACGACGCGTCGATCGGACGCCCGGTCTGAGAGTTATTGGCTTTTTTCGTCCCAGGGGCCCGGTTGATTTTTAAGGCAAAACCAACCCGACTGTACACCACCTGCATCCAAACCTCGGGTGGAGAGTTCCAAAAGATCCTTCTCACTAAGAGGAACTCAACAAAGCTGATGACTCGTCAATCGGACGTCCGTAGCTCAAGATATGAGAGTTTCCGCTCCGAGGGCTCGGTTGGTTTCGTGTACAAACCAACCTGGCCGAACTCAAAGTATTCCGAAACTCTGAGTGCAATATCCCGAAACGACCGTCTCGATCCAAGGATCGCATTGCCGCTGACGGTGCGTCGTTTGGAAGTCCGTAGCCCGAGTTATGGGCATTTGAATCCAAACCGCTTGGTAACGGGGGTTTCGGGCCCGGGCCGTCCCGGCCCGAGACCCCCCGGATGGCCCGAACCGGGTCGACCCGGCCTGGCTTGGCGAACCGGCCAGGCGCGCCGGTTCGGCGAAAGGCAGCGCGCTGGGCGCGCTGCCAGCTCGGCCGAAGGCCGAGCTTGCTGGAAAAACGGGGGGCCGCCTGCCCCCCTTTGTGGAACCGGTCCCCCTCATTATGGGGGGGCAATTTGGCTGGCCGGGGGAATTAATTCCCCCCGGTTTTTCCTCCCTTCCGGTCGGCCCGACCTGGACGGCCGGTTCTTCCTCAACGGGACCGGCAAGCCGATCCCCCTTCCGGCTTCCGACACCGGTGGCCCGGCTGGCCGCCGGTCATCACGTCCCACCGCGGCCCGGAACCGGCCGCGGCCTTCGTCGTCCGGCGCGGTGCGACGACACCGCGCCCCTCCGCCGTGGCCCCGCTCCGGCCGCGGCGCCTTCGGTTTCCTTCGACGCGGCGCGATGGCATCGCGTTCATGATAATCTTTCCACGGCACGGCGTGACGGCGCCGCACAATAATTGCCGTGTAATTCCCGCGTGGTGCGACGACACCACGCCATCTCGTTCCATCCGCAAGAAATATTCAAGAACAAAGGAGGGGGGGGGGGGGTTCGGTCGTGTTTGTGCGGTCCGACCCCCCTCTCGTTAGACGATAACACTTTATCATTTATCCTCAAAGATCGTCATGCTAGAACCAAGAATGAGAATAATTAAATAAAGCAACAAAAAACCCCTACCTCGGTTTCAAGAACGATGTTCGTCAACGACCCGCGGAAGACGAGCGTCGCGGTGGTCGACGTTGCGGGAAAAGGAAGTCAACGTCGTGAAGCAAGGATTCGAAGTTCTTTGACGGCGATTTCGTCGCGGAAAACCATCGCGGAAGAGATGACGCGGAAGAAGTACGTCATGTCGCGGATACGGCGTCGCGGAAGGACCGAGTTCTTCGACGGAGAGATTCTTCTTTGAAGAACGGCGTTCTTCGCGTTCTTCGTTGAGTTTGAAGAAGAAGAAGAAGGATCCAAATTCTCTCAAGGTGGCTAAGGAGACCAACCAAAATAAAATAAGCTAAGGCTTATTTTATTTACACAATTATCAACTTGAATTTCAAAGGTTTGAAATTCAAACAACTCAACTCAATTAATTAACCAAGTTGTCAAGTTAATTAAAGAGGAGTTATAGGGAGTTTAAAAAAAAGAAGATGAAGTGTTAGGGTTCGTGTGGGCCCCACCACACTTAATCCTCTCAAGGGAGGTTAAGTGGATGTGGGTCCCACCCCTAACTCCCTTTGGGAGGAGTTAACCAACAAGTTAAAAATAAAATGTGTTTCCACATTTTATTTAACTTCTTTTAATTTTTCCCAAAACTAACTTTCATTCCGCATAAAATGCAACTCGGAAAAGGTATCCTTAAGCGAATATCGGCGCTGCGAGTTCATCGGTGCCCTCAGAATTCGATTCTGGGCACCGGTTCAAAAGTTAGGAATTCCTGCTCGTTCGTTCACTGAACGTACCCGAGCCAAACTTCAGAAATTTATTTCGGGCACTCCGGGCCTCGGAATCAGGTGCCGTCAGAAACCGTGCTCTTGTAAGATTCCAAAGAAAATTAAGAAAAAATTTCCCTTGAATTTTATGGGTCTTTACATTACTATCACCTCAGGGCTTTACGTCCCCGTAAAGATACATAAAAAACTAGGGAAACAAATGAGGGTACTGAGCACGCATCCGAGCCTTCCGCTCCCAAGTTCTCTCCTAGAGATTCCCGTGCTGCCATCTGATGCGCACTAGAGGAATAGACCGTCCACGTAGGACCCACTCCTGTCGATCCTCTATCTCCACCGGGACCTCCGTAAAAGTCGCCCCATCGTCAACGTCAAGCTCCCCATGGTCAATGATGTGCGTCGGGTCGTGCACGTATCTCCTCAGCTGAGACACATGGAAGACGTCGTGCACCTGGTGCAACTGAGGTGGTAGAGCCAGGCGATAAGCCACCTCGCCAATCCTACTGAGTACCTGGAAGGGTCCGATGAAGCACAGAGATAACTTGCCGCCTCGACCAAATCTTCGTATACCACGTTGAGGTGAGACTCGCAAGAAGACGTGGTCGCCATCCTCAAACTCTAGTGGCCTCCGCCTCCTGTCAGCGTATGACTTCTGCCGGCTCTGAGCTGTCCTCATCCGCTCCTGGATGACCTAGACTTTCTCTGTCGTGGCCTGGACCATCTCTGGTCCCACAAGTGCTGACTCCCCAGGGTATGTCCAGCACAAAGGAGATCTACAAGGTCGGCCGTACAATTCCTAGTACGGTGCCATACCGATGGTGGAGTGGTAGCTGTTGTTGTACGCAAACTCCACCAAGGGTAGGTGGTCCTCCCAGCTGCGACCAAAGTCGAGGACACATGCGCGGAGCATGTCCTCGAGAGTCTGAATGGTCCTCTCCGTCTGACCATCCGTCTGAGGGTGAAAGGCTGTGCTCAGATGTAGCTGCGTCCTGAACGCCTCCTGTAACCCCTTCCAAAGCTGGGAAGTAAAGCGAGCATCTTGATCGGAGACGATAGATGATGGCACACCGTGGAGCTGCACAATCTCCTGAACGTAGAGACGTCCCAAGCTCTCTACTGAGCCCTGATCTCGTATGGGTAAGAAGTGAGCCAACTTGGTGAGTCGGTCGACAATCACCCAGATGGAGTCGTGACCTCTGGAAGTACGGGGAAGTCCAGTCATGAAGTCCATAGATATCCCATCCCACTTCTACTCTGGGACCTCCAAGGGCTGTACCAAGCCTGCTGGTACCTGATGCTCTGCCTTCACCTGCTGGTAGGTGAGGCATCGAGAAACGAACTCTACTACATCCTTCTTCATGCCCGGCCACCAGTGCTGTCGTCTGAGATCCTGGTACATCTTCGCCACTCTAGGATGTACCGCCAAAGGAGAAGTGTGAAACTCTCTCAGCACCTCCTCTCGCAAAGCGACTGGTACCATGGTACATCTTCTGAAAAGGATGTCATTCTATGCTCCAAGGGAGAAACCATCAGGTGCCTATCCCGAGGATATCTGTGCACGCCGTGTCTCACAGTCAGCGTCCTCACGCTGTGCCTCTCTGACCCGCTGCAGTTGTGGAGGGGTGACTGTGAGAGACTGGAGGAAGGCTGCTCCATCTCTATCCATGAAGGATATCTGAAAAGAGGCTAGCTGCTCCGTCGCCTCCTCAAGTAGCTGAATGCCCGTCCTACTGCTGAGGGCATCGGCTACCATGTTCCCCTTCCCAGGAGTATAGACTATCTCAAAGTCATAGTCCTGGAGGAACTCGAGCCATCGACGTTGTCTCAGGTTTAGGTCCTTCTGCGAGAAGATATACCTGAGACTCTGATGATCATAAAATACTGTAAAGCACTCGCCCATCAGGTAGTGTCGCCATGTCTTCAGAGCGAAGACCACTGCTGCTAACTCCAGGTCATGGGTAGCGTAGTTTTGCTCATGCGGCCTCAACTGACGTGATCCACAGGCGATCACTGCCCACTCCTGCATCAGAACACATCCGAGTCCGGTCCCTGATGCATCGCAGTAGACTACGTACCCTACTCCCTCCTCAGGAAACCTCAAGATAGGTGCGCTGGTCAATCTCTGTCTCAGCTCCTGGAAGCTCTGATGACATATGTCTGTCCACACGAAGGGTTTCCCCTTCTTTGTCAAAGCTGTGAGTGGTGACAAAACTCTAGAGAAGTCTGGCACAAATCTACGATAGTATCCAGCTAGTCCCAAGAAACTCCGAACCTCTGTCACGCTCCTGGGTGGCTCCCAAGCTAGCACTGCCTCGATCTTCGCGGGATCCACTGCAACTCCCGCCTCAGAGATGACGTGTCCCAAGAAGTGGACCTCACGTATCCAGAACTGGCACTTCAAGAGCTTACCAAAAAGCTGGTTCTCTCGGAGTGTGTCTAGTACAACTCGCAAGTGGTATGCGTGTTCCTCCTCAGTCGTCGAGTAAATCAGTATGTATTCGATGAAGACTATGACAAATCGATCGAGGTATGGCTGAAAGATCCTGTTCATGAGGGCCATGAACACTACTGGAGCATTGGTTATGCCGAAAGGCATAACCAAGAACTCATAGTGGCCATACCGACATCTGAAGGCCGTCTTCTGCACCTCCTCGTTTCTAACTCTGAGATGATGATAGCCTGACCTGAGGTCTATCTTCGAGAACCACCGTGCTCCCTTGAGATGATCAAAGAGGTCATCAATCCTCGGTAGCGGATAATTGTTCCTCACCGTCACCTGGTTCAGGCGATGATAGTCAACACAAAGTTTCAAGCTCCCGTTCCCCTTCTTGGCGAACAATATCGGGGAAGCCCAGGGTGAAACAGTGGGTCGGATAAACCCCTTGCCCTGAAAGTCCTCCAACTGTACCCGTAGCTCTCGAAGCTCGGCGGGGGCCATCCGATACGATGGAGTGGATATCGGGGCTATCCCGGGGTACAGGTCAATATAAAATTCTACCTCTCTGCGAGGAGGTAGCCCTGGAACGTTGTCGGGAAAAACGTCCGCAAACTGATCCACCACTGCAGGAAAACCAGGACTCCACACGTCAACTGCTCCAAGGATGAGGCTAGCCAAATGATGAGTGATGGAATGTTCTCTCCTCCGCGGAAGTCCATCCTGTGCTTCAAAGGCTCCCTTCTCGCCGGTGAAGGTGAACCTGCTCCCGTCGATGCGTACACATCGCACCTTGTGCCTAAAACAGTCAATCTGTGCATGGACCGTAGATAGCCAATCCATTACCAAGATGACGTCGTAAGGCCTCGACGCTGCTACAAGAAGATCCCAGCCGAAGCTCTCGCCTCCTAGAGTAAGCTCACACTACTGGCACCAGTGCGTAATCGTCGAGTCTGCTCCCGTAGGAGTCTCTAGCCGTAAGGATCGAGCCAACGGCTCTGTCAGAATCTCCGAGCTCCGAACAAGGGCAACAGCTATGAAAGAGTGACTCGCTCTTGTGTCTATAAGTACTGCAGCAAGGGTGGAATAGACACAGATAGTACCTCGAATCATCTCAGGTGCACCGTGGTCGTAGGCCTCTGCTGCCTGGAGCTGTGCCTGTCTCTGCCCGCCAGCTCCCTGTGGTCGGGTTGGACCTCCTGGGGGTGGTGGTGGTAGAGCCTCAAAGCATCGCCCACCACCTGCTGCTCGGCCAGCTCCTCTGCCTCGTCCGCCTCCTCCCTGTGGACCACCACGGTCGACCCTCTGCCTCTGCCTCGGTGGTCCCTCAACCGTCTGCTGCTCCTCGGCATGGCAGGTCGGGCAGTCACGAGCCATGTGGCCCTGCCCGCCACACGAGTAGCACTGTCTGCCTCTCGAAATACTGGCTCCGCGCTGTGTGCCCCGCACTGCTGAGCCAGTGTCCTGAGGTCGTCTGCCTGAAGGTCTGGTCTACCTGGACCCCTGAGTCATTCGTCGACTACCTGCTGCAGAAGACTCTTCCAAGTGCCGCCCTGCGGTGGGTTTCGACGCTGGTGTAGAATCAGCAAGGAAGCTCTCGATCAAAAGGGTCCGCTCCAGTACTCCCGTCTGAGTCGGTATGCGGAGGGAGATCAGCGATGCCCTGATCTCATGTCTCAAACCCTGCTCGAAGGTCCGGGCCCGGAATAATGGGTCCCGTACCATGTCAGTCGAGTAGCGCGAGAGATCGGTAAATCTCGCCGAGTACTGAGCGACCGTCATGCTGCCCTGCCGCAGCTGAAGAAGATCCTGGATGCGCACCGCACGGAGGGTGGCTGGGACGAACTCCGAGCGGAAGAGGCTCTCAAAGTCCATCCATAGAAGAGATGCCTCATCGTGAACCTGGAGCATCAAGCTCCACCATCGTCCTGCTGCTACGTGAAGTAGGCTCGCAGTGAGGATCACCATGAGGTCTGCAGGTGTCCTCGCTAGCCTAAAAACTCTTACCACTGCCTCCAGCCAGTCCTCTGCTGCCCGGGGGTCTGTCTCCCCACGAAACCTGGGCGGTCGCTGGCGCTGGAACTCGTGCAGAGCTCCTAGGCAACGTGCATCGTCAGCGGCTGGTGCTGGAAGCATCGGTGGCTCTGCGGGTAGAGCTACCGTCGGTGCCACAGCTGACAAAGGGCCCTGCACCGAGGCCTCGTCACTCGGTGGGCTGTCGTCACGCTCGACTCTCGGAACCCTAGCTGGCTGCCATCGTGGGGCCATCCTGAAAAGGAAACCGGTGCGCCACGGTCAGAACAGTATACCCGGTGAGCTGATACAAAGTAATCACAAAGAAAACTTGAAACACACACGCAATCAATGTTTTCATGCATTAAGTCGGAAATCAGAAGTCAGGGTCCTGGTGTATGGATACGTCGGCCGCCGCACCAACACTGGACTCCCTGGAATGATAACCACACTCAATACGCTAAACATTATTGCTTCACATAGAAAAGATCAGAGTTCGCAGTAGAACTGAACTCCTCTGATACCAATTTGTCACGACTCGCCCTCGGGGTCTGTGCCGTGACTACCCCAAGCCCACCTTCCATAGGCCAGGGGCTGGAGACTAGCACCAAGGCGTAAATCCCGGTAAAAAGGGAAGGCATTGCCTTTGTAAAGTAAACAAGAACCACAGAGTAAGAAAGCAGAAAAGTAAAAACTAAGGAAAAACAGAGTACAACTGAAAGTGCGGAAAAGTAAATGGGCCAATATACAAACCCAAACTGAAATTAAAGTACAACTCGAAAGGGAAAACATCAACTGTAAAGTAAAAGCTGCTACACCGAGCTGTCCACTGGAAATCCCACCTAAAGGGTGGGTACAGATAGCTCCACTGCTCCTCGGGTTCCGCCGTCCGCTCCGAGCACGTCCTGCCTAGTGGTCCACCTCCAGGTACCGTCCTGCTCAGCAAGCCTCAACCACGATCAACGCTGTCCGTCGTCTGCAACCAACACAACGTAGTGCGGGCATAGCCCGTGCAGGGGTGAGTATAAGCTACTCAGTAGGGACCCCGAGACCCCTGAAGGTCTCCCAAAATCCACAAAGGATAAACCCCAAAGGTAAGGTACAATCACGAAGTAACAACCGACACTGCTTAGGTATATTCCCATACATATACCTAAGTCATCAATTCCAATACGCTCCAACCTCCGAGCCCAAGTACAACTCAGTCCACACAGGAAAGTATACGTATTCCACACAGGAAAGGAAAACGAAATCCACACAGGATAGCACAACACAATCCACACAGGAAAGCAACAGGATTCAGCTCACACAGGTATACTTCTTCGGAAGACGATAGAGATGATCACCAATCCATCTAAGTCGTCGGACCCACAAAGGATCGATAGGTACTAACCCCCGCAATGACCCACACAGGATCGGGCCCACACAGGACCTGTAGGCGCTGGTTCACACAGGACCATTGAGCGCAAACCCACATAGGATCGGACTCACACAGGATCGGGCCCACACAGGACCTGTAGCACTGATCCACGTAGGATCACTGAGTTCTGTAGTCATCGTCGTCGAATCCACCAAGGATCTATGTACTTTCGTCGTCGTAGTCACAGTAGCAGTAACAGTCACAGTCGCAGTCGCAGCCAGCTCTAGGGTTCCCGCACACAGCAAGCTCGTTCGGGAGGGTCCGCTCCACGAGCCGAGAGGCTGATACATCAACTGTCACAAGTCCAGAGTTGATGTATCCAAAAGTTCCGTATCATCAACAGGAACTCAACGCAACAGACAGCGCGTCGATCGGACGCCCGGTCTGAGAGTTATTGGCTTTTTCGTCCCAGGGGCCCAGTTGATTTTTAAGGAAAAACCAACCTGACCGTACTCCACCTACGTCCAAACCTCGGGCGGAGAGTGCCAAAAGATCCGTCTCACTAAGAGGAACTCAACAAAGCTGACGGCTCGTCAATCGGACGCCCGTAGCTCAAGATATGAGCGTTTCCGCTCTGAGGGCCCGGTTGGTTTCGTGTACAAACCAACCTGGCCGAACTCAAAGTATTCCGAAACTTTGAGTGCAATATACCGAAACGACCGTATCGACCCAAGGATCGCATCGCCACTGACAGCGCGTCGTTTGGAAGTCCGTAGCCCGAGTTATGGGCATTTGAATCCAAACCGCTCGGTAACGGGGGTTTCGGGCCTGGGCCGTCCCGGCCCGAGACCCCCCGGATGGCCCGAACCGGGTCGACCCGGCCCGGAGCGGCGTGGCGCGGCGCGGCCTGGCCTGGAGAACCGGCCAGGCGCACCGGTTCGGCACAAGGTAGTGCGCTGCCAGCTCGGCCGAAGGCCGAGCTTGCTGGAAAAACGGGGGGCCGCCTGCCCCCCTTTGTGAAACCGGCCCCCCTCATTATGGGGGGCCAATTTGGATGGTCGGGGGAATTAATTCCCCCCGGTTTTGCCTCCCTTCCGGCCGGCCCGACCTGGCCGGCCGGTTCTTCCTCAACGGGACCGGAAAGGCCGGTCCCCCTTCCGGCTTCCGACACCGGTGGCCCGGCTGGCCGCCGGTCATCACGTCCTGCCGCGGCCCGGAACCTGCCGCGACCTTCGTCGTCCGGCGCGGTGCGACAGCACCACGCCCCTCCGCCATGGCCCCGCTCCGGTCGCGGCGCCTTCGGTTTCCTTCGACGCGGCGCGACGGCGTCGCGTTCATGATAATCTTTCCACGGCGCGGCGCGACGGCGCTGCGCAATAATTGTCGTGTAATTCCCGCGTGGTGCGACGGTACCACGCCATCTCATTCCATCCGCAAGAAATATTCAAGAACAAAGGAGGGGGGGGGGGGTTCGGCCGTGTTTGTGCGGTCCAGCCCCCCTCTTGTTAGACGATAACACTTTATCATTTATCCTCAAAGATCGTCATGCTAGAACCAAGAACGAGAATAATTAAATAAAGCAACAATAAACCCCTACCTCGGTTTCAAGAACGATGTTCGTCAACGACCCGCGGAAGATGAGCGTCGCGGTGGTCGACGTCGCGGGAAAAGGACGTAGACGTCGTGAAGCGAGGATTCAAAGTTCTTTGACGGTGATTTCGTTGTGGAAAACCGTCACGGAAGAGATGACGCGGAAGAAGTACGTCGCGTCGCAGATACGGCGTCGCGGAAGGACCGAGTTCTTCGACGGAGAGATTCTTCATTGAAGAACAGCGTTCTTCGCGTTCTTCATTGAGTTTGAAGAAGAAGAAGAAAGCTCCAAATTCTCTCAAGGTGGCTAAGGAGACCAACCAAAATAAAATAAGCTAAGGCTTATTTTATTTACACAATTATCAACTTGAATTTCAAAGGTTTGAAATTCAAACAACTCAACTCAATTAATTAACCAAGTTGTCAAGTTAATTAAAGAGGAGTTATAGGGAGTTTAAAAAAAAGAGGATGAAGTGTTAGGGTTCGTGTGGGACCCACCACACTTAATCCTCTCAAGGGAGGTTAAGTGGATGTGGGTCCCACCCCTAACCCCCTTTGGGAGGAGTTAACCAACAAGTTAAAAATAAAATGTGTTTCCACATTTTATTTAACTTCTTTTAATTTTTCCCAAAACTAACTTTCATTCCGCATAAAATGCAACCTCGGAAAAGGTCTCCTTAAGCGAATATCGGCACTGCGAGTTCATCGGTGCCCTCAGAATTCGATTCCGGGCACTGGTTCAAAAGTTAGGAATTCCCGCTCGTTCGTTCACTGAACGTACCCGAGTCAAAATTCGGAAATTTATTCCGGGCACTCCGGGCCTCGGAATCAGGTGCCGTCAGAAACCGCGCTCTTATAAAATTCCAAAGAAAATTAAGAAAAAATTTCCCTTGAATTTTACAGGTCTTTACAACAGTGGCCAGAGATTTTCGAGGATTCTTCTTCTATGCCACCTTGCTATGGAAATTCGGGGATGAATTTCTTTAAGGGGGGAAGTTTGTAAGAATATAGATCTTCTTTTTAGGTATGATTTTCTCTTTTTTGGTGTTTTTGAGAAAAAGAGGAGTTTCTAGAAATTTTTGAAGTACATGCTGTGTACTTATATGTTCACACCATGTACTTATATGTACATGTCGTGTACTCTTTTTCTGCACGTATCCATGTGTTGGCCGCGAACGTCCGAGCACACAACCATGTGTGGTGACCTGGGGACCACCTAATGCAGGGGCCGGTAAGGGCAAGTACACACTGTGTACTTATAATGTAAATGCCGTGTACTTTTTTTCATTAAACAGACCGAGGCCATGTCTAATTGGAAGAAGTGTCTTCTTCTTCACCTTCTTTGACCAAGAGTGTCCGTACAATGCCAATACTTCCCTGAGCCCTCGATCGAGAATCTATTATTTGAATCAAACACCATCAGTTGCGTTGGAATTGCATCAGCGAGTTATCTATTCTTCATGAACCTTGTTTCCCGATTTCTCTTCTCTCGTGAGTTATCCTTGGTTGGAACATGATGCCTCTGAGCGGCATCGGGCCTATCATCTCACGACGCTAGGGTTCCGCATCCGACATCGTCCCCTCCTCTCCTCCGCTCCTCCGGTGGCCCGTGCTCGGCTTCAACTTCTGGTCTCACTGTGGCGTGCTCCGGTGTGCATGGATTCCGGATTCACCAGATATGTAGAGGTGTTGTGATGTGTCTCGAAGGTCGATGGTGAGTCGACATCAGATCTGGTGGGCGAAGGCGTCGTGGCAGGCGTGAGAAGGCTTCTCAGTGTGGGATCTTGTTCTGGCATCGGCGGCGAAGGTGTCGTGGTAGTCGAAGTTCCGATTTGCATTGGCCCCAGAGTATCGCATAGGGGAGGGGGATTTCTGGCTTCCAATGACCCTACAATCCTTCCATAAAGTCTGTTTTGTGATTCTTCATTATTGTTTCCATCATTGAAGTTCGGCTGGTTCGGTGTTTCTACAATTTGTCTTTTGGGTTAGATCTTTGGATATGGTGATGGGTGATGTGCGGTGGATGGTTGGTTGTGACTACATAGTGAAGTGATTAGTGATGATTTTGGGGTGATTTTGCATTGGATTCATGCTGGTGGTTTAGGGGTATTCGGTGTGTCCCTTGGTTCAAGATTGCGCTGTGGTTAACCGCAGAGTAGGGCGCGACGTCCGAACATCCTGGCCTTTCTCTTTCTGGTTTCTTCATCACCTTTTGTGGATGATCTCTTTGGGTTCATCTCATGTTGCTGGAGGGGTTGGGCTAACTCTAACTGGAGTCAACCATTGGTTTTTTGGATTTGGGCTGGTGTTGACGGTCGCACCGGTGGGCATTCGAGGAGACCGATTCTGTGGTTTGTCCATCTTTTCTGATGTTCGTGTTCCCTGCTTCATGGTACCTCGGTCTTCTCTTGAATTTCAGCTCCAGATGTGTGGTTTGTTTGAATGAATTCTTGAATCGATGTGAAGCCTGTATGGTTTTTTTGGTGAAGTGGTGAAGCGCTGATGTAATGAAGTCCTGCATGGTTTCTCACTTTTTCCTCAAAAGTGTTTTTATAATAAAAAATAATTTTCAGTCAGTGAGTTATCCTTGGTTGAAAATTTTAGATGTTCTTTTAGATCTACCACATTCTAGGTCGATCCAAGGGATGGCATAGGAGTATATCGATCATACGACCCTGAGGTAGGTGGTTTGTGCCTTTCCGTAGATGGTCTTTGAGTTATATGTGAAAAAATACCCAATACCCTTGATTGGGGTATTGCGTGTTTATGGTTTTAGCCCTATTAATTGTCTGTTATGCCATTATGATTCAGTAGAGGTTAATTGAGTGTGAATATGGTTAATTTCTATGCTTTGGAAGTGTTTTCCCATGCATGTTTTGTTTATGACTATTTGGTCTTGCTTAGCATGTTAGGCTGCTTGCTTTCCATTCCTAATGCTGATAGGTTGGAGTAATATTATTTATTTGACATGTTGTTATACTATATACTATTTATCCAAGTAGTTATTGAGGTATAATTTGGATGTTATATATCGCTGTGCTCGATTGACTTACACATTGCCATGAGAACCTGGTGTAGTAGACCATTGGGAGAATGGACGTTGAGGGCTTCTCCCGAGCATGTTTACTGTTATGATGTGAGACCATAGGGGGAATGGATGTAAGTGCTTCCTCAGAGTGTATGTAGTTCCTTGATGTGGGACACAAGGGGAATTGGACATTGAGTGCTTCCCTAGAGCACCTTTTGGTTACCGATAGAACACTATAAGGGGAATTTTTGGTGAGTGCTTCCTTAGAGAGTCTATGCTAAGCTGAACCAGAGGGGTTAGACTATGTGTACTTCTTAGAGGGTTGCTTGTGTTTGTTCTGGTTGGACCAAAGGGGTTAGCCTATGAGTACTTCCCAGAGGGTTCCCTTCTTATGATTAGCTGCTTACTTGATATCTATTATTTTAATGCATTTGAAACTGTAGGATTGTTTACTTTTGAGTACTTCCTTGTTTACTGCTTCTCTTTGCTTATTGCCTGCCATATATATTCACTAACTTTTAGGCAAAGATCTTTGGGTGGTTTCCTACTGGGATTTATTCTCACACCCTATTTGGGTCATGCTTTTGGTCCCAAATAGATTATATTATTACAGTTTTAGATAAGGGCAAGCACTCTTCTACTTCAGGTACTTGATTGCTGCAGAGCTGGGGAGCATGGGACCAAGCTGAGGCTTGCGATGCTTTGGATCATTTTATCTGTTTTCTATTGTAATTTGATTTATTATTATATTCCAGCATTATAACTTGTTTGTCTTCTTTCCCAGACATATGTACCATGTATCATTTATGTAATGTCCCGATTCTGGAAGCCACCCAAAGGCACCCCGTACCTTGTTGGTCACATGGCCTCAAGTGCATTTCCCCAAATGCCAGAGGCTGCCGACTAGCAGGGAGGGCCTTGGGTGTGATAGTGGGGAAACTATGACCTCATTGGCAGAGTACACAGTGAAAATAAATAAACATGAAATAGCGGAAGCAGTGAGTAACCAACAATAACAAACAACAGAAGACTAAATCAACAAACTGGAGCACATATGTATATATGGAATGATTCAAGATACAACTCTTGGAAAGCAGCCAAACAAGTCACAATGCTGAAAACACCACAGTACCAAAACAATTACAAAAGAAAAGTAAACATCTCCTCAGCATCGCAAGCCAAAGCTTGGTCCCTTGATCTCCTGCTCCAAGCAATCAAGTTACAAAAGATGAAGGGTGATTTCCCTTGTCTATACTTGCAACAACATAGTCTTCTTGGGCCCAAAAGCATGTCCTAAATAGGGTGTGGGATAAAATCCCAGTAGGCAACCAATCGAAGATCTGTGCCTAATAGTTAGTGAGTATATGGTAGGTAAAAGTACAATAAGCAGTAAATAGCAACAACAAGTAGTAGACAGTAAACAATAATTAGTGAAGCAAGATGATACACAATAGTAATCAACCACAACAACAACAGCAGTAAAGCAAAACAGCTAACACAAATAGGAAACCCACTTGGAAGTACTCGCAGCCATCCCCTCTAGTCCTAACCAAGAAATACCACAACCCTCTGGGAAGTGCACTCATCCTAACCCATCTAGCTTGGTCATATGAATTTATGAGACTCTCTGGGGAAGCTCACTCGGTCAATTCCCCTTATAGTCTAGGGTAGTCAGGGACTCTCTAAGGAAGATCACTCAGTCTGACCCTCTTAGTCCTAAGGTCTAGAGACTCTCTGAGGAAGCTATCTCGGTCAATTACTCCTATAGCCTCAGGTATACCACAGACTCTCTAAGTAATCTCACTCGGTCAATTACTCCTATAGCTTGGTAAGGTTCTTAAAAAGATTCAAACAAGGTAAGACTCTCTGAGTAAGCTCACTCGGTCTACCCTTCTGTAGTCTATAATATCCAAGACTCTCTAGGAGCTCACTCGGTCCATCCCCTATAGTCTATAATGTCTAAGAATCTCTGAGGAAGATCTCTCAGTCTAACCTCCTCTAGTCTATAATATCTAAGACTCTCTGGGAAGCTCACTCGGTCTATCCCTTATAGTATATAGCACTAGGTTCTCTCAGTCCTGTTCCAGTCAGTGCATAATAATGCTATAAGACCAAAGTACACCTATAGAGCTACTTGGCTAACCAAAGTACACCTATAGAGCTACTTGGCTAACCAAAGTACACCTATAGAGCTACTTGGCTAAACAGTCTACAGGGCAACAAACATGTTATGAATTTCACTCCAACCTATAATCACAAGGCATGAAAACAGGTGTGACAACCAAAGGAAAACGAGACCCAAAGGTTGTAAATAGAGAAAAGCATGGGCAAAACATCCAGGAACAACAATTTATCCTTCAACATGATTAAATTACCTCTACACAAGCATACAAGCGAGGCAGAAAAACAAAAAGGGAAAAAGGTAAACACACAATACCCCGTTCACGGGTATTGGTGGAATTTTCACATAAAACTCAAAGACTTTAAACAGCATGGCACAAAACACCTACCCCGATCCTAGGAGATCGATATACTTGAACCATGATGACTAATTCTCCCTTGAGCGTCGTAGATCTGAGAAAATTCCCAAAAAGTTCAAACCAAGATAACTTGAGAAAGAGGAAGAATTGTAAAACAAGGCTCAAGTAGAAGGAATAACTCACCACTGCGATTCCAAGGAAATTAACGGTGCTTGAATTAGAGAACGGACGGAGGCTCATGAATCCAAAGAATTTTCGCGGCCGTATGAAGTCTCTCGGTCGAACCAAACCTAGAAGAAGATGTTTATGGCGATCGGGCGTGACCTTGGTCCAGTTAATGAAAAAAAGAAAGTACACGACATGTGCTTTTAGAGTACACGAAATGTACTAGGTCTTTCCGTACTCCGCCAAAATCGGCCTCCACGTCACCCCTACACACCATGTGTGTGGCCTGTACACGACCAGTACACGGATTAGAGCAGGAAAAGGGTACATGACGTGTACTCAGAAAGTACATGGCGTGTACTTCAAAAATTTCCAGAAACTTCATTTTTCTCAAAAACTCCAGAAAAAGGAAAGACATACCTAAAACGAAGATCCGGGTTCTTACAAACTTCCCCCTTAAAGAAATTCATCCCCGAACTTCCCTAGCGAGGCGTAGAAGAAGAAACCCCGAACAACTCTGGCCACTGCGATCGTACATCGGCCTCCCTCTCCCAGGTCTCATCCTGTACTCGCCCATGCTGCCAAAGCACCCGTACTAAAGGAATAGACTTCCCACAGAGAACCTTCATACTACAATCGAAAATCCGGATGGGATGCTCCTCAAATGATGCATTCGCTTCAAGCTCAACCTCCTCGGGCTGAAAGACATGTGACGGGTCTGAAAAGTAATGTCGGAGGCGAGAGACGTGAAAGACGTCGTGCATGGCCCGATACCTCTAAGGTAACTGCAAACGATAGGAAATTGGCACAACTCTCTCCAACACCTAAAATGGCCCGACATACCACAGTGAAATCTTACCCTGTCTTCGAATCCTCTTGTGTCCCAACCTTGGTGCGACACGCAGGAAAACCTGATCTCTGAACTTGAACTCCAGAGGTCGTCTCTGCTGATCAGCATAAGACTTCTATTGATACTGTGTTGTATCCATCCTCTTCCGAATCAACTCTATCTGCTCTAAGGTCTCCTGAACAAGACAAGGTCCCAGAAAAGCTACCTCTCCTACCTCCAGCCAGCGTAAGGGTGATCGGCATGGCCTACCATATAGATCCTCGTAAGGTGCCATCTGAATGGTCGCCTGAAAACTGTTGTTGCAGGCGAACTCCACCAGAGGGATATGATTCTCCCAAGAACCGCCAAAGTCTAGAATGCAAGCTCAAAGAATATCCTCAAGCACCTGAATTGTGCGCTTGGACTGTCCATTAGTCTGGGGATGGTTTGATGTACTCAAAATTACCTGTGTACCCAAAGCCTTCTGAAGTCCCTTCTAGAACTGAGAGGTAAAACGCACATCCTTGTCTGAAATAATGGATTGTGGAACTCCATGTAGACGTACAATCTCTCGGATGTACAATCTTCCCAGATCATCAACACTGAAGGTCTCCTTGACCGGAAAGAAGTGTGAAACCTTCATAAGCCTGTTGAAGACAACCCAAACCGCATCACTTCCCTGAGGTGAACTCGGTAACCCAGTCACGAAGTCCATCGTGACATAATTCCACTTCCACTCGGGAATGGGTAACTACTGCAAAATCCCCGCTGGTCGCTGATGCTCTACTTTCACCTGCTGATAAGTAGAACATCTCATGAAAAAACCAGCAACATCTTTCTTCATACCTGGCCACCAGTACTGGTGGTGTAGGTCATGATACATCTTGGTGACGCCAGGATGAACTTCCCAAACTGAGGAATGAAAATCCTGCATCATCTCCTCACGTATGTCTGCTGGCACCCATAAGAATCCCTAGAAACACAAGATCTCATCCTATCCCACTATCCATCCAGGAAGAGGGTCCTCTCCTGACACACTCTCCCGCAAGAATAAGCCTTCTAAGTCTAATAGCTTCCTCATCCGTACCCGATCAAGTAGTGTAGAGTTAACAACTACAAAATATAGGAAAGTCTATCCCTGCCTACCGTGCACCTCCAGATGCATCTCAGAGAACAGATCCATCAGCTGCCACTCACTACTTGCCTCCTGAACTGCCTGAATCTGGGTTCTCCTGCTCAACACATCCGCCACTGCGTTTCCCTTTCCCGGCGTATAGGTGAGTTCGAAGTCAAAGGACTGAAGATAATCAACCCACCTATGCTATCTTAGATTCAGATCATGCTGAGTGAAGATATACTTGATACTCCTGTGGTCGGTGAAAACCATGAAGTGTTATCCCAGAAGGTAATGTCTCCAATAGAGTAAGGCATGAACAACTGATGCCAACTCCAGATCGTGCGTAGGGTAATTCCTCTCGTGTGGCCTCAACTGTCGAGACCTGTACGCAATGACTCCATCTCCCTGCATAAACACAGCTCCTAGCCTGATACCTAAAGCATCACAATAAACAGTGTAGCTCTTTCCTGGATCTGGCAAGACTAGTATCGGTGCTGACATCAACCTCCCCTTCAACTCCTGAAAGGAGGACTCACAAGAATCTGACCATAAAAACTTCACCCCCTTCTTGGCCAGACCTGTCAAAGGTGCTGCTAGGTGTGAAAAGTCCTGAATGAAATTCCTGTAGTATCCAGCCAGCCCTAGAAAACTCCATACCTAAAAGACGCTCTTCGGCTGATCCCAGGAAATTACAGCTCTCACTTTCTCTAGGTCCACAGATACTCTTGCTTCTGAGAGGAAGTGACCCAAGAAGTGAATATGGTCCATCCAAAAGTGGCACTTTGAGAGTTTATCATACAACCGATGCTCTCTCAGTGTACTCAGAATGATCTCAAGATGTGTGGCATGGTCGTGTCAAGTGTGAGAGTACACCAAGATATCGTCCATGAAGACCACGACGAAGGAGTCCAAGTACTGATGGAACACTCGGTTAATCAGTTCCATGAAAACTGCAGGCGTGTTCGTGAGACCGAACGGCATGACTGTATACTCGTATAGACCATACCTACTCCTGAAGGCTGTTAGAGGTATATCTGATGGTCTAACGTGCAACTAATGATAACCGGACCTCAAGTCGATCTTCGAGAACACTCGGGCTCCTTGAAGCTGATCAAAGAGCTCATCTATCCTCGGCAAGGGATATCGGTTCTTGACCGTCAACTGGTTTAGCTTTCGATAATCCACACAAAGCCGAAGGGTGCCGTCTGCCTTTTTCGCAAACAGGACAGGCAAACCCAAGGAGAAGTACTAGGTCGGATGAAACCCTTTGCCTATAACTCCTCCAACTGCTTCTTGAGCTCCTGCAACTCAGGTGTAGCCATCCTATAAGGAGGAATGGACATCAGTGCTGCTCCCGGCACAAGCTCAATCGTGAAGTCTACCTCACACTCTGGAGGAAAACCTGAAAAGTCTTCTGGAAAAACATCCCTTAAATGATCCACCATTGGAGGAAAGTCTAACTGTGAAGTCCCCTGGTCATCCAGATAAATACTGACAATATGGGCTGCAAGTTCCCCTAGCCCGTGATGCTCGGGTCCAACTCTACCCACCTGGATATCCCACTCACCTCTATGAAGAAAAGATCCACCCTCTGGTGATACGAAGCTCACCCTGTGGCGATAGCAATCGACGACTGCCTGGAAGGGAACCAACCAGTCCATACCGAGAATGACGTCATATCCCGTCATATCTAGGACATAGAGGTCCCATAAGAAATGACACCCCGCAACCTCAAGAGGGAACTCTCTGCACTGATGCACGCTAGATGTCCTTGTTCCCAATGGCATGTCAAGAGTCAACAAGTTGGTAGATGAAAAGTTATAGAGCCCAAGGCTCTCCACAACCGCAACAGAGATAAAGCTATGCGAAGAAACAATATCGAAAAGAGATGAAGATAAAACTAAGGCTACTAAGATCATACCTCGAACTGTAGAAGGGTCGGGATCCTGCTCCTAATAGGTCTTCTCCACGGCGAAAGACTGGCCTGCACCGTGACCCTGCGCCCCTGGCTGACCGCTCTGATCTATTCCACTTTTCTTTTGCTGATGACCTGGTGACTAACCACCACGGCCGCGACCTCCACCTCGGCCCGAATGGCCGGAAGAACTCCAGTTCCCAGACTGATGGGAAACTGGCGAAGCATCTCCAAAACGCGGGGTCATAGAGGAACCCCTACCACCAGCTGAAGGTTAGAAGATGTGACAGAAGCACTGAAGATGGCCCATCTTGCTGCAAGATCGGCACTCCATCGGATCTCTCTCGCACTGAGGCCTAGTATTCCCACTCCTACCGCACTGGTAGCATACAACCTGGCTGCCAGAAGACACATCCCACGAACCTCGATCTCCTCGAGAAGACTCTCTGCGACGCTTCCTACTGTTCGTAGGAGGAACACCAGCTCTGGATGTCGAACCGCCCTGGCTCACTGCTCCAGAATCCCTCAAATTACACTCAGTAATCAGCACCTAGTTGATGATGGAGGATATAGAAGTCAAATAGAAGATATTCACCTGGGAACAGATCTCTTGCTTGAGACCGTCCTTGAAATTCCTAGTAAGGAACAACTCATCACTTGCTGGGATTGGTGTGAAACACTACAGCTCAGTAAAAAGAGACAAGTACTCCATGATAGAAAGAGTACCCTGCTGCAGACTCATAAAATCCCAGGCTCGATCGGCCCTCAGGGTCTCTGGATAGAAGTAGTCATAGAAGGTGTGTCGAAACTCATCCCATGACATACTCTACTGGCGTCCTGACTGCGAGATCACCTCCCAAAACCTCTTGGCAGTGTCTCGGAGCATATAAGTGGCTAGATTTACCCTCTTCTCTGGGGGTATCTCTAGATGCTCGAAGATAGTTAGGGTGGCCTCGAACCACGACTCTACGTCCTGGGGTCCTCTATCCCCTGAGAAAGTAGGAGGATGTTGCTTCTGAAAAAACCTCATCAACTTAGCCATCGACGGGGCAGGAGGCGACGCTCCTTGAAAAGTATGTAATTCCTCAGGAAGTCCTCCCTGAACTGAATATCGGCGCCTGCGACGGGTATAATTGCTGGTGCCAAGGCTGGCACAACAGGAGGATCAACTGGAGGTTCCTGATCAGCCATATTCGGTGTCTGGTCACCATCCGACAACTGACGTATGACTGGAGGACGTCTCGAAGGCATAGCTCTAAAAGATCAAAATCACACCTTAGATCCAGATAACAAAGACTAAAAGCACAGGAGTATAAAATGGGAACATGGGAAGAAACTATCAAGTTTTACAAAACACGACTACACGACGTGTATAAAAACTACATGGCGTGTACTTTTAGCCATTAACATGGGTGTGTACTCCTTCCACTACTGGTCGTGTAACAGCCCAAACTATATGGCGTGTTGTTCCCACACACGGCGTGTACTTGATCTCTAAACCCCTGCCCAAGTCTCCTTACACGGCTAAACCACACGGTCCAAACTAACCCTAGACTACACGACATGTTCCCTAGGGACACGACGTGTACTAAACATGGTCTCCGTGGCCCGTGTTGTTAGTTACACGGACGTCTACACGGCTGCCCTTACACGGCGTGTTCCGAACAAACACAGCGTGTATAGGAGAAGATAACACCAACTCGTGTTGTTCATGACACGGTTGGGTACCTGGGAAAAAACTACATGGCGTGTTCTTTACCAACATGGAGTGTTCTACTCAAGCTTCCCCGGCCCGTGTTGTTAGTGACACGGCCGCGTACACGTCTCTAAACTACACAGCATGCACCTACCGTACACGGTGTGTTCCTGAAGTTGTTTTCACGACACCGTGTTTCTGCTCACACGGTCAGTGACACGGCTTGAAAACTACACGGCGTGTATCTAGAAAGTACACGCCATGTATTTTGGGTTTTCTTGGGTAGTAGCTTAGAAATTGCACAGAAGCCCAGAAAAACTGAAAACAAGGCAATGAGGTGCCAAATTCCAATCCGTGAGGGCCCATACTCCCCGCGAATCAAAGCTTGGCATCTCCTACAATCATGTACAAGAGAAAACAAGATCATGATCCACCAACTTCTGATTCAAGAGGGCCCATAACACCTTAAGAATCAAAATTTGGTGTTCATTTTAAGTAATGTATAAAAAAAAAGTTTCTCTATCAAACTACAGAGATTCTATCAAACATCTATCACAACAACATGCATAATCTACACAACGTCTATCACAACAACATGCAATCGCTAATTCACCCTAGATGGCATGGCAAGAATGCATGGCATGTGATTTCTAAAAAGTTCCTATATGATGCATGAGATGGCATACCCTCATCTCAGCTGGTTGCGACATAAATAGAACCGTAATATCAAAACAATAACAACACAAAGCATGTGAATCACTCTAGGTGAAATCATATCAACCATAAAATCCCAAACTAGAAAACTACAATAAACGAGGTAGTATGGATTTTACCTATACACGGGTTAGCTACTCCCAGGCACAACTTATTACCAAGTACCGAATTCATCCTATCCTTGGATAAAGTCTCCAAATAGTAAAGCAAGAGAAAAGGAAACTCCTATGATACCACTTTGTAACATCCCGGTTCCAGAAGCCACCCAAAGGCGCCCCGTACCCGGTTGGTCACATGGAATCAAGTGAATTTCCCCAAACGCCAGAGGATGCCGACTAGCAGCGAGGGCCTTGGGTGTGATAGTGGGGAAGCTATTCCCTCATTGGCAGAGTACACAACAGAAATAAATAAACATGAAACAGTGGAAGCAGTGAGTAACCAACAATAACAAAAAACAGAAGACTAAATCAACAAACTGGAGCACATATGTATTTATGGAATGATACAAGATACAACTCTAGGAAAGCAGCCAAACAAGTCACAATGCTGAAAACACCACAGTAACAAAACAAGTACAAAAGAAAAGTAAACAGCTCCTTAGCATCGCAAGCCAAAGCTTGGTCCCTTTCTCTCCTGGTCCAAGCAATCAAGTTACAGAAGTCTAAGGGAACTTTACCTTGTATATACCTGCAACAACATAGTCTTCTTGGGTCCAAAAGCATGGACCAAACAGGGTGTGAGATAAAATCCCAGTAGGAAACCACCCGAAGATCTGTGCCTAACAGTCTGTGAGTATATGGAAGGTAAAATTAAAATAAGCAGTAAACAACAACAACAAGTAGTAGACAGTAAATAGTAAGTAGTGAAGCAGAATGATACACAACAGTAATCAACCACAACAACAACAACAGTAAATCAAAATAGCTAACACAAACAGGAAACCCACTTGGAAGTACTCGCAGCCATCCCCTATGGTCCTAACCAAGAAATACCACAACCCTCTGGGTAGTGCACTCAGCCTAACCCCTCTAGCTTGGTCATATGAATTTATGAGACTCTCTGGGGAAGCTCACTCGGTCAATTCCCCTTATAGTCTAGGGTAGTCAGGGACTCTATAAGGAAGATCACGCAGTCTAACCCTCTTAGCCCCAAGGTCTAGAGACTCTCTGAGGAAGCTATCTCGGTCAATTCATCCTATAGCCTCAGGTATACCACAGAATCTCTAAGGAATCTCACTCGGTCAATTCCTCCTCTAGATTGGGAAGGTTATTAAAAAGATTCAAACAAGGTAAGACTCTCTGATGAAGCTCACTCGTTCTACCCTCCTGTAGTCTATAATATCCAAGACTCTCTAGGAGCTCACTCGGTCCATCCCCAATAGTCTATAATGTCCAAGAATCTATAAGGAAGCTCTCTCGGTCTACCCTCCTGTAGTCTATAATATCTAAGACTCTCTGGGAAGCTCACTCGGTCTATCCCTTATAGTATATAACACTAGGTTCTCTCAGTCCTGTTCTAATTAGTGCATAATAATGCTATAAGACCAAAGTACACCTATAGAGCTACTTGGCTAACCAAAGTACACCTATAGAGATACTTAGCTAAACAGTCTATAGGGAAAAAACATGTTATGGATTTCATTCCAACCTATAATCACAAGGCTTGGAAATAGGTGTAACAGCCAAAGGCAAACAAGACCCAAAGGTCATAAACAGAGAAAAGCATGGGTAAAAAATCCAAGCACAACAATTTATCCTCCAACATTATTAAATTACCTCTACACAAGCATACAAGCAAGGCAGGAAAACAAAAAGGGAAAAAAGGTAAACACGCAATACCCCGTTCACGGGTATTGGTGGAATTTCACATAAAAGTCAAAGACGTTGAATGGAAAGGCACAAACCACCAACCCCGATCCTAGGAGATCGATATACTTGAACCACAGTGAATGATTCTCCCTTGAACGTCGTAGATCTGAGAAAATTACCAAAACGTTAAAACCACGATAACTTGATAAAGAGGAAGAATTGGAAAACAAGGCTCAAGCAGAAGGAAGAACTCACCGCTACGATTCCAAGGAAATTGACAGTGCTTGAATCAGAGAACGGACGGAGGCTCGGGAATCCAGAGAAGTTTCGTGGCTGTACAACGTCTCTCGGTCGAACCAGACCTAGAAGAAGACGTTTATAGTGATCGGGCGCAACCCCGGTACAGTTAATGAAAAAAAGAAAGTACACAACGTGTACTTTTAGAGTCCACGGCGTGTACTGGGACTTTCTATACTCTGCCAAAATTGGCCTCCACGTCACCCCTACACACCGTGTGTGTGGCTCGGACACGGCCAGTACACAGCTTCGAGTGGGAAAAGAGTACACGACGTGTACTCAAAAAGTACACGACGTGTACTTCAAAAATTTCCAGAAACTTCATTTTTCTCAAAAACTCCAGAAAAAGGAAAGAAATACCTGAAACAAAGATCCGTGTTCTTACAATTTATATATGTGTGCTCCTATTTTTTATTACTTTCCCTGTTTAACTATTGAAATTTTTACTGCTTCTGCTACTGCTATCTATTTTACTTCCACTGTGTTACTCTTCCAATGAGGGTATAGTTTCCCCACTATCACACCCAAGGCCCTCGCTGCTAGTTGGAAGCCTCTGGCATTCAGGGAAATGTGCTTGAGGCCATGTAACCAACTGGGTACGGGGCACCTCTGGGCGGCTTCAGGAACTATGACGTTACAAGTTTATGAAGCTTTTAGAAATTAAATTTTATAAAATTGATATGATTTTTTCAATCATCATTTTAAAATTATCTTAGGGTCAATTTTTGGGAATTCTCTGAAAAAGTTGATTTTTGGGTGAATAGTGAAAATACTAATTTTTAAAGAAAAATGTGTTTTATTTTCAAGTATTCTCAATGCCCCTTTTTGATTTGGATTGATTTAAAATTCTAATTACTTTATTTTTTTCAAAAATAATTTAATTTATTCCTTTTTCCTCAATATTATACTTGATCTTGGTATAAAAATATTTCTAGGCTTAAATGGTATTTTTCAAAAAATCGTTTTTCATTATGTTTTTCATTTTTAAATTAAATTAGTTCATGCCATTTAGATAGATTAAATATTGAAAAATGTATTAAAAATTTGTAATCATAATTTAAAAATTTATTAATGAATCCAATTTCATTTTTGGTTATTATGAATAGTAACTATGGTAAAAAAATTATTACCTTAGTAAAAAGGGTAAAATAGGTAAATTAAGGTTAAAAATAAGTGATAAGGCCACAATTTTCATCTTAATTCTTATTGGATGAAGGTATTTTTACCCTTATAAAATTATTCTTGAAATTTTATTATTTATGGGACACTTTTCCAGGAATATTACTTAATAATATTTTAATCCTTTAAAACTTTCAAGGCGTGTCCCTCCCCCAACTTATAAAAAGACACCCCTCCTCTATCTTCTTTACCCCACCTTGATCCATATATCTTGAAAAAACTTGAAAAACTATCTTATTAACTTCCCTATGATTTAATTATAGGTTATGGTCTTCTTAATATACCATTATTAGGGTCTTTAAAAGGAAATATAAATGATCTCTTTCAAAGGAGGAGTAATCATTTTAACCAAACATTTTCATTTTTCATTTTATTTTACCTCCTTAAATTATGTACTAAAAATTAAAATATAATAGCACCAATATCTAACATATACTAATATTTTATTCTATTTAGTGAATAATATTTATCCATCTCCTTCTCCAGAAAATGGGAAATAAAACCATCGCTTGTCTGTACGACAGACTATCGTCTCACAAACTGATGTATTTTTTTTCATAACCACCTCACATGGATAGTAAAAAATGATAGAACTATTTAATATATATTATATATATAAAGTAATTATGATTCTATAAATATAATATATCATTTATCATCCTACCCTTATACATGTTAAAAATATGATAACATCGCTCATGCTTACATGTGGACTACCACCTCAATGAAGTGATGTGATTAATTTTTCATGTATGCATTTAATGGATGATTATATATATTTATATAATTAATATATATTATATTTATTTTATTATTAAAATTATGGAAATTATTTAACCATGATAAATATTCAAGGGCCGAAACCATCGAACTAAAACTTACATGAAAAATGAAACAGATAACACTTGAAAATGATTATTTTAATAAATAATTATTAAAAAAAGGGTGTTGAAATGTTATAATTGGATCATATATTATATTATAATTATGTATATGGTTATGTTATATTATTAAAAAAAATCTAAATTTATCATATAGGAGGTTAAAATTGCTTATGAAGAAAGTTGGTCCCGAGGCAACAATTTCTCATCTCACTTTTATTTGCATGATACATATGCAATTTTCACCACATGTTTCTTTTTTTGGTGTATATTCTACAAATGAATATATTTTATGATTATTTTCATGAAAATAATGCATATTTAAAAATCCATATAAGGTTCACTCATTCATGATTTTTTATTCATAGATTAACAAATTTATAAGGGATTATTTCACAATATCATCCTTATTCGGGATTATTTATGCTTAAGTCTCCATTGGAAGAATTAAATAATATTTATATATTAAATACATTCTATTTTATTATCCTTTGAATATTCAATAATTATTTATTATAGACATTTTTATCCATGTTCTAGTTTTTTATTATTTTTTTAAATTAATCTTCTTGTCTCTTTCCAAATGAGATACCTTTTACCAAAGGAGTGACCAAAATATTTGTTTTAATGAACATCACACAAAAATATTTTCCCATCATCATGAATACTATTTTATTTGAATATTTCTTTAAAAATATCCCTAGTTATTTACAAATAAAATATTTTCCCTTAAATTTTAGAAATATTTAGAACTTAAATAAGTTATTTCAAAATGAAAAGGGATTTTCCTCAAGAAATTTTCAGGAGATATTTTAAAAGAATTTTTATATATGTCAACATAATTTAATGAATATTATGTTATAATGATTAAATAATCTAATGATACCATCCACTATATTCCTATGGATGAATTATGATCATCTTGATTAGGGAACGTATTGACATTCCATATTCTAGTTATTTCAATATGAAAAATGATTGATTATTAAGGAATGTGGATTAAGTTATAATGATTATTCATATGATAAATTTAAAGGAATTATCAAGTGATAGGTGAGGATCATAATTATGTATCCCCTATATGCATCGATAAGTCTCATGTGACAAAACGGGTTGGGTATTGTAGCAGGGACTGTAGCAGCCAGAGTACTGTAGCAATACTATTCACCGAGGGGCTCTTTGAAAAAAAAAAGGTCTTTCAAGCCCAGTTTTCCGGAAACTTGACCTTGGGCCTTTGGGCTATGTAATGGGTATCCCTCTACCCAGTCTAAAGAGGTCTTTTCTTTAAATAATAAAATGAGGCTTCGACCACAAACTTTTAAAAAAAAATGTAAGATATCTTTTCATGAGGCCTCCATAGTAAGTTTAAATTATTCAAGATTATACATTCCATCATTATAAAATCAGTTATTAATGTCAATTAGATTATTAGAATAGTTATATCACCCATGGATAAGTTTCAAGCTCATGTGGTTATTTATATGGAATTATTTAGACATCATTTATTCTACCATATTATTCACACCTTATTTATTCTATGATAACTTCTGCTGTACACATTCCCTTACTGAGCATATGAGTTCACCCTTTTATATTCTTTCTTTTCCCTAGGATTCTAGGAAGTTTACTATGATTTATATGCAGGGATATTTTAGAGGTAATAATACCATTCTTAATGAAATACTAGGATATATTTTATGTTTTAAAATGTAATGTGAGAATCAGGCATGTATATAGTTTTTTAAGTCTACTAAGCTAATCAAATTAAGTGGTAAGATCCATTGTATTTAGTACCAATGTAATAAATTAACAACTAGACCTGGTCTACTAGAGTTAGGGAGTTATAAATTAATAATGGAAATTGAATAATTTGAATCATACATATTTGAATAGGAGTCATAACTATGACACTATCATCTTCATCTCCTTCACTTAGATAGTTTCTAGTTCATTTAATAATTTATTCACTTTTTAAATTTTTTAGTTTCTATTGCATTAAAAATTAATTGACATGAAAATTAATTAAAGAGGATAGTACTAGTGTATACACAAATTCTCTCCATGGGATCAAACCTACTGCCACCACTATTGTAATTGTATGTTTATAAATTTATAAATTTTGTGTTCTATGATAGTGTGAACCACAAGAAAAATAATGAAAAATAGGTGTAATACTATAACTTGAGCAGGCAAATTAGTTAGTCAAATAAGAAATAAAACATGAATTAATATAATCATGGAATAAAAATTAGCATAATCAACATTTGGTTCATTTTGCTTCATTATCATTAGGCCATTTGGTTTATTTTTTTGGTAATGTTATTTGTTGTTAGGTAAAATTTGATCATTTCACTTCATTTATTTTCAATTAATTTTAAATTTATTTATTTTTTAGGTCTATTTTGGTGGGGTTATGTCTATTTGGGATAATTTAGTTCATATTAATTTAGTTTAGTTCTATTTTTTCCTTCAATTTAGATCATTTGACTTCATTTATGTTCAATTAATTTTATTTTTTGTTGTTTTGGTTCATTTAGATACATAAAAATTTGGGATATGTTGTGTCTATTTAGGGGGGGGGGTTATAACTGATCAGGTCATGTTAGTTTATATATTTTTTGGTTTGGTTTAATTTTTTCACCTATAATTTAGTATAGATCACTTATAGTTAGTTCATTTATTATTCAGTTTGTTTGATTTGATTTACATTAATTTAGTTCAATTCATTTTGATTTTATATAGGTTAGGTTTTATTAATTTGTGTAAATTTAGTTTGGTTTCATTTGACATGTTTTTTCCCATTCCAATATATTTTGTTAATTTTGGTTTGGTTTGGTTTATGTTTTTTGGAATGATTTAATTTAGTTTAGTTTGATTTAGTAATATTTCACTTGGATATTTTCAGATTCATTAGTTGTATCTCGATTAAGTTTTGTTATGCTTGTTTTGAATTGGTTTAGATTGATTTGATTTTACTTAGTTATCATCAATTAAATTATGTTTTATATAGTCTAGTTTCGTTTAGGTCTTGTTAGATTTGTTTAATTTTATTTGATCAAGTCATTTTAAGTCATGTTACTTAGAATAAAATTCTATTATATTCTATTTGGGTCAAGTTAGTTTTTCTCATTTTTATTCCTGTCAATTTTATTCTCTTATATTTTATTTGATTTTATATAGATTGGTTTTATTTAGTTAAATTTAGTTGTAATCTAGATACATCAGGCCATTTAGGTTCTATTTGGTAAGTTTTATTTCAATTCAATATATTTTATCTTTGTTCATATTGGATTTAGTAATCATATATTTGATCTAATAAAAATTAATAGGTTTGGATTCAATTTTATTTGGTTGAAATAAATTTATCAATAGTTTATTTCTAGCTGATTTTTTTTTCTATTTGGTTAGTTCTAGTTCATCCCTATTGGTTTTATTCAATTTTTCTTGATTTAGTTCAAATCAGTTTGATTTAGTTTAAGTCAGTCCAACTCTTTCAATTCAATCTAGTCCATATATTTTTTTTATTTGGTTTGATTTTTTGTTCTATTTGAGTTTTTATCTCCAGTTTTTATATTCAGTTTAATCTATTTGATTTATTTTTATTATGTTCAGTTTGATCTATTTTTTGGTTGGTTCTATTTTTTCGTATTTAGTTATGTCTAATTTCATTTTCAAAATAGAGTATTCCATGGAAATCACCTCAATTGAGGGAGAGTATTTTGAAAAGATCAACCAATATGAAGTCCTATATAAGATTTTTTTGGATGAAAGCAATGAAATTATATCATTAGGGAAAGTTTTATTTGAAGAAGAAAATTATGTAGAAGGATTTTTAATTTCAAAAATGGAGTAATAAGTTGAATAGTAAAATTCAAGAAGGAATACAATGAGTATTTGGAAAATAAAATGACTTGAAAGCCACTAAAATTCAAAAACTGATACAAGACGAGTTTGAATAAGAAGATAGAGAATAATAACTTGTAATTATAGATTTGAATCAACCAATTGAATTTTAAATTAAAGATTATGAACATGATAAGAAAATATTCAAGATAGGTTTGGAGAAGTGAAAAATTTCAAGAAATACCAAAAGGATTTGGGACAACTTGTTACACCATCTAAAAAGGACTTGGTAGTGAAGATACAAGTGCCAAATAGTATTAAAAGATCAATTTCAGTGATAATGGTTGATATTATAGAGTTTTAGAATAAGATTTTGATATCCAAATAAGATGAACACAAAGGGAAGCAATATACCTCTCCAGAAATTAAAAATAAAAAACTCTTTGAAAACTATTTCCAAGATGAAATGACCAACCATAACAAAGGAAAAACATAAAGTTTAAATATTTTTAAACTTTTTTAAATGTTCTTTAGGAAAATATAGTGTAGTTAAAATATTTTAGTTTTTATTATGGTACATTATTCTTTAACATATTGGAACATTATATTTTCTAAAGATATCATAGTTGTACCGAATAAACTGATGATTAAACTATGCCATTGTTATGTGTGTTTAAAAAATGTAGCACCTATATATATTGAAAATTAATGAAAGAAAATAAGGTTTAATATAAACATGGAGTGGTATTATTTCTTGAGAATTAAAAATTACAACATGTATGAATAGAATTGTAGAAATGGTTTAAGAAATTCTGTAACAATAGTGAAGAGATAGTAAAAATTATATAAAATAGATACTGTAAGAACAAATATACCGTATTGAAATAAAATAAAATAAACCCTAATTATGAAACATTTTTCTTGAAATAAAATTGAGTAAGAATAATTTGTTACAATTAAATAGTATAAAACAAATGTCCTGATAACTGTTATAGGATGTGGTTATAAATTTAAAATTATCTTATTAGAAAAGTAAAAACTCTATAAATAGTAATTTATTGTTATAACATCTTGTGAATATATTATAAAAAATAAAAATTCATATATATAATACTAATTTTGAAAAGGTGAAACTTATTTAAGGAATATACATAGGTGAAAGAATTTTAAACATTAATCAATGTTATTATAGGTATAAATAATAGATGAAAAATAATAAATAATCTACATGGATAAAAGTGTAAATATAAACATAGAAATGTTTTAATTTTTAGACGAATCTTATATTTAATAAAAAATCATGGATAAAAATGTGATTTAAACTATATTAGTTTCTTTTTAAGTAAGTAAAAAATTATTAAATAATTGGATAAAACAATATATTCAAATACTCTTGGTATATACATCTCATATATATTTAAAATTATTTTAAATGTAAGTAAATAGCGTTTTTTAAATATTTATATTATAGATATTTTTTTAAAACAACTTCTTTGTTTTGAACATAAAATAAATCCAATTAAATGAAAAAAACAAAAAAAAAACTAAACCAAACATACCCTTCCAAATTGAAACCAACATGAAAAAATTTGAACCCTCCCAATATAAATCCAACGAAACCAAATTAAATCAATTTGAATAGTACCATCCTTAAAGACCCAAGTTGATGTGAATGAATTGAGACCAAATATGGTTGCTTCTATGTATTACCCCCACCACATCAGGTTCATAATCAACTCTGAAAATTATATTATTTGGTTCATCATATATAATATGTTGATCATGACCAATGGGGAAAATAATGGTGTCAATTTCATCCCCACCATCATAAAAAATATGCCTTGGGGTTACTTAAGTAATGACACTGAATTTAGGTCTTAGATCATCTTTCAAATAAAACTCTAATTTCACCATTGATAATAAAATACATGGCTCGTTGATATTTAGAAAGTGATAAATTTCAATAACTATAAATGAACAACCATAAAAAAATGTCCTCTATTACATAATTAAAATAAATCAATTCAATTTTATCATAGAGACTCGACCATGGGAGTAATAATATAATATTAGATTTTCCCAAAAAAATCCATAATAATACACTTTTTCACATTGAGGATGGATATATTATGCACCATTATAATAACATTTCATTATTGTTAAGATAATTCCATCATGTTGTGTTCTCATGTTTAATACTTGATCAATTATAATAAATTTGTATGAATTGATCAATATTGATTTTAATTCACAAACCAAATTATTAGGACCAAAAACCAATGATTTTATTATTTTAAAGTAAGAGTTAATAGGTAATATCAATAATTGAAATATATATGAATATTATAATTAAATTAATATTTATTATTTATTTTATAAAAGCATTGATCGTACCTTCGACTTTAACAAAGAAAGAAACTCTTTTATATGAAAAGTATCTTTCCTTATCAAAGGTAATGATTGATGAAAACTAATTATAATTTTTTTATGTTCCCTACATAAAAAGATAGTAAAATTTTAAGATATATGTAAAACTATATAGTATGAGATAACACATATATGTCGAAATTATTTACTTGATGTATTTATCAAAAATATCATAGCTAAAAAAGACCACGTGATGTTACATCTCCCACTCTTGTAATTAACCCTATTTGGGTAAGTGATAAAAAAGTGAGATTACTTTTTTCATACTTATTGTATTGATTTATCATTATATGACTATATATCATGCTCACATCACCCAAATATATTGAATAAAAATTCATACTTTCTTGAGCCAAATAAAATTTCAAAATGGAACCTTCAAGATTATTTATGTTTCTAATATAAGCTTTAATTATGTACATATTTATTTTGGTTTGATACATCCAATAAAAATCAATGGGTATCTCAAGTAGTATTTTAGTTATAATATGGATATTTAGATTTAGTATATGATTGAAAAAATATAGAGAGAAAATTTTCTCTAACACACACATAATTAATGGTGACCCTTATTAAATTTTTTTCAATTAACACTTTGAAATTCTTTTTAGCACAAATATTTCTAAAAAAAATGAAACAATAAAATCACCCTCACCCTTTCATTAATATAAAAAAAATAAAAAATTTCTACTAAAATCAATTCATGAGGAAGGATTTGATAGTTATGATATTTTAGATATTTCATTTTTACCACTATTCTATTGATTTGTTTTGATATGTTGCTTGAAAAACCATAAATAAACTTGATCATATTTAATACTTAAAGAAATTATTTTTTATCTAAAGTTTTCATCACATAAAAATCATAAGGAACATTCCATTTATTTGGAATAATACACTCCAGATATAGTTCTGGTGTGATATCCCAATCCACTAATTAATGTCCAGATCATAAATCATATTCTGTGTTCTAATTCACATTTATAAGTATTGAAAGAAACATTTAACAAAATTTTTCTAAATATGCGTTACGAATAAACAATGATGTAAAAAATTGGTTGAACAATTTAGAAAATAATAGAGGGTACTTTTCTTATCCTAATTTTAATTGGATTCAGTGGAAATATATTTTATCTTTCTACATTTCATCTAACCTTTCCTGAATAAAAAATAGACATATTTAAATTCATTAATCACATCAGTTCTAGATATACACTAAATTGGCATTCTAATTTCAATGGTATTTTCAAATGTCTGATTATTTTTTTCTGCATGGATGATCCATTGGAAAGAATCATTGAAATCCTATGAAACTGAAACTATAATAATATTTAATCCTTAGGGATCATGTATTATTCATACAAATATGATACGATAGTTTACCCCTCATTTTATAGATTAGGAATAATTCTATAAGTTGGAAAATAATTCATCATCCACATAATCATAACATGTATCTATAATATGTTTTTAAATGAAGTATCATATGTGTGCACCCGAAAATTCCAAAGCTACTATAAATCTTTTATTAATGGTTGTAAGTACATGTCAATATCATTTTAAAGATCATAAGGTCTATATATGAGTATACTCAATAAAGTAAATGTTTTTTCCTTTACATATGTAGGATACTTATAAATGTGAATAATGACTGGCCATGTGCTTTGTAAAGTAAGCACCTGGCCAAATAGATTGAAACCATCACATGATAGACCCAACATAGTATGAAAAAACATAGCCATAAAATTAGGAAATAATTCATTAAATATCCTCTATGCTAATCCATATACAATATATACTAACTAATTATTATTATTAATTATATTAGTATCATTATATCACATATTTTTTTATATTTCATTTGAAAATACAATATTTTTAAAGCCTAGAAATTAATGAAAAGTGACACATTACTTTCCATGTCACAATAGATGGTGTTCCATCTATATTTGGAATCCATTAGGATGTACCATGTTCTTTACAACCATTTAGGCCCATAATTTATTCCCAAAATAGGCTATAATCATTTGGGAAAGCATGAATTTTATTAGTTTAAAATCCAATATAATCAATTAACTTCTATTCTAGCACCATTTTCGGGGACCCAAGTAAGTAACTCAGACACTCTCACTCTGTTCTCACCATAATTTCTCTATTCCCACCTATATTTCTATTATCTTTCCCCTTTATATCCTTTCATGTCCTTTACACATGAGACCATTCAAATTTCTTTGTTAGGGTTGATAATCGTAAGGTAGTGGAATCAAGTAAACCAGGGGGTTGTCCACCTTTAGATCTAAATTGTCCTGAGAATCCTAAATATAAATTTTGATTTCACTCCAATGGAGGTTTATCTAAATAACACGTAACGTTCCTGGTTTTTTTTCAAAGGTATGAATCTTAAATATTTTGGTTTTATTCCTTAAAAACCCTTAATTTGTATCCTTGGAGGTTAGTGGTGGTCCTAGTGGTGTCTAGGGATCGTTTGAAGCTCAGAGCACTGAAAAGGAGGAAAACAGGCTGGGCCACATGATTTGTCTGCTACCATGAAACCTAGGCCACACACCTATGTGGATACTGAAAAACCTAGGTATTGATCTACCACACGTTCTATGAACAATTAGTCAAATTGTGTTGTAGACTATGTGATATTCCCTAGTGGAGTAGAACCTACCGTACAATTGGTGTATAGTTTGGCCAACCATGCGACCAAACATTTTAGTTCCTTATGTGTGGATAATATTATAATTTCACTTAAATGAAATGTTTTAAACCCACCTTACCTCACCCCCCTCCTTACACTTCGGAATTTCCTCCCTCCCTTGCTAATGAACACCCCTCTCCTCCCTCTTTGTGGTTTTAACCTATCTCTATCGAATCTCCTCTGATTTCTTCATCATAAGAAGCAATGGAACCATCTCGGTAAGCTCTCTCATCTGAACTCATTTATTTCTAAGTTCCTTTTTCATCGTTTATTCTATCTTCAAGCAATGGTTCTTTTCCGTATTTTGGGGTTTTTGATAAATTTGTTTATTTCTTTCCTTTTAGGTTGAATCAAGCCTTTCTACCTGACGTGTGTAGTACTATGACCACGAGGTAGAGCGTCTACTCATTTTTCATCTTTCTTTGTCACTTTACAGCATCGTGACATTGTGTCTCTAGCAATAACCTTCCGACGAGGCCTTAATATTACATATTAAATTTACCGGGATGGTTTTCCATGCTTGTAGTGATCTGTGCTTATAGAAAAACCCAACTGAGGGTGTTTGCCTTGTCTTTCAGCCACCCCTTAGGGTGTTCCATCATAAATGGACCTTTTTTCCTTATGATTTAAGTGTGTTTCACCTTGGTTTAACACTCTAAATTTAATAAAGGACTTAGAATGAAAATAGACCATGAATTAAGTTCCATCTAACAATGTACAAGCTAAATTATAATGGGTTGGGCCATGTGAAATGACATGTGCCTTGACATTCTTGAACTTTCACTTGAATAACACTTGTCTTGTGTAACATTTCTTATGAAAGTAAATGAAACCCTTATGACTTATATTGTAAATGGAACTAGGGATAAAAGGATACCTAAGAGGTTTAACTTTGGGCTTTATGTCTCACACCTCACTTTTAAATACATGATTATGATTATGCTTATTTTTTCCTTATGTTATGCCATGTTCTTATTAATTGAGATATTATATAATTTTCTTATCAAAGTGATTATTATTGATAATTGTTCCATATTCCATGATTCATGGATTGAATTGAATTCTAAGATATGGAAATCTTGATAGCTTGGAATGATTTGATGTCATTGATGACATATGGATATAGGAAAGCTAATGCTACGTGTTTATGGTTGATTACCATTGTCCAAATATTATTCTTGGTAGCTTAATTCTCTTACTTGTACATTTCTCATGTTTAATTCTTGAAACCTTACATTATTAATTATTCCATGTTGATGGATTCTATTGTATTTCTTTGGCTAGATCGGTAGCTTGGATTCTTTCCATGTCCTTTATGGCATGAGGTGCTTAATAAATGGAATGCAACATTAAATGCTTTTCCTTGAACTGATATGCCTTATTGATATGGCTTACTTGATGTTAGTTGGGCGATAACATGGGTTCCGTATTAAGGACTCATGAATGGACTCATCGAGCTTGGTTTCCTACAACTCAAAACATCGGAAAAAATGCTTTGGTTTTCCAGGAAAGGGTAGCCTGAGAAGTTTCTATTACTCGTGAGTGTCATCAGTTCCCCAGGGGTGAAACTGTGGATGGACCTATTTGGAAAGATGGTAAAACCATGTCTCATCTGACACCCGGTCCCCTGTGTGAGATACTTGGTATATAATTAGAGTCACCATCCTTGAGTGACACAAGGTATGTCATATGGGTCTCCTTGGATAGACTCGATGGTATTGGGATGTTGGATGTTCTCATTGAGACCCTTAGGATTCTATTTAGATCGTAAAGGATGGGAATGAGACTCCACATCATGATTTAACAAGTTGATTTAATGGGTGATCTTATGTGATGGATTCATAATTATTACCTTGATCTTACTTTTTCATGCATGATGCATTTTTATTTGTATCTATCACACTTGTTTGGTGACATGTGAATTAGACCCAAAGACGAGGCATAAGCTTGGGGGTATGTTTTTACTTGATTTTCTTTGTTTAATTTTGACCTTATATCTATATTATACTTTCATAAGTACCTTGTTCAGACTTCTGGCATAGGCTGAAGCAGGTGGTATGGAACAAGTGTCTATTTTGGAACCTAGACCGGGTTGTTACATGTTTATTTATTTACATCTCTACATTTATTATATATGGCACACTGTTATCTACTTGTTGCATGAAATGGAAAAGTCTAGACACTATGGGTGATGACCTATTGAGATTTATATCTCACACCCTTCTTGGGATTTCTTGGTACCTGAGTAGACATTATGCTCAAAGGTATGGATAAAGGGAAGCACGACACTTCCAATGCTTTATTGCCTTACTATATAGGATGGAGTTTGGGGATAGAGTTCTAAGCCTATGATCGAGATGTTGTGTAGAAGTTTTTGGTCCTTTTTATAGTTTTTGATAGCATGTTGTATATGCTTGTACCCTTGTTCCCCATACTCTCATTTTTTATAGGTTCATGACATGTCATATTTATTATTGTACATGTTCTATAGTGTGTCACCAATGTGGTAGGCTTGGCCCTAAGAAACCCCAGTTCATGAATAACTAGATCAAATATTGATATTATGGTAGGATGAGTCATATTCAGTGATTTTTCCATCCTTTTCCTCTATCATCTAGTAGTAGGGGATCCATACGATCACCTTTATTAGGTACCGAATTTGTGAATCTATGTCAGACTGGGAGTTGGCCTTCTAATATCTATTTAGGATAAGGTAATATTTGTCATGGATGAGGTATCTAGACCCTAGAGATTCAAAATCAATATAGAGGATCTGCTCACGACAGTCAGTCTACACCTCAGGGTTATGGTTCATGCCATATATATGTAGTGAAACCAATGCCAGATGAGAAGATTCAAGGGCCTTATATAGTTAGAGTTATTACCCTAGAAACCTCTATTTTAGATTCTACTCTTATTAAGTGGTGTTTTTTGAACCCTTTTTTATGAGTAGTTTAAATCCTTTTTGGTATTTTTGTGATTTTTTCCTTGTAATGGAATGCGAGTGTTTCCATAAGCCTCTTTCTTATTTTGTGTGAATCTAAATGATAATACCTTAATACTAATTGTCCTTAGTGGTTGTGAAATTGTTTGGGGGAATTCATAGTGTGGACCATTGAATACTTGAATGAATATGGTTGATGAACCTGTGGGTAGTATCAAGGATGGGTCTTTTTCTCATGTAACCTTAGGGTAGTATGCATCGATATACACGATACCCATTATACTATTGAATGGTGCCCCAGACCACTTGAATTTAGTGTTAACTATTCAATTAGATGTTAAGGGAAATCTTAAGGTGGGGAATGTCATGTCTGTCCTAGTTAAGGGTGTCCTCCTAGTAAAAGGAACACAACCAAGGAAGACCTTTCTAAATGGTCAGAGCTGTTTGTAATTCCCCAGTGAATATACCATTGGTTTTAGTAAGTTATTGTGTTCATAACCTTACCAAATTTTTTGTCTTTAATGTTGAAAGAGATCCACAAATCCTTCTATAAATTGTTAAATCCTCTCACTCTTAGTGTACTCTCGGATAAGGGGACCGAGCCCCCTATCTTGGTATCATATGGGTATACGAGGAGAGAATTGAACTTACACCACACTAATGTTTTAAATTCCATTGGGATTTTTCTGGTGGTTTTGATCAAAGTCATGCTTCTAAAGCATGGTTGTTTTAAATGTATGATTGCGCTGGAGTGATGCCTAGGTTTTTCCCATGTAGGAATGCTTGGGACAGAATCATGGACACCAGTTATTCTCCTTTTGACTTGAATGCCAAGTGGTTTTCATTTGGGTTTCAGTAAATGTTTTTGAGTTAAGTAATTCGACATGTATAGACATCTCGATCATAAGCACTGAATGTAGGTTTTCCTTGTATGAGATCCTTGGATTCCGATTATTGACCCTGAGGTTACCCTAGTTTTCAGATAGGCTCAGAAGGGGGGGTGGTAGCCATGATTATCCAAATGCATAAGATCAAGGGGATGTTTCAATGATCGCCCCGAGGCACGATGAATTATGAATCATTTTTTCTAGATATGTCACTGAAAGCTGGTTGCGATCTTTAGTGAGTGTGTTCTAAGAAAATCTCAATATACTTTTGTTTAAAATGATCAGGGTATAACTTTTTGGTTTGCACCGACCATCTAATCTGAGTGTTTTGGGAGTGGTTGGCCAGTTGTGGCTTGACCTATTTTCCTCTGGTTTCATTTAAAAGAGGTCATATTTGAATCGAAACTTCGATTGGATCATGTTTCATGTTCAGTTATGTGAACATCATTGGAATACTATGCGCATGCATTAAAATAAAATTATAATTGTGAGGATACCATGTTTTGGAATTGTCCTTTAATTTTATAACTTGTGGTGACATGCCATAGGATGGTTTTGATGAGGATACAATGATGTCATCATGTCTCTAGTTTGATGAACTCATAAAGGCTCCATCTTCATGCTTTGGTTGGAGTTCAGGTGTTCGTTTGAGTTCTACGGCTTAGGTCCCATGTGTTAAGGTAAATTTTGATGTTGCGTTGGATGTTTGGAAACACAACACAACTGTTGGAAAAAACTTCATGACCCTAGTAGGCCTGGTGATGTTTTCATTGTCCTAGAAGGCTTCTCAAGGAAGATAATTTCATGGTGGGGAAATTGTAATGATCCAAATTTTATCCAAAGTTACAGACCATAAATTTTTTGGTTTGATTCATTAAAAAGTCCCTTAATTTGAATTATAGGAGGTTATTTGTGGTTCCATGGGGTTTTGGGGCTCATTTGAAGCTTAGGGCACTGAAAAGAAGAAAAATATAATGGGATGCATGATTTTTCTGGAACCGTGTGACACAGGCTGCACACCTGTTTGATTGCTACAAAACCTAGGTAGTGAGATACCACACAGTCTGCACATGATTAGTCAAACCATATAGTAGACCATGTGATATTCCCCAGTGAAGTAGAACCCATCACACCGTTGGCGCATGACTTGGTCAACCATGCGGCCAAACCACGTGGTACATACTGTGTGTATAAATTCTTATTTCACATAAATGAAATGTTTTTACCCCACCTTACCTCTCTCCCCATCCATACACTTAAGATTTTCCTCCCTCTATAGAGCATGAACATCCCTCTCCTCCCTCTTTGGGGTTTTGACCTATATCCCCCTAATCTCCTCCAATTTTCTCACCATCAAAAGCTACAGAACCATCTCCGTAAGCTCTATCATCCACAATCATCTATTTATAAATTCATCCATCCTCCGTTTCACTATATTTGTGTGATGGATCTTTTCCCTATTTTGGGGATTTATTAATCTCTTGATTTCTCCCCTTTTAGGTTGAATCAAGCCTTGCTACCGGATGCATGAAGTACTATGACCACAAAGGTAGGGAGTCTACTAATTTTTCCATCTTTTTTGTCATTTTATGGTATCGTTCCATTATTCCGCTATCTAGAACCATCTAGTGAGGATTTAATCTTATATATTGAATTGATCAGGATGGTTTTCCATGATTGTAGTGATCTTTTCTTATGGAGAAACCCAACCAAGGGTGTTCACCTTTCCTTTTGGCCACCCCTTAGGGTGTACCATCATAAATGGACCTTTTTACCTTATTTTTTAAGTGGGGATTCAACTTGGTTTAATACTATAAATTGAATAAATGACTTATAATTGAAATGGAACATGAATTAAGTTCCCCTTGGAAATATCCAAGCTAAATTATAATGGGCTAGCCCATGTGAAATGACATGTACCTTGATATGCTTGAAGTTTCACTTGAATAACACTTTCCTTTTATACCATTGGTTATGAAAGTAAATGGCACCCTTATGAATTATATTTAAAATGGAACTGAGGATAAAAGGATACCTAATAGGGTGACCTTTGGGATTTATTCCTCACACCTCACTTTTAAATACATTATAATGATTATACTTATTTGTTCCATATGCTATGCCATGTTCTTATTAATTGATATATTATATAATTTTCATGTCAAAGTTCTTATGCTTGATAATTTTTCCATGTTCCATGATTAATGTCTTGAATTGAATGCTAATATATGGAAATCTTGGTAGCTTGGAATGATGAGATGTCACTGATGACACATGGATAAAGGAAAGACAATGCCATGTGTTTATTGATTCATACCATTATTTAGAGCTTATTCTTGGTATCTTATACCTCTTACTTGTAACTTAATCATTTTTAATGATTAATGTATTACTTTATGAATTATTCCATGTTGATAGATTCTATTTTATTAATTTGGCCATGTTAGTAGCTTGGGATCTTTCCATTCCCTTGATAGTATGCGGTACTTAATTAATGGCATGCAACATTAAATGCTTTTACTTGAATTGATAAGACTTGTTGATATGGATTACTTGATGTGGGATTGGAGATAACATGGGTTACATATTAAGGACTCATGGATGGACTCACCGTGCTTGGTGGGTTATGAATTGATGCACCAGGAGTGATGCTTTGGATTTCCAGGAAAGGGCTGACCTGATGGTTTCTATTACTCATGAGTGAAACCGATTACCCAGGAGAGAAACCGAGGACATACCCTTTTGGAAAGATGGTTAACCCATTCCTTAAGTGATAACTAGTCCACTATGTGAGGTACTTGGTATAGAATCAGAGTCACCATCCTCAATTGATACAAGAGATGTCGTATGAGTCTTCTTGGATGAACTCAATTGTATTGGGTTATTGGATGTTTTCATTACAACCTTTGGGATTCTATTTAGATCAATAAGGATGGGAATTAGACTCCATCTCATGATTTAATGGATTTATTGAATGGGTGATCCTATGAGATGGATTCTTAATTATTACCTTGAGCTTACTTTCTCATGTGTGATGCCTTTTTCTTAATAGCTAGCACACTTGTTTGGTGACATGTGAATTAGAACCAAAGATGAAGTACAAGCTTATGGGTATGTTTTTAATTAGTTTTATTTAATTAATATTTTCCTTTTATCTATATTATACTTTTATAGGTACCTTGTTCAGATATCTGATGTAGGAAAAATAATGTGGTATGGGATAGGTGTTCATTTGAGAACCTGTAATGGGTTGTTACATGTTAATTTATTAACTGCTCTGCATTCATTATATATGGAACACTGTTATCTACCAGTTGCACAAAATGGAAAGTTCTAGAAACTATGGGTGCCACCCTACTGAGATTTATATCTCATATACTATTCGGGTTCCACATGGTACCCAAGTAGACTTTATGCTCACAGGTATGGATAAATAGAAGCATGCCTCTTTTGATGTTTGATTTCCTTACTGTTAGGATAGAGTTTGGGGGCAGAGGATCAAGCCTATTCTTGAGATTCTATGTAGTATTTTTTGTTCCTTTTTACAGTTTTTAATAGCATGTTGTATATGTTTTTACCCATGTTCCCTATACTCTCATTTTCTATAGGTGCATGACATGTCAAATTTATTATTGTATCTTCTATTGATATTTTTCTTCATCTAGCTATTTATTTATATTGCGTGGTTTAATCTTTTACTTCCATTTCTATCTGATTGTGTATATGATTATTCTATTTAACTTTATCATTTATTACTATACATACTACAATCCATGAGGGAATATTCTCCCCATAGACACACCCTAGGACCTCACTGCTAGTTGGAAACTTTTGGAATTTGGAGAGGTGTGCTTGAGGTCATGCGACCAACTGGTCTCAGGGCATAGTTCAGTGGCACCTGGGTTCGAGATGTTACATAAACCCATATTAAACCCAGGTAGGAATAAAATGGGAAATTAAAATGGGGAAACCCCTAACTTGGGGAATGTTTTAGATTAAACCATGAATGACTATCCCACACTAGCCTAAAAAAATTCTCCATCATGAATCATACATACTACCTAAGGAGAAAAAAACTACATCTTCAAACCCTGTTTCTTAAAACACCTTCCCTACTTTCATGGTATAGAGTATGATATGCCTTACCTTCATTTCAAAGAGTTTAATGAAATCATTGAGAGCATGTTCCCCCCTCATCAAATCAAAAAATCCAAGATAAAACTATTCCCATTTTCAATAAAATATAAAGATAATAATTTTTTAGATAATTTAAAACCATCATCCATTCATTATTGGGACCAATTACAATGTTATTATACAAAAAAAATACTTTCCCCATCATAAAAAAATTACAATTAAAAATAGTATTAAAAAATTTGTCAAAAAAGGGAGAGTCTTTTTATAAATCTTGGTAAAGGTTCAAAGATACCCTATAAATGGTACCTCACCATGGGTTTTTAATCCAAAAATAAATTATAATTTTTTATGAATGGTTAGGTATAAGAAACAAAAAATCCATATACATGATTTTTAACGGGATCTTCAAGAACAAATCCCCCAATTATGATTATGAGTATCTACAAGGTCATGATAAACAAAAACAAACATGGGAAACCACCCCTGCTATGAAAAAACCTCCTAAATCTGGTGGGATGAACACTCTTATTGATTATGAAAGCTTGGGATCTAAACTTTCAACTCTCTCTAGGAAGGTTTAAGAGATAGACCTTTGTAAAGTCCCTGAGATTATAACTGTTGACTATGTTTGCATAATTTGTGACAAACATGATCATATGAAAGATAATTTACCAACCACTACTTCAATCAAGGAAGTTATTCTATGAGGTCTATCTATAGAGTTCAATTTCCTAATTTTTCAAAAACCTTAGAACCAAAATAATTTTAATCTAAGGTACTATGATAATACATGATTTCATTAGAGGGATAATCAACAACAAGTTTAAAATCCCTACCCTCCATAAAACATTCCACATCATAACCAATTTCAATGCCAACAAAACTAATTCTAACATCCTCTTATGAAATTCCAATAACCCATCGAACTTCCTAAATGTCCTCCATGAATAAACCAATTATCTCAACCTTCTATCTTTCTATAACATAACCATTACTTGAGAAATTATATAAGAAAATAGAGAAAATGAATTATGATTTTTCATCACTAAAATATTAATTAAAAAAAATTAAAACTAGTAAGTCACCCATTATTACTTAAGAAGTACCTTCCTCATCCTTAAAAGAAGAGTATAATTATACACAAACCACTAATGAGAAAATAAAAGTTGCGACTGTTCTAAGGAGTAAGAAAAAAATTAAAAAACTTGAACCAACCAATACTAAACCATTAAAGTAATTATCCTATAATAATAATGATTATAATACACCCTTATAATTAATAAATCATGGAATAATATAGAAGAACCACTATCTCCCAAAACAACCAATAAACTGCTCCATTCCCCTAAAGAATAAGAGGGAAATCCAAACCCAAGCTGAATGAAACCTTCAATGAAATATTCTCTCATATTAACCTTACCATTACTATTTTAATTGAAATCCAAACCATAAAATCCTACTAAAAGTACCTTAAAGACATATATGCCTTTAAAATAAAGTTATAACACAAAAACCAATACCCTTTAGATACTAATGTGAGCATCGCCATTCAAAGAATCATGGCTCCAGAATTGAATGATCTTGGTTGTAGATACATTAATGATGAACTATGATAGAAAAAGGCTATCAAGGAATTTTTTGGTCTAGGATAAAGTGATAAAATAATTCCATATACTATACCTTTTTAGTTAGGTCTTGAGGAGCTCCAACCCAAATTTATCACTCTCTAACTCACCGATCATAGTGTTCGGGTTCCAAAGGGTGTCTCAAATGATGTTTTGGTAAAATATGAAAATTTAATTTACTAAACCAACTTAATTACCATTAAAAATAACCAAAACTTATGTCCTAGAGATAAAATCCCCATCATCCTTGGTCATAACTTTCTATCCACAATCAACCCAGTCATCTTAGTTAGGAATGGAAACTTGATAATAAACTTAGAAAAAATGAGACTTGATCTCAATAGACATAATCCAATATTAAAAATAAGGATGATGAGGAGGTTCATGAGGTGAATTTTATAAGTAGTTTTGAAAGTGGACCTAAGGAAAATAAATGAATTATATAAGGATTTTTAGGTCAAGAGGAAATTGATTTCCCTTATTCACATAAGGGAAATTTTTATTCTTGGATTGTATGTCCAAAATACAACTTAATTGATTATTTTTTGGGACACCAATCCTAGAAAAATTGAAAGAAATCATGAATTTGGAGTATTTATCCATTCCCTATACTAAAATATAAATTTCATAGTCTAAAACATTAGTTTTAAATGAATAAATCTAGCTTGATTCGAACTCCCAAACTACCTTAAGCATTTTTGAGCAAATTGAACTTGATCACAAGGTCCTAACATACTCACTTAAGTATGAATTATTAGGAAATAACAAAACCATTCATATTTATATTTATTCTTCCCTTAAATAAAACCAATATAAAATACTTCTTGATGTCTTAAGAAACTAAGGGAAAAAATTGGATGGAAACTTTAGGATATTGATGGGATTACCCACTTACAAAGACACATAGGATCATTCTTGAATCAGGTTCTATACCTTCTCACTAATCCAAATTGCGAATCAATCCTAATCTAATAAAAGTTGTTTAAAATAAAATCCTTTTGTTTTTGAAATATGATATTATCTACCTCATTTTAGAGAGTGATTGGGTCATCTTAATTCAAGTGGTTCCTAAGAGGGCTATAATTACTATGATAACTAATGAGGGTATAGAAATACTCCCTAATAGCGTGATTAGTGTATGTGTATTGTGTATATATTATATAAAGTTGAACACATTCACTAAGAAAGATCATTTTTCTTTACTATTCATTGATCAAGTCCTTGAGAGAGCATCGAAAAATGAATTATAATACTTTCTATATGGGTATTTAGTGTATAATAAAATTGAGTTTTCCTTGTAAGAAAAAGAAAAAAAAAATTCACCTTTTATTTTTGAACCTTTTCTTTCAAACAAATGTAATTTAGGTTGTGCAAAACCCTTGGTACCTTCTAATAGTGCATGATGGGAATTTTCTCTGACATGGTGGTGTAGTGTCTAGAGATATTTATGGATGAATTCTATATTTTTAGGATAAATTTTATGGATTATTGAGAAATATTGATAGGTTTATGTCAACATGTGAAGATAAGAATATTATACTAAATTAGGAAAAACTCCATTTCATGGTAAAGGAGAAATTAGTGCTTAGACATATTGTTTTCAGTAAGGGAATCAAGGTTGATAAAGCTAAGGTTGATATCATTCATCACATTACATCTCTAAAAACTATCAAACAAGTACAATAATTCTTAGGATATTCATATTTCTATATAAGGTTCATTAGAATCTTAAGATCTATTTTATGACCCCTTTGTGATATACTAGTAAAAGATTCTCATTTTTTGGTCTACAAGCTATGATGAATCATCCTCATATCTCAAGTTATGTAGCATCTCTCCACCCATCACACAATATCCTAATTGAAACATTCATTTCAAAATAATGCGTGATGTGAGTAGATTTTCTACATAATCTATCATAGGAGAAGTATAGATCTTTTCTATTAGGATACCCCGTCACTATTTTCACTGATCATTCAGCATTAAAATATCCTTTCCAAAAACAAGATGCCAAGAATTGATTTATTTGGTGGGTATTTATCTTGAAATAATTTGATATAACAATAAAGGAAAAAAGGGGTGTTGAAAATGTGGTAGCGTACCAACTTTTTAGGTTAGAATTTAGATATAATTCAACCTATATTTTTGTACCTCATTCATTTCCCAATGAGAATTTATATTCTATGAGTGATTTCTCATGGTATGATGATATTTCAAACTACATGGTAATATTCATTATTCCAAAATTCTTAGGAACTAAATCTTGTATGAAATTCATTTCTTATGTTAAATAATATGTATTTTATGATCCCTACCTTTAAATTTTTTCTCTAATCATGTCATTATGAGATGTGTTCCTAATGTCAAGCAAGAGGTTTTTCTCAATTTCTATCTTGGGGAGGCTTTTAGGGAAACAAATTTCATAATGAAACCTACTTTAAAGGTAATAAAAGTGGTTTATTTTGGATAACCCTCACTAGAGATTATTATAAATCCATTCAAATCTATCATTTATGTCAACAATTGGGTTGTATAACTAAAATAAATAAAATACCACTTAATCCCATTTCAATTATATAGATATTTTATTGTCAGGGAGTTTATTTTTAGATACCCTTCCCAAAATCTTAGAGATATCTCAATACCCTCTTAGATATTGATTATTTTTCCAAATGGGATGATTCAATTCCTTTAAATCCCAATGATCATATGGTTGTTATTTACTTCCTCCAAGAAAACATCTTTTCTTGATTTAGAATTACTAGGTATTTCATTAGTGATCATGTGATGAATTTTTTTAATTACACCTTTTAGATATCATGTAAAAGTATGATATTTATCAAAATGTTTCAAAAACTTACCAAACTCAAACTAGTTGTCAAGATAATTTGTAAAATAGGTAAAAAAAGAAAATTATTAAAAAAATATCAATCCATATAATAATGATTGGTCTAGAAGCTCTTGGATGTCGTCTGTGTATATCAAATGACATATAAAAATATTCTAGTAATGTCACCATATTTATTGGTTTATAGAAAATAAATCTATTTTCTAGTTAAAATTGATCCTAAATCCTTTTATTCCATATAAAATATGAATTTTTATCTTTCCTTAGCTGGAAAAAAGAGGAAATTATACCTTAATGAACTTGAGGAATTTAAGAAGACAACTTATGAAAATTAAAGGATAAATAATGATAAAGTTAAATACTAGAAATATAGGAATATTAAAGTAAAACAATTTTAATTGGTATAATATATTCTCCTTTACACTTTTAATCTTCATTTGTATTCAGATAAGATGATATCAAGGTGGTATGGGCCCTTCATTGTACATCATGTCTACCCTCATTGGGTTGTTGAGATTCAAGATCCAATTGTGGTCACAACTTTAGGGTGAATGGTTATAGGGTAAATCCATTAATGAAACCATATCATAAACATGAAAATGAAGTGGAACTGGATGGATAAATCTATGAAGGAGACAAAATTTTATGAGTTGGGTGGTCTATGTCAAGCCAATGACTTTCAAACAAGAACTTTAAGGCAGGAAACCCATATTTTTTTATTTTTTTATTTTATCATTTTTAGTTAAGGGAACCCATTGAGGATTCCATTTTTCTCAAATCTTATTGGTATATGATATATAATATCTAAATAAGTTGAGGTTTTTAAATTAAACACAATATCCAGTTTTCACACCTAATATTAAATCATCTATGATGAGTCTATATGCGACATGGAGCTTGAATGATCAATTACTTATTGCCCAGTATTTATCTTCAAACTAGGTGATTTTACCCTAATTTCAATTCAAATCTCATTCTCCTTTACTTTATTCCCAATTATAATATCTCTATTATCTTCTCTTTTAACACTAAGGGTAGTATATTTCTAAGCCGGGGGAGTGAAAATATAATATTTTATGATAAAAAATTATACTTTTATTGAAAATTTAATTTCTTTATCCTTTTATGTGGTAATGTAATTTTTGAAACATGAAAAATTCAATTCAAATGATTTTTCATGATTTGATTCTAACTTTTATTCAATATTAAGTTCTTGAGTATAATATTTGTAATCATGGTTGTCTGATGTGATTTTTCATCACCTTCTTTTTTATCCATTTAATAAAAATGTCACAATTAATTTCATTTGTATTATGGGGTGTGATTTTGTGTTTTTTGGATCCATTCATTATAGAATAGTGTTTGGGATCACATTTAGTTTAATTTGAGTATCAAAAATTTTATTTAAAAAAAACCAAAAAATGACTTCATAAAGAAATATTTTAACCTATTATGTGATGTTAGACACTTCGGGATAGTGACTCCATAGTTTTATTTCCATGATTTAGGATTTATATATTTATTTTAGAGAATTTAATTTACATAATTTGTGGTGTTCTATACTTGGGTATAGTGACTCCATATTCATCTTTCCAAAAGTTAGACTTTTCATCCCTATTTTAGTTAAAAAAGAAAAAAAGGATACCAATTTTAAGGTTGAATATGATTTTACCTCATTTGATCCATTTATCTCCTTGAAATAAAATAAATTCCCATGCCATATTTAATGTGCAACACATATTTTTAATTAATTAGAATTGGATGATGGGTAATAGTTAATTTGAACAAAGGAATTGGCTTGGGATTGGAATATTCTTGTGTACTTGGATTTTTTAAAGGATTTCAATGAGATTCCTGATTGTTTGATGTGAGGTGATTGTGGATAACATTTTATATTAAAACGTGTTTGGATATGGGAATTTAATTTTGATCTTTGTTTGAAATTAATTTTCTAAGGAATAGAAAAACTCAAGTTGGGGGTGTATGATTAGCCACAAAAAGTGAATAATTTTCATTGAATTTTGATGATTTTTCATGTCTTCATTGATCATAAAATCCAATATTAATTCATTTTACAATTTGAAATTCATTTATAATCATACATGTGATTCATATTTAAAATTTATTAATCATAACCCATTAAAATATCACCTTATGGAACACTCTTGTTCATGATTTAAATTTGAAATTTTAGGAACATTTAAATCAACTTGTGAGGAACATTTTATCACTCCATACCAAGAGATGATTTAACACTAAATGAATTTTATTTTCCTTATTATTTTATTTATTTATTATTTTTTAATTTTTTTATTGATTTTCAGGTTGAATTCCTGATGAAATTTCATGTTTTGGAGTTTTGGGTAAGTTTTTGGATCTGTGAACTATTAGTGTACACGGTTTAGGAGAAACCGTGAGGCTGCCAGATCAAAGGGCAATTTTTAGTTCATTTTATTCTTCTAAATTTTTTCTCATAAGGTTAGTGCATGATTGATTCCAAACCATGTTAATATTAGGAGCAACCATGTAGGAGATTGGGGTCTCTTAAAGTTAGTGCACGACTTGCACGTGGTTAGAGGAAATTGTGCAACAATCGTGCAAGGGTGTCTGAAATTCTAACAGATGTGTTTTTCATGGTTTGTGAACATTATCCAAATCATACAATACTATATTTTATTCTAGTGGGGGATGGGGGGGAATGGTTGGTGAATATTTTGGAAAACCATGCAACCTCACCATGTGACTTTTCTGGAATCCTAAAAACTTGAATTTCCTATTCTACCCCTTTAAAAAATAAAATATAATTCGAGCCTACCCCTCCCCTATTAAACTTTGGTGCATAGAGGGGTCCCCAAAACACACTTCTTTTTCTCCTCCTACATTCTTTGAGGATCCTCTATAAATTCTTGGTAAGTTTTCTTAGATTTTGGACTTCTTTCTTGTCTTCTATTTTTCCTATCTTATTTCTCCCTTTATTCTTAGATCGATTCCTTTTTATCCAAACCCTTGGGTAAGGTTTGGATTATGTGAGTTGTTTATTTTTATTTTAGGGTGTGTGTTTGCTATCTTGGTATTTTTTATTCATGTTTCCAAAGGTTCTGTCACGTTCTCACACCATTGAGGTAGGTGTCTCTATCCATTTCTTTTCAAAAAAATGCTATGTGATGCTTGAGATTTTCTAAATAAATTTTAATTGTGTTCCTCATGCTCCTTATTTTATAAATTGAATTAAAAAATATTTTAAAATGGTGTTTTAATTGTAAATGGGGTTTCTAAGTATTTCTATAGTTATTTTAATATGTGATTCAAGTATATGTATGATAAGTGTTTGTGAAAATTCCCAAGTGGTCTTTAAAATGTATTTTTAGTGTTTTCTTTATCATTTATCCATTGTGGGAATACTAAATTTGATGTTTTTTTTGGATGTGTATTTTGGATGGTTTTGTTCTCTTTATGGATTTGGTTCCCTTATATTTGTACTCTTGTGTTTTATCCAAATGCTTCCTTGTACTTCTTTAGTTAGAGTCTTGAAATTCTTACAGATGTTCATATATATAAAATTGTGATATGTTCATATCTATATGTGCATGGGGTTCACATATAAATGTGTTCATTTATATAAATTGAAATTTCATAAAATGTTCTCTTTAATAATATTGGTCTTTAAATTGGTTTCTTTGTCCCTAAATGCTTTCAAAATATGGTTTTAGAGTGGTGTTTACTAAGATTCAATCTAAAGGCCTATTTTTCATGTTGAAAATATGGTTTTATGTTTTCCATTGTTTTTTAAGTTAGATTTTGAAAATAAATATTTTTCTTGGGAAATGATTTTGAATTATCAAAAGGCTATGGCCCAATAGTACCTTTAAATTTTTTTTGGAAAGTGAACGCCACCATGGAATTCCTCTGGTTTGGGAAGGGGCTTCACATGGATGATATTGGTAGGTGGGTTTAGAATGTATGAGGGATTTTATGGATTCATTATTGTGATGTTATGTTTGTGTCTACTTATCCACATCTCATTTACTAATGTAATGGGACCCTATGAGTCATCTAGATGGTCGAGTGATGGTTACCATTTTTACCGATTAGATTGACTAGATCCCCCATTTTAGGGAAAGTCCATGGTGGGATATTCCACCAGTGATGCCAGTTTAGGGTAGATAGTTGGTGATAAATTATGGATCGAATTGATAGGAACATATATGGTTCCAAACTGAGTATATATAGGTTCACCTCTCAATATATTTAGGACATGCCCATGATTATATAATTTTTTATTTTTAGTATTTGCTATGTAAATTTAGTTCTATGTTATATCTTTATTTATATTCTTTTTTAGATTCTTCCTCTTTAGTATTTTTTTACTTTGATACATCGTACTTCTTGCATTTGGTTTTGAATTCTCCTACTTATACATTCACTTGGTTGTTCTTCTCACCTAAGGGTTGGCTTTTCAAATCTAGTTTTTGAAATAGGATATATTTTTGGGAACCTCTAAAGTGATTTAAAATAGGGATTGGAATAGATACTATTTTTAAAGGAATGATTTAAAATAGGTTTAATGAGAATTTGTGAAAGTGTTATGATTGTTTTATAAAATGATACAAAACCACTTTCTACTTGTATTTTCAGACTTTCATTTATGGTTTGTTTTGGGAAATAAAATGCATGGAATATATGGTTCTTAACTATTGAGTTATTTTATGTTCACACCCTACTTATTCTACTCAACATAATTATACCCAATATGTTTTTCCAGTTTAGGTTTTATTTTTAGTTTAATATTGGATCGTTTGGTCATTTTGGATGGATGATGACCAAGATATCACACAAAGATAGTGTATGGATCTGGTTTGGTTTTAATATTTATTTTTCATATTATATCTAGATTATGTTTTGGTTCTATTTTAGTTATTTAGTTTATGTTTTGTTAGTTTTTTATATATTCTGGATGTGGTTTGTGCTCTGTTTATTGTTTATGTTTCCCATATATTGTAAAAAATCATCCCTAATGATTCTTTTCTAATGCCTTGATGATAGTTTTTATCCCACAGGTATTGGGGATACCCCTCGAGTATGTCCCAAACCGACTTGGGTGGCCAATTTGGGGGTCTAACTGGGGTGGTTCGTGACATGATTCACAATGGAATATGAACATATTGGTTCTAAAATGTAGAAATTTCTGTATAAAATATATTGGAACTCAAGACAATAAAATGAATGAGGGGCCCATAATTCACATAAAAAGTATAACAAACCTGGTATTTATTTTTCATTAATACTTTATTTATTTCATAAGATTACAATTAATACCACCCAAAATATCGATAAGTCTAGTGTCTTTGGTAAATAGGTGTATTATATAACAAATTAAAACATGAAATACATCATCTTTATTAAATACCTCCTTAACATGTTCATAATATTCCTCCATACTTCAAAATTCATGGGATAAATAGGGGATATACATAAGAAAGGGGTGATATATAAAGACCAATAAAGGAATAAACATAGAATACGTGATACATTTTAGACAATATACATGTCAATGAGGAATAAATGGAACATGAATAATAAGGCATGATAAAACATGATAATCATAACATGGGAAATGTGGCAACAACTTTAAACACTACATCATAAAAAAAATTCTAAGGCCAAACCTACAAATACATCTTGGTGAAAAAAATTTCATAAAGTAATTAGGATCACTAACTATCCCAACATGAAATATAATGATATTTAACATTACCCAATGCATTGGGGCGCTATCTGGGTGCACCCATCATATTCATTTCTTACTCATGCTTAAGTGTACCCCATAGATCATACAACATGGATTCATTAATAATCATAATTTATTCCACAATTAAGGAGTGTGTAATAAAAATATTTAAGTCACCAATAAAAATTTTATGTTCATAAATGTGAATATACTTGATAGGAAATTGTTATGGTATTTACTACATAATTGTTTTTTCATGGAAAATTGTGGTGACATTTCAGCAGCATAACAGTGCAACATAAAAATTCATAAGATGGGTTGAATAGATAAAAGGGGTATCTCATAATTTATAAATGAAATTTAAATTAATATGGACATGGAAATACATGTCCCAACATGATTAATTGGAAATATAAGGCATACTATTTTGAAGAAACTTTAATAAATAAGAGAAAGGAAAGAACCCTTACAAAATTTTGGCATAGTAATAGGTGTATATAAGGGTTAATAGAGGGGAGAAATGAGAGTTAAAGGGGAAATAATAATTTATAAATCAAATTTTAGGTAAGTGTGGTATGGAAGAACATATCCCAACATACAAAAATTGAAATTAAAATACATAATATAAAATGAGTGCTTGATAAAAGAGGAGAGTGGAGGATCCCTTATTTTAGTGTCTGAATCCAAAGGCTTGGGAGGGGATTTTTGAGAGTTTTGGGGTGACTTGGGAGGACTATATGGAGTGTAGTTAATAGTGTGATCATGATAAAAGGAGTTTTAGTGAAGAGAAATGGGATATTGGGTGGGTTTTTATAGAAAAAGTTAGGGATTTCTTTATTATTTTGGTTTTGGAAACTATATAATAAAATAATAAAAACCACAAACTATACCACCTTTTTTATGATGGTTTCTACCAAATTGGATTTTTTTAAATTATTTTATAAGTTAAAGGTCCTAAATTAATAAAATAATTCCCTTGATTATGTGGAGGTGAGTCATACTACTAAAGAAATGATTTTAAAACCTTAAAATATATTACATGTTTTGGAGGATTCATAATGAATTTATAAAATAAAGAAAATAAAATTAAAATCACATTATTTTAATTTTAAAACATATATTTTGTCTTGGATACCATTTATATTAATTATTACAAAAATTTTGAGTCATTATGATGTCATAATAGACAAAGTATATATATACGGTATTTAATTTTTACCCGAAAATTCGACTGTCTCATAAAATTATGAAAAATTAACCTTTGTATAATTTTGACATTATAATTACAAAAATAATAATAATTTTATCTAAATAATTCTCTAAATACTTTAATTTTCACTTTTAAAATAATAACCCATATTTATTGAAAATGACAGGTTTTTTGAAAATAATAATTTTTGAATCCTTATAAAAATTACATTTGACTTCATAAAAATTATTTGATAATTTATATTTATTAAAAATTACATAATAATAATATTAAAATATTATTTAATTAAAAAATACATTAATTCATAAAAATAAATTCCTTAGTTGAATTTGAATGAAACCCAAAAATAGTATTTGTGCTTTATTGTATCAAAATAAAAATCATTTATAAAGTAATAATAACAGGATGAAAATATATTCATTATATTATAAAAAATAATATATATAATCATAATTATATGGTCTTGATACATATCCATTTAATACACTAGGAAACTCCCTAAGAGTAAGGTACACGATGGTTGGACTTTCATGGGGCAGTTCTGCAAACATGGTTTGAGCCGTGATCTCGATGCACTTGAACTGCTCCCATAAATGGTTTCAATCATGCTTAAGTTCTTGGATATAAGTTTGGGATTGGTCAAGGAAAAATACCATAAATTTTATATCCCTTAAAAGATCTGATAAATGGGTTTCATAGGGCACGATCCTACTGGTTGTGACCATCACTTCTTTTTTCTGTGTTAAATGGATTTGTTTAAAACCTATATTTATATTAACCACATGATCAATATTAAAAAACTATATTATCAATGGTAAAGATACATAATATTAATGTAAGTACAATTGGATATAATAAAACAAAATAAGTGCATGTGTTTTCTATAACCATATTTACTTAATAATATGTTTAATTAAATAAAAAGATGAATTTTATTTATAACAATTTGGGTTGTTACAATATTCCCCTATTAAGAAATTTCACCCTAAAAATGTTATTTTCCCACACTAAAATAGATGAGGGTAACTCTATTTCATCACCTCCTCCGGTTCCCATATCACTTCTTCAAACTTGTGGTTTCTCCACAACACCTTGACAAGGTACATTGTCTTATTTCATAGAAAATTCTCCCTATGATCTAATATTTTTACCAGCTTCTATTCATATGAAAGGTCATTCTCCAATGATACCACATCTGGATTGAGTACATTTGATGGGTCTGGTATGTACTTATTCAAGATGGATACATCGAATACATCATATACTTGAGATAGGTTTGATGGGAGTGCTAGAAATAGGCCACCATTTCAATGAGATCAAGGATCTCAGAAGGGACAATGTACCTTGGAATAAGCATTTACTTATTCCAAAATCTCATCAATTTATACCATGGAGATATATAGAGGAATATCATGTTTCTAACTTCAAACTCTATATATCATCAATGATTTTCAACATTGCTCTTTTTTCGACTCTAAGCAGCCTTGATGTGCTGCTAAATGGTCTTAACCTTTTCCTATTTATACTAAACCATTTTAGGACCTAGTAGTTTTTATTCCCAAACTTCATCCCAACATGAAGGTGTTTTGCACCGCCTCCCATAAAGAGATTCATAGTGATCCATTTGGATGCTCGAGTGGAACTGTTGGTGTAAGAGAACTCGACCAAAGGAAGATGTTTGTCCCATCCTCCTTTAAAGTCAATTGAGAATTCTCTAAACATGTCCTAAAGTGTTTGGATAGTTCAATCATATTAGACATCATTTTGAGGGTGATAAGAAGTACTGAAGTTCAACTCAGTGTTTAGAGCATGATGGATACTTTTCCAAAACATAGAGGTGAATCTTGAATCTTGATTAGACAAAATTGATAGTGGTAATCCATGCAGCTTCACCAATTCTATGATGTATATATGTGCAAGTTGATCCAGTGAGAAGTCCTCTCAAATTGCGATAAAGTGAGCCATCTTTGTAAGATGATCCATAATAGCCCATATAACATTTTCCCCCTAGATGTCTTTGGAGGTCTGGTGACAAAGTCCATGGTAATGTTCTCCCGTTTCTATGTTGGTATGGGTAATGGTTTCATCATCCCCTTATACTTCTTCCTTGTATCCTTAACTTGTTGACATACCAAACACTTTTATGTATATTCAGTGATCTCCTTCTTCATATTATCCCACTAATAGTTCTCACAGAGATCTTGATACATTTTTTTCATATTGGGTGAATGGAGAAAGCTAAAATATGCGCATCATCCAACAATAACTTCTTTAACTCAGGATGTGATGGGACACATAGTCTTGACCCATGCCTCACAATTCCTTCTTCATTAACATTTAACTCTAAGTATTTCTTTTTCCTTACAGTTTCCACTTTCTTTTGAGTTCCCACATCATTTCATTGAGTATGTTTTAATCTTTCAATAATAGAGGGTTGAGAAATCATTTGTGAAAGGATTTATGATGTTACTTCCTTTATGATTACCATGTATATCCTCTTTAATCCTAAGAATATTAGATCCTTCACAATTATAATCAATGATAAAATTGTTGGATACTTTCTATTTAGATAATCCTCCACTTTATTCACTTTACCAGGATGGTAGTGATTTGAGTAGTCATAGTTATCGATCAGCTCTAACCATCTTCATTGACACATATTCATCTATTTATTTGTGAATATATATTTGAGAATTTTGTGATCTATATATATTTCAAAATTTTCCCCAAAGAGAAAATGATGCAATATTTTCAAAGAAAAAATCACTGTATCTAACTCTAGATCATACGTTGGATAGTTCTGTTCATGAAATTTTAACTTCCTTGAAGAATAAGCTATGAATTTGTCATTCTGAATCAACACATAGCCTGATCCATTGTTCAAATCATCACTGAATATTATGAAAAGTTATTCAGTTGTGGGTAGTGTGATAATATGGGTAGCGATTAGCCATATTTTCAACTCATTGAAGCTTTCTTCACATTCATCATTCTAAGAAAACTTGACTCCCTTCCGATTTAGCTTAGTAAGAGAGTTTGACAATCATGGGAAATTTCTAAAAAATTGGAAATAATATCTATCTAACATAAGGAAACTATAGATACCTATCATAGATTTTGGCCTTGGACATCCATAAATTTCTTTTGTATTTAAAGGATCCACAAATATCCCATTTCTTATGATGATAATCCCTAATAATGATACTTCCTTCAACAAAAATCGACACTTACTATACATTTCATAATACTTATCCTTCCACAAGGTCTTTATCATAATGGTTATATTCTCCTCATGTACCTCCTTAGTTTTGGAGTATTTTATAATATCATATATAAATACTACCACAATTTTTTTGGTAATCTCTATAGACACTATTCATTAAATCCTTGAAGATTGATGGATCATTAATGATCTCAAAAGGAATCACTATGAACTCATAGTGACCACACCTTTTATGAAAACCATTCTTGGGGATATCCTCTTACTTTACCCTAACTTGGTAATATACTGACCGAAGATCCACCTTGAAGAAGTATTGCGCTCTATGTAGCTGATCAAACAAGTCATCAATCTATGGAAGAGGATAATTTTTCATTATCAGGATATTTTTGAGCTCGTGATAGTCAATGAAAAGGTGAATTAACCCATCCTTCATCTTAACAAGGAGGACTGATGCAGCCCATGGTGAAGCACTTGGACATATGAACCATTTATCTATATTTTCCTATAGTTGTTTCCTCAACTCCTCAAATTCCACAACATCCATCCTATATAGAGTATTGGATATTGGAAATGTCCCAGGTATAAGATTGATTTAAAATTCAACCACTTAGTTATGAGGAAGACCAGAAAATTCTTTGAGAAACATATCAATGTATTCCCTCATAATATTCATGTCTTTGAGGATGATTCTTTCCTTACTCAATCATTTGAGCTAGATATGCTTTCTCATAGGGAAATAGTATCCATGTTTGTGATGATGGTGCTAAAGAAGATTCAACCTCCTCATTACACTTGTATAAAATTGAGGATTGATTCTCCATACAGAGAGTGATTTCCTTATCATAGAAATTTATGTTGCCTCTATATAGTGAAAGTCAATATATGCCCATAATTGCATAAAATTCCACCAAAGTTAGTATTAAAAGGTTCCTTGGGATGTCCAACCCAAATATTGTGATAGGGGAGGAGTTATATACTTGGGATGAAATAATTGTCGCATTTATTGTTTTTACAAATATCTCTACTTAAAATATCTATGGTGGTGTTTGAATAGTTATACTAAACTTTTGTCATATGAAGGAATGTGTTGAACCAGAATCAAAAAGTATGTTCGCTATTCTTGAATGAATAACTAGCATACTTATCACCACTTTTTGTTGGGATCCAACTTAGTATTTTTGATGGGAAAATATATCCCTTCTACCTTGGATGTTGTTTTTTGTCTCCGATAAACCTTGGATTAGGGAATTTATTTTCAAAGTTTTGTGGTTCCTTGCAGTTGAAGCAATGAAAAATGTACTAAGGGTTGACTAGAGCATTCCATTCCTCTAACGCATTAGCAGGTTTTTCTTATCGACAAATTTTAGTCATGTGACCTTACTTACCACACCTAAATAATTTATTTATTCCCTTTAATAAATTTCTAGGGTGCTTCTTTCCACACCATTAGCAAGTGGGATGTCAGAGTTTCTTGGTATCGTTAGATTTTTCCATCAGACTGCTAGAATTAAAATCCACTTTATACTTCTTATACCTGTGATAACCATGAGATTCACCAATCTCTAATTTTACTTTGAGGGTACACCATATAATTTCTTTATATCTAACAAAGTCATTGATCACCAGGTCTTATCATAGACTATGTTTTTCCCACCAAACAAGTGGCCAACCTTGCATTCGGGGGTAACGAAAAAGACAGAGGCATATTGTGCAAGTCTTGTGAAGTTTTCCTCATACAACTCAATATATTTGTCATCTTTTTTTCTTGAGTGAAAGGAAATCCCTTTCCATTTTAATATGTAGAGTTCAAGGAAAATATTTATTGATTTTTTTTCTGAATTCCTTCCACTCTATTGCTTCAATATCTTCCTCAGGCTTCACATTCTTGATCAATGACCACAACTGATTATCTTCTCCCTCTACATGATAAAAATATATAATAAAAGTATTTTATTTTGAACATTTAAGGATGGATAAGGTCTTCTCAATGGAGTTAATCTATTGTTCCGTGATTAAGAGATCAGATGATCCATTAAAAGTAGGAGGTCTTTGTTGCATGAAGATCTTGATTGCAGCTTGTTATATCTGGGGGGGGGGGGGTTGATGATAATACCAATCCATGTTTCTATTCAGAACCATAGTCATATGAGATAGTATCATCATGAAGTTCATGATTCCATCTCCCATTGGGTTTGACATCTCATTGGGTCATTCATCACATTGCCTGTTGCATTGACTGTTTACCTTATTCCTCAGATTTCTAGCCGTTGGCTAGAATAAAAGGAAAACAAGGTCGAGTGTTTTTAAACTTTTTAACTAATAAAAGGTAATCCAATTAAATTAAAGTTATAACTTATAAATTATATTTATTTCCTTATCTTATGAATTTCTAGGCCTTAATCTATGTTATCAATGATCTATTTCCTAATATGTATTCTTATGAGAATTTTTTTTCCATTAATAATGGTTAATAATGAGATTATGAATTTTACAATATATATATATTGGTATTTTCAAACCAAGTGTGTAGTAAGGCCCGTTGTCATGTACCAGGTTACCTCGAGTCCAGGTTGTAATACCTTGTTGGAGTTATTACTCCTAGGAACATCTGTTCTAGAACCACGTCCACTTGTAGTATCTATAAAGTAATGTATTTTCTTGATAAAACACTTAATATATACTCACCAAAATTTAGGAATGTTTTCTTATAATTATTCTTACCCCTAAGGATTTTCTCTAGATTTTTCTAATCTTAATCCCAAAATAAGTAAACTTTTCCTTTGATACCAACTATAACAACCCTAATCTTTATTTTGCATTAATACCTGATTTATTTCATAAGATTACACTTAATATAACCCAAAAGATCAAGAATTATAGTATCTTTCGGAATTAGTTACATTACATAACAACTTAAAACATGAAATATATTATATTTATTGAAAACCTCATTAACATGTTCATAATATTCTTTCACACTTAAAACTACATGGGATAACTTGAAGATATACATAAGAAAGGCATGAGCTATAAATATCAGTAAGGGAATAAAAATGGAATAAGTGATACACATTATACAATAGGAATATCAATGAGGAAAAAAAGTAACATGAACAATAAGGCATGATATGACATGATAATCATAACATGGGAAATGTTGAAACAACTTAAAACATTACATAATAAACATATTCCAAGGCTAAACCTGTCAATACATCATGGTGGACAAGGTACCATAAAGGAATCAGGTTCACTCCCTATCCAAAAATGATGTATAATGATACTAAACATAACCCAATGTATTGGAGTGCTATCTGGGCTCACCCATCATATTAATTTCATACTCATGCTTAAGTGTTCTATATAGATCATAAAACATGGATTCATTCATCATTATAATTTATTACACGATCAAGGAATGTAAAATAAACATATGTAAGACCCCAATAAAAAAGTATATGTTCATAAATGTGAATACTCTTGAGATAAAATGGGTATGGTATTCACTACATAACTATTTTGGAATGGAAAATTCTGATGACATTTCAGCAGTATAACGACGTCACATAAAGATTCATAAATTGGTTGATGAGGGAGAAAAGGGTCTATAATAATTTAGACTTTAAATTTAAAGTAATAGGGACATGTAAAGACACTCCCCAACATGAGGAATTGGAAATATAAGGCATACAATATTGAATAATCTTTAATAAATAAGAGAATGGAAAGAGCCCTTAAAAAATTTCACCATGGTAACAGGTGTACATAAGGGTTCATAGGGGGGGGAGAAATGAGAGTGAAAGAGGATATCATAATTTATAAATCAAATTGGAAGCAAGTGGGATATGTAATAACATATCCCAATATACGAAAATTTAAATAAAAAGACATAATATAAAAGGAGTTCTTGATAAAAGAGGAGAGTGGAGGATCCCTTACTTGAGTGTGTGACTCCAAAGGCATGGGAGGGTCTTATTGAGATCTTGGTGTGACTTTGGAGGAATTTAGGGAGTGTATTGAATAGTTTTTTCATGATCCAAGGTGTTTGAGTGAAGAGAAATTGGATATTGGGTGGGTTTATTTAGGAAAATAGGGGGATTTCTTTATTATTTTGGTTTTGGACACTACATAATAAAAAACCCAAAACCACAAACTATACCATGGTTTCAAAAAAATGGGAGTGGTTTACATTATTTTATAAGGTCAAGGTATGAACTTAATAACACAATTCCCTTGCTCATGTGGATGCAATTCATACTCCTAAAGAAATTATTTTAAAACCTTAAAATATATTACATGTTATGGAGGATTCATAATGACTTTATAAAATAAATAAAATTAAATTAAAATCACATTATTTTAAATTTAAAACATATATTAGGTAGTGAATCCCATTTATAGTAATCATTACATAACTTTTGGGTCATTATGATGTCATAATACACAGAGTATATTTATACGATATTTAATGTTTACTCGAAAAATAAATTATCTCGAAAAATTATGAAAAATTAAACATTGGATAATTTTGAAGTTATTATTAAAATAATAATATTCATTTTATCTAAATAATTTTATAAATATATTAATTTTCAATTTTAAAATAATAAATGACATTTTTTTAAATGGTGGGTTTTTTTAAAATAACAGTTTTCAAACCCTTATAAAAATTACATTTGAATTCATAAAAATTATATGATCATATATATTTATTAAAAATTACTTAATAATAATACTAAAATATTATTTAATTCATAATTCCATTAATAAATTCCTTAATTGAATTTGAATATATCCTAAAAATTCTATTTTTTTTTATTGTATCAAAATAAAAAACATATATAAAGTAACAATAATAGGATGAAAATATATTAATTATCCTATAAAAAATAATGTAATTAATCATAATTCTAGGGTCTTTATACATATCCATTTAATAAACCAAAAAACACACTAAGAGTAAGGTTTTAAATTGTTGGACTTTTGTTGGGATATTCAGTGAACATGGTTTGGGCCGTGATCTCTATGAGCTTGAACTTATCTTGTAAACGTTTTTTCTCATGCTTAAGTTGTTGGATCTAAGATTGGAATTGGTCAATGGAAAATCCCAAAAATTCTATTTCCCTCAAAATCTCTAATAAATGGTCTTCATGGGGCACAATCCTACTGGTTGAGTCCATCACTTATTTTGTCTGTGTCAATTAGATTTGTTAAAACCCTATATTTATACTAACCATGTGATCATTATTCAAAAACTATATTATCAATGGTAAAGATACATAACGATCATTTTAATACATTTGTATATAATAAAAAAATAAGTTTATGTGTTTTCTATGACCATATTTACTTAATAAGACGTTTAATTAAATCAAAACGTGAATTTTATTTATAACAGTTTGGGTTGTTCCACAATGAATATGAAATTTAATATGAAGATAGAGGAATTTTTTATTTTTTATTTTTTATAAAAATTAAAAAAGAAAATTTCCTGTATCTTCATTTATAATTTTATATTCATTGGATGTGAATTATGCACCCCACATTCATTTTATTAGCTTGATTTACAATCTTATTTCTGAAAAAAATTCATGCATTTGTAGAACAATATCTCCATCTTACTTTTTGAATCATCCATTGGTCTATAAGGTTAAAGTTTTCCTCACAAATTGATTTAAATGATCTTGAAATTTAAAATTTAAATCATGAACAAATAATATTCCACAAGGTTATTCTTAAATGGGACAAGATTAATATATTTTAAACATTAATTCCATTAACGATGTTAAATGAAGTTTAAATCTTAAAATTCATTAACCTAGGATTTTATGATTAATGAAGTACATGAAATGTCATAAAAATGTAAAGAAAATTATATGCTTTCAGTGGCTAATCACATGCCATATAATTATTTGATGAAATATCTACATCATTAAGAAGTAAAACCATTAAAAAGGTAATAATATAATTAATGGAAATATTAGAAATTCCATACATGGTTTTCCCATTATACAATCACATTAAAAATTTCATCCTTTTCATTTTACCACATGTCCAATATATAGGAGTCCTGACATTATTAATTAATTTTTACACTCTCTCAAGATCATCATTTTCATTAGTTGTATCATTTATACCCACATGACTATCTTACTACATTGGAATAATTTTTTTCTCATGATGAATGTTATACACAAGATGAAAAAATATAAAATTCTTTATTTCACTCCATTCATTTGGATCATGAACAATTTGGGATTGCTTTCTCTCTCCATTTTTATACTAAACATAATAGTTTTTTTGAAAAACAAATTGTTTTATATGGTAACTAACTTATTCCCAAATTAACCAAGTTTTTACAACACATTTATAACTAGGGTGACATATAATACCTGTATTTTAAGTTTTTTTAAATGAAAAATATAAAAAAATACAAATTATTTTGAAACATAATTGAGATCTGATCAGTATCATACATCCAACTTCAATTCATTTTATTATAAAAAAAATAATTTTTTATTAATATCAACATAGTAAAAAATAATTAGAACATTAATGTCAGTCATGGATATTGGACTCACCTATTTTGATAATCCCAAATCTTGTTTCTTTTATATGATAATCGTGTTTCATTAATATTCGTAGTTTCTATCAAGTAATAACTATGTATTTTTTAATCTCAGTGCTATCTCGTTTAAAGCTTACAGTGAAAATTTTCACTAAGTAAAAGGTCACCGATAGAGGTTACCATTGAAGGTTATCACTGAAGGTTACTGCTGAAGGTTACCGCTAAAGGCTACCACTAAGGGATACCACTGAATGCTACCACTAAAGGCTACCACTGAATGCTACCCCTGAAGGTTACCACTGAAGGATACCTCTGAAGGTTACTGCTGAAGGTTACCGCTAAAGGTTACTACTTAAGGATACCACTGAAGGCTACCGTTAAAGGATACGGTTAAGAAGGCCACCATTGCCAACCTATCGATACCCACTCTTCTACTCCATACTTTTTTAATTTCTTAAGATTATTCTAACTGTCATATTTGGTAACTTTAATGATTCTAACATTAATTAATGATGATGGTAGAAATATCAAGAGATCATATATGGAGACAATATGAGTTATGAGGGAGACCACACATGGTTTTCCTATTCCTATTTTAGGACCTCAAATATAAAATAGAAGACCAAGGAAGTGAATAAAATGAGAGGACACTAGATAGAGAGTCACTACATGCTAGATCTGAAGAACAAAAGAAGAAAACCAGCACTCACTGTGAACCCAAGAGCCTCAGGAATATCATTTTGGGAGAACAAATTCAAGATTGTATGTTGTGCTTCATCAAATATATTTCAACCCAAGAAGCAGAACAATCAATACCTGGAAGCTATAACCGGGAGTGAAAACACTCTGTTTTGGAGACAACTTCCAGAGAAAGAATCAAACTACAATTTCTTCACTCCAAGGAGTCAAGAGATGAACTACAAACACATAGAGCCTTCAAAACTCAATCATTATAACATTAGATAAATTGTGTTTATTATATTACATTTATGAGAAGTGTGTGTTTTTCTATTACACACACTGTCTCCTATACTTGAACTTGAGGATACTAAAAATCATCACATCAAAATTTACTTACACTTTTTTTTCTACATGTAACTGTGGAAGAGTCCATGTGTGGTTTGGTTTGTTTGTTTCTCCCATGAAGAACTGTTATAGAGGGTGTGATCCCTGTATAGTTTGTGAAAACTTTTGTAAAGCCTAATACAGGCTGTGTATCAAGTTTATTGTTAATATAAACTGCTTGGTGGCAAGTGATCACCAAGTAGAGAGGATTAAGTCTCGTCTTGAGACTGAACCTTTTAGTTAATTCTTCTGTGTACTATTTTTGAAATACTCTGTTTTTCTATTTTCCATTGCTCACAATTTCAAAAATAGAAAATTGTTTTACATTAACTCTGATAGTTAGTTCTGGTTAGTGTGTGCATGTGTTTAATTCAGTAAACTTTTTTCAAAAGTTGAATGAGTGCTTTAGAGTGATTCAATTGAGTACTAATCACCCTTTGAGAAACTTGTTGACCAACTAAACATTTATTTCTTTACATCCTTAATTAATTGGGTTGTTTCTAAATTGGGGGATCTTTATCATAAAGTTTTTAACAGAAATTTTAAGTAGGAACTCAATTCATCCCCTATTGAGTTTTGACTCTGACCAACATTTGGTATTAGAGGGTTAAATTTCTATTTCTACCATCTAAACTATTGTGAAAGTTTTCAAATTCTTTTCAACTGTGATTTTAGTTGTATATTAAAGATCTTAAAATTTCTGTTATATCTAAAATTTCAGTTCTTTAAATTCTAATTAACTGTGCATAACTAATTTGAGGGTGCGAATACCAACATTCCACCTTTATTTAATGGTAATAACTATGCTCAATGGAAATTAAAAATGAAAATGTATCTAGAGAGCATGGGTCTTGAAATCTGGGACACAATTGAAGAACAACAAGCATTGCCTGCTACTGCTAGGGACATATGGTCTCATTTGACTAAAGCTACATATAATAATAACTATAAAGAAATTAATGTATAGTGCTATTCTATAGGTGATGAATAATTCAATATAATATCTACTTATAAAACTGCATATGAATTTTGGGATACATTGGATGTTTCCCATGTGGGAATAACTAGTGTTAAAGAAATGAGATTAAATACTAATACTATTAAATATGATAATTTTAAAATGAATCTTGATGAACTTATATCTAAAATCTATCTCAAGTTTAATGAAATAGTAAATTCCTTGAGTCTGTTTGGGAAACCAGTGCACAACAAGGATCAGATTATGAGGTTATTTCGATGCCTACTTGAACGATGGAGAGGAACTTATGTTTATATATGAGAATCCTGTGATATAATCAAGCTACCAGTGAAGGAAATAATTAGAAAACTTATGATGTACAAAGAAGAGATTAAGGTAAATCAAGAAGTAGATGAATAACTGAGAAAGAAATCTATAGCATTCAAGACTGCTACCTAAAAGAGAAAAGATAAGGAAAAAGTTCAAGTTCCTGTAGACAGTTCCACTAGTGAAGATTCAGATTCTAACAGTGATAATGAGATGGATCATCTTGCTAGTAAATTCAAAAAGTTATTCCAAAAGAAGAAGTTATTTAGAAATTCAATATATAAAGGAAGGTATGATAGTAAAGAGCAGTGTAAAAAGGACAGAAAATGGAATGACAATACAAATGAGATAGTTTGCAATGAGTGTAAATGAAAGGGCCATGTGAAGGTTGATTTACCCAAGATAAAATTTAAGAAGAAATATGAAGACAAGGAAAAGGGATATAAAAAGGCTATGAAAGATACTTGGAGTGATTCAGAAGACAGCTCCAGTGGATCTGACACTTCTGATATTGAAAAGAACAAACACGAAAACATGTGTTTCATGAAAAAAACATCTTAGGTAATACCTAATTCTCCTATACATAATGCTTACTATTCTGGGAATGAAAGTGAATCAAATAATGAAGAAGATATAACTAAGGATAAACTATTTGAATACTTTGGAATGCTTGAGTATAACTTTAATGAACACAAGGATAAATATAAATTATTGAAAATACAACATTCTTTAAATGCCAATTAAAATTCTGATTTGGATATGGAGAAAGAAAAATTTTCTCAGTTGTTAAAAGAAAATACTGAACTTAAATTATCAAATGAGCAATTAAAAAGAGACCTTGAGAAGTTTACTACATGTTGAGATACCTTGACTCAGTTTCTAGGAAAAAAATTACTCCAAAATACACAACCATTTTAGGATATCAACCAGGACAGAGAAGGATTATTAAGAACAAATTTGTTCCAAAATCTTGACAGTTTACTGCTAGTTCAAGTTCGGGACCATTTTTTGGAAAAAAATTCTAAGGTACCTAACAAAGTGTTCATGTCTCGAAACATATCTTTTGATTATAGGATACCTATGAGACAAATATGGGTTCCCAAAGTTTTACTTTCTAACCTCTCTATACCCAAGAAAATCCGGGTTCCAAAGTTACCGTATACTTAATCTGTTTTGCAGGAAAATTGTTTAAAGAGATCCTATAAGACCGTATGGTACTTGGACAGTGGATGTTCAAGACACATGATAGGGGACTATTCATGCTTCAAGAGCCTAATTAAAGTTGATGTTGGAAATGTTATATTTGGTGATAATTATAAAGGGAAGATCATCGGCTTAAGTCAAATTGGTAACCCTAATACAATATTAATTTCAAAAGTACTTTTTATTGATGGGTTAAAATACAATCTACTGAATATATATCAGTTGTGTGTTGATGGTTTTAATTTTAAGTTTGAAAATGATGCATGAAATATTTTTAATTCTAAGAATGATTTAATATTCACCGCTCTTAGAAATCAAAATGTATATTTTGTTGATTTAAACTCTCTAGTTAAGTAAAATGTTTCTTGTTTAAATGCTTTTCATAAGGAATATTGGTTATGGAATAGAAGATTAGGACACTGCAATGTGCACTCACTTAGGAAATTTACTAGGAAAGGTTTAGTTAGAGACTTACCTAAATTGTAATTTCCACTCAACAATTTTTTAATCCCTGTCAAAAGAAAAAACAACACAAATTTCCTTTCAAACCATAGAAATAAGTTTCAACTTCTCAACCACTTAAGTTGGTTCACATTGATTTGTTTGGACCATCAAGAGTTTCATGTTTAAATGGAAAGCAATGTGTTTATGTTCTTGTAGATGATTTTTCTAGATACACTTGGGTATACTTTCTAGATCATAAAAGTGAAGCATGTTCTTACTTCATTAAATATTCCAAGTATGTAGAAAATATAATTGGAATTAGAATTAAGACCTTGAGAAGTGATCATGGTTGTGATTTTGAAAACCAAGAGTTTGAATCTTTTTGCCCACATAATTTCTATAATAACAATTTCTTTGCTCCTAAAAAACCTCAACAAAATGGAGCTGTAGAAAGAAGAAATAAGACACTTCAAGTGATTTCCCAGAGTATGCTAAATGAGTATAACCTGCCTATTTATTTTTGGGTTGAAGCTATTAATACAACTTGTTATATCATCAATAGAGTCTTAATTAGACCCGTTCTTAAGAAAAACACGTATGATATGTGGAATAATTGGAAGTCTAAGGTTAATTACTTTAGAGTTTTTGGTTGCAAAGTCTTTATCCTTAACACTAGGGATAATTTTGATAAATTTTCTTCCAAGAGTGATGAAGGAATTTTACTAGGTTATTTAATCTCTAGTAAAGATTATAGAGTATTCAATAAGAGAACCAAATGTGTGAAAGAATAAGTTCATGTAAAATTTGGCGAGATTGATCCACATGAACCCAAAACCTCTCTTGAACATCTTGAGGAAGATATGTCAATTACAGACCTTAATGATAAAGACAATGAACCCTTAGTGAAAACAACTAGTTCTGGAAATTTTCTAGAATCAGATCATGTTGAATCTGAACCTATAAAAAACCATAAGGAGTATAGTTTAACTCTTTCTAGAGGTATTATAACTCTCAATAATAATTCTTTAGATGATGTTGTAGGCGATCTAAATAGAGGGACACAAACTAGAACTTCTTTGAGAAAATAGGTTGAAAATCAAGATTTTCTTTCACAGCTTGAACCCAAAATATTAATGATGCTATCAATGATGAATTTTGGGAGATATCTATGAAAGAAGAATTAAATTAGTTTGAAAGAAAAAAAGTTTGTGAATTAGTAGAAAGACCTAAAGACACTTTGGCCATAAGCACTAAATGGGTGTTTAGAAATAAAATTGATGAATCTGGAAATATAGTTAGAAATAAGTCTAGACTAGTTGCACAAGGATATAGTCAAGAAGAAGGAATAGACTATGAAAAAACCTTTTTACCTGTAGCTATACTAGAGGCTATTAGGATACTACTTGCTTATGCAGCTCATCTGAATTTCAAAATTTATCAAATGGATGTCAGAAGTTCATTTCTAAATGGGTACATAGTTGAGGATGTATTTGTTGAACAACCCATTAGTTTTAAAAATCCCCATTTTTCAAATCATGTCTTTAAACTTTCTAAAGCCTTATATGGTCTAAAACAAGCTCCTAGATCTTGGTATGATAGACTTAGTTATTTTCTTATTTTAAAAGGTTTTTCTAAAGGAATAGCCGATCCTAATCTTTTTATTAAAAGGATTTCCAAAGATGTTTTAATAGTATAAATTTATGTAGATGAAAATATTTTTGGATCCTCTAAAAATTCTATATGTACTTATTTTTTAAAGATGACACAACATGAATTTGAAATGAGTTTAATGGGGGAACTTAAATTTTTCCTTGGATTTCAAAATTTTCAAAATAAAAATGATATGGTTTTAAATCAAAGTAAATATACTAAGGATATACTAAAACATTTTGGTTTGGATAGTAATAAAGGTAGTTATACACCTATGAGTACCTCTTGTAAGTTGGATGCTGATGAAACTAGTAAACCAGTGGATTAAACCAATTACAGAGGTATGATTGGGAGTCTGCTCTACCTTACTACTGGACAACATAATATTATGTTCAGTGTATGCATGTGTTCTCATTTTCAATACAATCCCAAAGAATCTCATCTAACTGCTGTTAAAAGGATTTTTAAATATCTCAAGTATACTACAAATTTTGGACTGTTTTAACCAAGCCTGCCTGAAGCCTGAATGGCCCGAAGGCCTTCATTTTTTTTAATTTTTGATAAACCCCCTTTCAAGGGATGAGGGGGAAACCTTACAAGGCCCTTAGGCTCAGATATTACAAGGCTCGTAGGCTTAGAATATTACATGACCCGAAGGTCTTTAGGGAATTCAACCAGACTATCTACAAGGAACTGCCCCTCCCCAGCATCTGCGTCATGATAGTAGCTCTCCACCTTTGCATGGCTGTCTGGCTAGGCTTCCTATGCAAGCACAGGCTGGTACCAATGACATAGCCATACCCTCTCATTCTGACAATCCATTTGGTTATGCTCTGGTGAGTGCACCTGCTCTAAATCCTCTTATGGGGCTGCTCCTTTTTTGTAGTGTGTCTGGGGAAACTACATGTGGCCTGAAGGCCTTGAGGTGGTCCGAGGGCCTTAAAGGTGACCCAAAAGCCCTTCTGACCCAAAGGCCTGGGTATCCCAAAAGCCTTAAGGACTCCAAGCCCAAACCTATGGCCCAAGGTGAATAGTTCCAGCAGCTACAATACCGAACAGTACCTGCTACAATAACTGCTACAGTGCCTGCTATAGTACCCACACAGTGTACAGTTCTGCTACAGTACCCGCATAGTGTACAGTACTGCTACAGTGTTTCTACAGTTCCTGCTATAGTGCCTAATACAGTACTTCTACAGTACCTAGAAATATGCCTCTACCTGGTTTTGAACCCGGGTCCTGTGGATGCACTTAAGGATACCTCACCAACTGGGCTGAGGCTCATGTGCTATTTTAACCAAGAGGAAAAACATTTTATTTAATAAGTTATTCAAATGATGACTTTGCTGGTTGTAAGTTAGATAGAAAAACACCTCTAGAATATGTCACATTCTGGTCTAGTCACTAGTTTCATGGTGTAGTAAGAAATAGAATTCTATTTCATTATCCACTGCTGAAGCCGAATATATAGATGCTGGTAGTTTTTGTGCTCAAATTATGTGGATGAAACACACTTTACAAGACTATGGATACCAATTCAAACTTGTATCTATAAACTGTGATAATAAAAGTTCTATTAACATCTCTAAAAATCTAGTATCTCATGCTAGGACAAAGCATATTTATGTGAGACATCACTTCTTGAGAGATCATTATCAAAGAGGTGATATCACTCTTGAATTCATTGGAACTGAACATCAATTGGCAGATATATTCACAAAGCCTTTGAATTATAAGAGGTTAAATTACATAAAACATGAGTTAGGTATGATAAACTATTAAGATAAGACCTCACCGTTAAATCTCAATGATAAGACCTCACCATTAGAACTCATCGATAAGACCTTACCATTAGACCTCACTGATAAGACCTCACTGTTAGACCTCACTGATAAGACCTCACCGTTAGAACTCACTGATAAGACCTCACCATTAGACCTCAATGATAATACCTCACCATTATACCTCACCGATAAGACTTCACCATTAGGACCTCACCATTGGACCTCACTATTGGCACCTTACCGATAGTCGACCTTACTTAGGTTCCGGACTTCGTGTTTTTCTGTTAGAATCTGAAATGTTTTAATCTTATTTATCTCTTTTAGTTGATCTGTTTTTTCGATCCCTAAATGATAAAAATAAATTAAAAAACACATTTCAATTCACTTCAATCCTCTTATAAACCTCTTTCTCCCTAATCTTGGAACCTAACCTTCTTCTGAAACCATCTAACCACTCCAGACTGCAATGAAAAGACTAAATAGATCAATGATTGATGATGAAGGAGATGCACCAAACCCTAAGAGACCTCGAACTGGGTCTAGTAGTAGAAGAAAGGATGTGGTGAAAATGATCAATCCACATTTTTTGAAAAGGTAAATCATGGTAGAAAAGTAATTAAGTTTGGAATGGCTACTATCAAGCATGTCTCTGGTGATGAAGGCACTCGAAGCTTAGGATTGGGTAGAATGTTTTACAAATAACAATGGACTATACTAATCAAATCTAGTGAAGGAATTTTATGAGTATCTAAAGTTCGATCAGTTTGAGGATGAGAACCAAAGGTCTTCAAATGTAAATGGAGTAAGTGTAAGCTTCTCCTCTGTTGAATGGGATGAATGCTTAAGAGTCCCACATGAAGGAATTTTTTATTACTACTTTGGAATGGTGCCTCCCACTAGTGAGTATTTTTTCTATGAAGAGGATTTGGCAGAGCTGAAAGGGAATGAAATCCATAGAAATGTGATTTCTGCTGAAATGGAAGGATAAAATAGGTTGCTTTTTAAATTTGTTAAATATGTTTTGAGTCCCAGGAGAGGGGACTTTTCCAACTTAAGGTATCAAGACATATTTCTATTGTATCTATTGAAGCATGGAAAGAGGATAAATCTTTGTAGGCTTCTGATGATTCTGTTAGATGATATGACTAGGCCAAGTTCAAAATCAAATGTTTTCTTTCATTCCAAGTTGATATCCCTGATGTTGAGAGTGAAAGGTGTTGCTGGAAATAAGGAGGAAACAATAGTTTTATAGGAAAACTTCTACATTACCAAAGTGATTTGAAAATTTATGAAGATAAGCTAGAACCCTTGGAAAATAAAATAGGTGAATGACGAGACTAAGTTGTATGAGGAATTCAATATTGTTACAAATCCTACTAGGACAACGAATAAAAGAGATCCAGGTTTAAAACCTAATGAAGTGGAACCAGTTGATTCAGATAATGAAGAGGAGGCTACTAGTGTACAAGAAAGAGAGGATCCTCTTGTAGATTATAGGAGTGATCCCGACATTCCCTCAAGTCCTCATGCCAATGATGTATCATTTGGTGAGCCTAGCCCACCAAATAGATTTTCCAGAAGAGAGGCTGTCCTAAGGGACAATGATGATGATGAAACAAATGATGAAGAAGGAGAACAAAATGTCTTAAGAGACATTACTATTGGAGATACCTTAGAGGAGTATGAAGTTGACACTAATCTTGAGGAATTTGAGACAACTGTGGATGAAATTGAAGAGGACTACTTAAGTCTCAGTCCCATAATAGGATATACCAAAGTGATAGAGAGTGAAGAGGAAGAGAATTTTGAATCCGTTGGAGATGAAATTTCTAGGGCAGTGTTTGAAGACATTGTAGAATAAGTAGAAATGGACTCTCCTATTGTTGCAGTTGATCAAGGAGGAATGGAAAAGGCAAATGTCATTGACTAGAAGAATGCTCCAAGTGAGGGGGAGGAACCTATTGCCACAAGTTCAATTTTCAGTTCTCATGGAATAGAGGATTGGTCAGAAGATACTGGATTCATGGTCTTGGTCTTAGACAATGGAGACTCTGAAGACGACAATCCTATCAAAAGCCCTGCAATTCCTTCTGTTTTAGAAACCACTATAGTGTAGCCAGTGGTTATTCTACCTCGAGATTATGTGAAGAAGGATGATTTAGAATCATTAAAATCATATTTCAAGAGACACTTTGATGAGAGATCTGTTGATATAGGGAGAAAAATTCCTCTAAATCAAGAAGTTGTGGCATCTACCTTTGAAAGAGTGATCTCTACCTCTCACTCAAATTTTCTACGTGAAGTGAAGGAATGTTAGAATCAAGTCAGAACCTTGGTAGAATCTATGGAATCTGTGAAACAATCTATTGTGAGTTTGTAATCATATATGACTTCAAGGGTTCAAGTGGAAAAAAATATTAAGCTTGTTAGGAGTGTTGTTCAATAGATGGTCACTGTGTTTGAGGACTTTAAGAAGTCTATAGAGGAACATGTGAGTGGACAAGATGATGATGTGAAAATATTGGTCAGTGGTCTGACCAAGTATTTTAAGGAGACAATAGCTTTCACAATGGAACCTCTGTATGCATCTGATTCCTCTTCAGCCTCTCCTCCTGTTGATCTAGAAGCTTTCAGGTTAGTTGTTAGAGAAGAAGTGGAGAAGTTATCTAGTGCAAGTACCTCGGACCCTTAGTCTATGACTCAGGTCATTTTCACTACCAGAGACATTCATAAGCTTGTGGGAGATTACTTAAGGGAGGATGTTCAATATCAGAAGGCCATAAAAGAGCAAGTTGATTTCTATTACAAAACGGTGTACACTAAGCATCATATGGATGGTAACTTCAATTTTTGGTTGGAAAACTTGAGAATCCCACCTGTCACTCAGGATTTTAAGGATCAAGTTTGTAGGCTTAGAGAATTGACTCCTTCTTTGGAGAAATTCATGGAGAATAAGGATGATTTTATCTCAGCTATGGAATGAGGAGGAAGCATCATTATGGATTTCAGGAATCTCATTTTACCCTTCCTCTATGTGGACTGCACTCCCATTATTGTTCCTCCAGCATTACCTTCTTCTTCAGCTGCCTCAAGCTCTCCCAGTACTGCACCTTTGATGACTCCTACACAGACCATCAGAAGCTTTACTCCTATGATTCCTCAGAGATCTACTCATTATCAGTTGACTGATGCCTCTATAGCAGCTCCTCCTACCTTGCTCACTGCCATCCCTAGGGCTACCCCTCTATATTCTGAACCTGCCTCCTCAACTTCCAAAGAAAAATCTTTATTGGACATTTCTGATGTGGATTGAATGCGGGGTTTCATAGTTGATAGGGATTTTGTAATATTTTTGTATATTGTCTTCTTGTATTATTAATACAGAAATCTTTGATTGTCTCCTTCTTGACTTTCCTTATTTTCTTTAATCACAAAGGGGGAGAAGTATATTCTCTAATATATATTTTCAGCAATAAACATGGATCAATTTTATGCTGATACATAATATATGTATACTCACACCAAAAATGTGCTTAACCCTGATTCACTAATACTTTAATCTAAAAATTTCATTAACATAATTTGTGATTATCAAAAAGGGGGAGATTATTAGACTCACCTATTTTGATAATCCAAAATCATGTTTCTTTTATATGATAATCATATTTCATTAATATTATCAGTTTCTATCAAGTAATAAATATATATTTTTTAATCTCACTTCTCTCTCGTTTAAATATTACAGTGAAACATTTCTCTAAGTAAAAGGTCACTGATAGAGGTTACCACTGAAGGTTACCACTGAAGGCTACTGCTGAAGGCTACTGCTGAAGGCTACCCCTGAAGGTTACCACTGAAGGCTACTACTGAAGGCCACCACTGAAGGCTACCACTGAAGGATACCATTGAAGGTTACCGCTGAAGGTTACCACTAAAGGCTACCACTGAAGGATACCACTGAAGGCTACAACTGAAGGCTACTGTTGAGAAGGCTACCATTTCCAGCCTACCGATACCCACTCTTCTACTCCATACTTTATCAATTTATTAAGATTATTCTAACGGTCATATTTGGTAACTTTAATGCTTCTGACATTAATTAATAATGATTTTAGACATATCAAGAGACCATATTTGGAGAAAGTACAAGGTATGAGGAAGAATGCATATGGATTTCCTATTCCTATTGTTAGACTTCAAATATAAAATAGAAGACCAAGGAAGCAAAGAAAATGAGAGGACACTAGAGAGAAAGTCACTACACACTAGATCTGAAGAACAAAAGAAGAACACTAGCACTCACTATGAACCCGAGAGCCTCATGAAGATCATTTTGGGAGAAAAAATTCAAGACTGTCTTCTGTGCTTCATCAAATCTCTGTCAAACCAAGAAGCGGAACACTCAGTACCTAGAAGCTAGAACCTTGAGTTGCGACACTCTGTTTTGGAGACAACTTACAGAAAAAGACTCAAACTACAATTTCTTCACTCCAAGGAGTCAAGGTCTGAACTGAAAACACATAGATACTTCTGAACTCAATATTTATTACATTAGCTCTATTGTGTTTATTATATTACATTTATGAGAAGTGCGTGTTTTTATATTATACACACTATCTCCTGTGATTGAAATAGAGGATACTGAAAATCATAACATCAAAATTTACTTACACTTTTGTTTCCCACATGTAACTATGGAAGAGGTCATGTGTGGTTTGGTTTGGTTTGTTTCTCCCATGAAGAACTGTGGTATAGGGTGTGAGCTCCGAATAGTTTGTGAAAATTTTTGTAAAGCCCAATACACAATGTGTATCAAGTTTATTATTAATATAAACTGCTTGGTGGCAGGTGATCACAAAGTGGAGAGGATTAAGTCTTGGCTTGATACTAAACCTCTTGGTTAATTCTTCTGTGTACTATATTTTGTAATAATTTGTTTTCCTATTTTCTGCTGCTCATAATTTCAAAAATATAAAATTATTTTACATTAACTCTTATAGTTAGTTCTCGTTAGTGTGTGTATGTGTTTAATTCAGTAAACCTATTTAAAAAGTTGAATGAGTTATTTATACTCATTCAATTGAGGACTAATCACCCTTTCAGAAACTTAATAACCAAAAAAAATTTATATCTTTACTTCCTTAATTAACTGGGCTGTTTCAAAACTGGGGGATCTTTACCATAAAGTTTTTAATAGAAATTTTAAGTAGGAACTCAATTCACCCCCTCTTGAGTTTCTACTCCGACCAACAATGGATATTTTGAATATATATAAGGAGAAATAAATAATTCCACAACTAAATACATATGTTTTTATCATGGAAAACATTTATCAAAGAATAAAAACATTCCATACAAAATTTAAAGTAAGATCTTGGATACATACGTTTTATCATGTAAAAAATTAATAATAATTGCATGACATAATTCAATATCAAATGTCTATAGAATATATCCAATAAGATAATAAAAATACCAATTTTAATAAGAAATTAATCAAAGAATACTAATAGAAATACAAGAAACATATAATATATGACATATAATATAATATATGAATACTAGGAGTGAACCCAACAAAGTATATGGCATAGAATAGGAAACAACTAATACATACTTGTAATGCATCAATCAAATTAGATGTCTTGTATTAATCAAAAAACAAGAAAATATAATATAAAAAATGAATGCTCCTCATCAAAATAAGTTTTCAATGTTTTGAAACATAATCTATGTCTGGTTTCATTCAATATGTTTTTATCCCATTTTTGATTTTTTTGGTTAGTTTATTTTTTTTTTGGAAAAATTTGGTTTAGTTTAGTTTAGTTTGATTATGTGAGATTTCATTTGGATCATTTCAGATACATTAGATGAAACATGATTATGTTTGATTATGTTTTGTTTGAATTACTTCAGATTGATTTGATTTGATTAATTTTATATTAATTAAATTCTGTTTGATATGTTCTAGTTTCATTTAGGTCTATTTAGTTTAGTTTAGTTTTATTTTATCAAGTCATTTTATGTCATGTTAGTTTGATTCAGTTCTATTATAATCTATTCTAACCAGTTTAGGTTGGATATGTTTTATTACACTTCATTTAATTATTTTATATTTTATTTAATTTAGTTTATCATGGTTTTATTTAGTATAATTTAATTTGGAGTTGGTTTTATTAGGTAATTTTGGTTTTATTTGGTTAATTTTGTTTTAATTTTATCTAGTTTATCTATTTATATATAAACTTTAATTATGTTATGTTTTAACTTATATAAATTAATGAGTTTTTATTTAGTTTTATTTGGTGGAAATTAGTAACATTTGATTTTATTTAGTTTTATTCATTTTTATTCAACTCAATTCAGTTCAGGTTGGTTTGGGTTGAGTTGAGTCTGGAATTTTTAGGTTGTATTAGTCTAGTTTGATTCAATTTGGTTTGATTCCATTCAATTTAGGTTGGGATAATTTTATTTAATTTGATTTAATTCAATTTTTTTTATTTTTTTTTATTTTTTATTCTATTTTTTTTAATTTGTTTCTATTTAGTTCATTTTAGTTTTTTAGTTTTTTTTGTTATAGTTTTTATTTGTTTTTTAGGTTCCAATATAGTTTAGGTTAGTTTTTATGCTCATTATCATCAATTTGGTTCAATTTAGTATGGTTTGGTATAATTAAGGTTTGTTAAGTTCAGTTTAATTCAATAGGTTTTTTATGATATTTTTTATTTTGGTTAATTCAGGATAAGAAGGCTTATTTAAAGTTGGTTACGATTAATTTAGTTTTATTTAGTTAAATTTTTAGGTACGTTTGATTTTGTTAAGTTCTATTATGTTTACCGCAAGTTGATTTGGTTTAATTCTGGTCAAATTTACTTGGGGATTTAAATTGATTATATTTAGTTTTGTTCATTATATTTTATTTTTGGTTTGGTTAGGTTCAATATGTATCAGGTTTGGTTGGTTCAATTTTATTATATTGTTTCAGGCTGGTTTGGGTATATATAATTATATTATGTTTTATTATATTTTATTAGGGTTAGTTAAGTTTTGTTTTTTTCATTTGACTCAAATTAATCAAGACTGGTTTAGTTTTTTTCAAATTAGTTCTATTTAGTTTATCTTGAGTCAAGAAAGGTTACTTCATCCCCGATTCATTTCTTTTTTATTCAACTTAGTTTTAATCTTTTTAGGGGAATACTTCCTTCAAGAAAACAGATAATGGTGACTCCCCATAATTTAAAATCCCTAGATATAAAATACCAAATTAACACTCATCACTCATCTTATGGGAGATGAAAATAGGAAATGATATGAATAATTAGTTTTTACAAATAATATAATGTAGAAAATGTAATTTTGAATAGAAATAAAACTCAAAACATTAATATTATTGTTATATTATAAATAATATTCAAAATAGAGTGTGTCATGGTAATTAAATCATGGAATGGAGAGTATTTTGAAAATATTATCCCATGTAAAGTCCTATATGAGTTGTTTTTTAACAAACACATTAAAATAAAAACATTAAGGAAAGTATAATTTGAAGGAGAAAATGATGGAGACAACTTTAGAATTTAAAAAATGGATCAAGAATCTAAATGGTGAATTTCAAGAAGGGATGAAAGCTATTTTTGGAAAAATAAAATGAGTTGAAAGTCACTAAAATTCAATACTTGATACAAGCTAATTTTGAAGAAGAAGGTGAAGAAGAAGAACATAAAATTATATATTTGAAGCAACCACCCAAATCTGAAAACAAAGATGATAAAAATACTAATAAAAATTTCTAAATAGACTGAAAAAATAGAAAATTTTCTATAAATATCTAGAATAGTTTTAACCAATTGTGCTAACACTTAAAAGGGACTTGGGAATGGATATACAAGTGCTAAATAGTCTTAAAATATCAATTCTTGTAAAAAGGGAGATATTACATAGGTATATAATGGGATTTTGATCTCCAAAGAAGATTAAGATATGTGAGAGAAACATACCCTACCAAAAATTAAAATGAAAAAAATCATTAAAAACAATTTCTAAGATGAAATAACTAATCATATCATGCTTTTTCAAATATTCACACTACCAAAATTTTGATCATTCATTAGTTAAAATAAAACAATATTAAATGAATAATTTTATAACCCCTTAATAAATTACTAAAAAATAAATTACTAAAATGGTTCATTAAATAATCCACAAATATATATTATATAAAAAAAGTTAGATATTATTTCGGTAGAGGTAGTGAGTAAATAAATTAATAAAATACAAAAAGTATGATAACATTTATTATGAAAGAATATAACAAATATAACCTAAACAAAACTTAGTTTAATAAATAAGGAAGAATTAGGGACTAATGAGATCTCAGTTGTTATTTTATACATAGATAAAAAAATAATGCTCCATAGAATAGATGATGGACCAAAAACTCACCGATTTGATATAGAAGAAGAATAAAATCAAGAAACTGATGAATAAGGGGAGATCACAAGGTAGAACTGAGGGGAGGCCACCATCTAGTTTATGGGTTGATTATGAATCATAGGGGTAATGGAGGCCACATGCCTTATTTTGGAAGATATTATACCAAAGGTTTTAAAAAACCATCAGTATAGCTAACCGTATACAAAGGTTTTTATAAAATCATTGGTATAAGGGCTCAGTTTTGACTATATAACAAATTTTTTTATAAAACATTGTTATAGGTTATTATATATCGATGTTTTGATAAAAAATGGGTATAGATGTGTGGGTATAGACCAAATTTCTAGTAGTTATGAAATAGAGTTCTGTCCGTATTCCACATCATTGTAAACTACTCATCCTGACCTATCCATCATGACTCATGCTTATGTATTTTGTTCTCAAGGATCACAATTTTATTTTATAATTTTAATTTATCAAGAAAAAAATCATTACTTAGAAAAAAATGATAAATAATTATAGTGAATGAAGATGATCTCCACCTAAATACTCATGAGGGTGAGGGTCCAATACCCAACCTTTATACACGACCAATATAATCTTTACCCAAGAATTGGGAAATGGCATCATAATGGGAGACTAATGATGACTGTGAAAGGATTTTATCCCATTTCTATTATTTTTTTTGTAAATATTACAAAATTTCACAAAATACATTCATTCAAATTAATTAAATTTTATTTTTCATTTTTCACACCAATGTTTAGAGCATGTTTATTTAAATAATTTCCACTGGATTTCTTGTTCACATCAAACCCAAAATCAGTTCATATGACCTCATGAACAACTAATTAAACCCATATCATCAAAGGAAAAAAATTAACACTAATAAAAATTTAATCACTTAAGATACAAAAAAATATATTTAGTTATAGCTAACGGGTTACCTTGTTTGATTTTCTACTTGAACAAATTTGGTACTAGTTTTGTATTGGAATAATTATTTCTACCTGATTAATGAGTTTTCTAGAATATTCCTATAGAAAAATTAATATTAATAAAAAATTCATCATTTTTAATAAATTAATATCAATATGTTATGTGACAAATCATATCATCACGAGTGGTGAAAATTAGTAGAAATTTGACCTTTTTGTTTTCATAAGTGTTTTGGGGGGAAAATGTTAAATTCTTTTTGTGATATGATCTTATATAATTATTCTGACCACTCTATTGGTTTCAAAATAGGGTCTTTACCCTAGGACATGAGTTTAGTGGAAATTCGAGTCATTCAAATTTTCATAGAATATTTAATATTTAATTCATTAAATATAAATTTATTCACACATGTTCGTTCAGTGATATATTTTACATAGAGATTTGGATTGAGACTCTTCCTTTTTGATTGAGACTAGAATGGTGATTCTTTTTTAGGTGAGTCATAACCTTACATCGAGTTTTGAGGCTAGTCCTGAGCCCCTTTTCTTTTTATTTTTCTTTACTTACATTTTTCTTTTTCACTTTTTATTTTCTCTCTTTTCCCTTTGAATTATCACATACGCCCTCATTTGGGGAGTTCAACCAGAGGTTGATATAGCTCGATGAGTGTGTGGTGGCAATATGGTGTGAAGTTTCAGCATTTTATGACTAGAGGTAAGTCATTTTTTATTTTTTCTGCTATAAATACCAATATATTAGTTTATTCAAGTTTTTAAATCCTTTTTTGGGTTTTTGGGGACCCAATTATGGTAGATATAAGCTTAATTGGAAAGATTCATGGGTTTCAAGACATTTTGGGTTTTTCTATTTTGGAAAACCCATGTACATGACATGTAGTTCAAAGAACACACACTATGTGTTCTTCTTGTTCTATAAAGATGTGTTTTGGGAACTACAAACTACATAATTGGGAGTACGCACTATGTAGTTTTGAATTGTGGTGTGACCTGAGCATGTTCAGACATCCCGTGGTGGGGGCCTATGACTGTGTAGGGTACACAATTAGAGCTCATGTAACACACACAACCAGTGGCTATGTAGGGTACTTGGATAGAACTTGTGTAGGGTACATATACAAGTAACCTACGTGGGACACACACCATGTGTGTTTGGTAAATAATGTGTAATCGGGTGTTTTACATGCCGAGTGGGATGAGGTGCATAGGAAGGTATCCCATGTGGGTTTACATGCTGTGTACGATGAGCACACACCATTTAATTTCTATAAGTAAATGCCAAGTAGACAGTAGAACATGGCCATGGATGACCTTTTGAGTTAGATACCGTGTACCCAAAGTGCATGTTGTGTACTTTTCCTTCATTGGTATATTTTTATTTTTTACCCTGGTGTCAGAATTAGACATAACCATTCTAATTTTTTTTACACATAGATCATGATGGTGGAATCCTCTCAGTGTTTAGAGGATATATGGATTCTGTTTTGGAGGGGAGAGAGTTGCAGTACGATTTCTGTAAGGTTTGTTTTCAGAATCCTCTAGTGGGTTGGGCTGTAAGATGTGAGGCTCAGGTAAGGGTTGTGAGCTTGATGATTGGCCTAATTCAAGTATTCCATGGTGATCTATTTTAGGATATTTGGATGGATCCTGGAAGGTGGGTTCATATAATATATCAAATTATTTCTTAGTTTGTTCTTGTATATCAAGGTCAGTTACTTGAGGTTAGATTAGTTGAGGTTTGGATCCTATTATTGAGGATCAGAGTTGTTGGAGACTTTGGGATGGATTGACGTTGTGAGATGGTGGTTACTTACATGCTCAATTATAGTGTTGGGATGAGTCCAAGGGACCATTATTAATGCCCTTTTAAGCATGTTTTATTTTTAAATTCCCCTTTGGGTGAGTTGTTGATCAAGGATTAGCTAGATACCACTAAGGGATTTTTGGACTGTTTTTCACTAGACATGTCCCATGATTTATATGAGCTAGAGGAACCCATAATAGGGTGTATTTATCTTATTGTGGTCTTTGGGACATTTGAGAATCTTTTGATGGTCATGCCTGAGATCTTGGGTGTAGAAGGGGAGTCTTTAGTTGGATGTCAATTTATAATAAACCTAGGGACTATGGGAGCCTTGAGTTTTGGTTTGTCCTTGATGTGGGTTGTTGAGAGACTATGGTGGCTACTTGTTGGATACTGAGATCCAGGTGGATCAAGAGAGGCCCAATTATTTATTAGATGAGTTTTGATCAATTTTTCTAGTTCAATTGTTTGGATGGTGGGTTCGAGAGTTGGAACGACCTATGTTCTATTAGGCTTTGGCTATGATGGTTGAGGAAGTTTCTACTCAGGACTTCGGTTTGAGGATGAGACCTTTAGGATATATTGGATCAGGCATTTTCCCTTAGTTTGGATACGGTTTTCTCTTCTACTGGTCAGATGTGGTTAGATAGGATTAGGAAGATAATGGGTGATTTGGATGAGTATAACACCCCTCTAGATGAGTATTCACCCTAGTTATAGTGTCTTCAAGCTTGCGAGGTACCAAGGCACTAACATAGTGGGTTTTCTTCACCAAGGATGCTTTTGACCTCCTAGTTCCATAGACACTATGCACTCCAAGGTTTGAATATAGACCCTATAGGACAATGTTTTTTGGGTATATATCATGTGCTTGATTCATTTTGTAGGAATTTTAGGACTAACGAGTTTTCTAGTTGTTTTGACCAATATGTTACTGTCTCTTGTCAAGATCATTTTATTAAATTCCTATAGACCAATAGATTCACATTGTTGTGTGGATGCCTATGGTAACACACTGGGGTATTAAATTCTTGCCTTTTCATTTAGACTTATTGGATCACCAGTGTAGATATGGTGGACAAGCCTGATGTCATGTAGCTGGGTGATCCATGTGTTGTAAATACTCTAGTGGGGGCCAGAGTAGGGGTAGATTTACCTTGGGTGTCATGATAGAACCTACAGTTGGTTGTTTTCTTTGTTTTTGTTTTTCCCACATTATTTTTATATAGTTTTTTCTTTTAGTCCAGATATTATTATTTTTGACTAGGCTAGGCATATCACATATGCATGCACTTGTAATGACAACATATTATAGGTTCACCACTGGGGGTGGCCTACTAAGTTTTATTTCTCAACCCTATACATTCACCTTGGTTTGAATGCATACTTTATGTCTAATTTTAGGTTGGATCATAGGATGCACAATGGAGATGGTCAAGGCCTTATGTTTCTTGATTGAGTAGATCCACTTTTGTGGAGTTTTAGAATCAGGCTGGTGCATCTTGTGAGCCATGGAGACTGGGTACATCGTATATATTAGAGTTGGTAGTATCACCTGATGTATTTATTTTTAGTTTTTTTATTTTTTATATGTGGTCATCCTAGTGGTTAACCAGTTGTTTATTTTTTATTCTTGGAGTCTATTTGACTATATTCTGTATTTAATTTATTATAGAATTCCCATGTTTTAGTTTATTTATTATGTGTACTTTTATGTTTATCCTTGTGTATGTTTTTATTATTTCTACTATTACTACACTCTATCCAGAGGGTATAGTCTCCCCATTGTATTTGTTAGACCTTTTCTTCTAGTTGAAAACTTTTAGCATATAAGGTGTCATGCTAGCCTTATGGTGGGTAGGATCAAGTGATGTGTTAGGTCTACTCGATCCGGTTCATTACAAAATGGTATCAAATCTATTTAGTTTTATGATTTGAGGATTTGGTAGACATGTGGTTTAGTAATGTGACAAAAGTTGTGATGTATATCGAACTATTGTGTTGAGAAAACCTTTGTTGATAATAAATACAAGTTTCTTGGGCATGGAATTAATGTTCAGGGATTCTATTTTTACAGTTATGTGATTTCACATAATGCGATGCACTTGAGTTTTTGGATTTATGGTTTATTTTTGTTTTTATCTCTTAGATCATGTAATTAATCATTATAGGAACATAGGATTCACATGAAATATGCCTATCTATAGTGTTTTCACTGATGATGGAGGTTTAGTTGTTTAAAGTTTCTTTAATGACCTATATAGTGTATCACATATAACTCATTGGTGGAATTCTACTCAACTAAATCACATGTATATATTTTCTTATAATGACATGCCATGTGGATCTTGTGGTGAGATGTTCTCTGGTGATGGAGATATAATCCATTCATAGAGGGATGTATGGAGAACCTTTTGGGATGGTAATGGGATCTGAGTGACATGTTTGTGGGTTAATTAGGGAAATAATTCCAAAGAGAACCTTGTATTGGGCTCAAGTTTCCCTAAGTTGGTGGTTTCCCTAAAGTACCAGATTTTTGTTTCTTGGGATGCAGCTATTCTTTCCACATGTTATCTACCGGGTTATGTGGTGGGGCCTATATTCCTGCTATCACTGATGGCTTGGGTGGGTTTGATTGTTCTTACTTAGTAGGTCCATTGAGGTATTAAGTCTTTAGGGTATGGTTAGGATTGATGATGCTAGGTGTTTTAGAAGTAGAGTTCTAGGAGTTCTCCCAGTCTCATGGATAAATGGATAGTGAAAGATTGGTAGTACACCTAGAACGGATCATTTTGGCTATAATACTAGTAGAAAAATGGAAGCATGGTTGAACACTTGTGGATTTGGGTCCACACTTGAGTGGAGGATGTTTGGGTGGTTGATCTTGGCTTATAGGAGATGCATTGTTTTTGAAGATAAGTACCACGAGTACTCTAGTTTCTTGTAACTGAACTATATGAGGAGCATGGTTAGTGGTTTTTCTCATGTGAGGATAACTTCATTAGGACTTAGCCTGTGTGTTCACTAGTCCCCTTATGCACTCGAGGAGCATAGTGAGTAAATACTTGTGGTGGAGGGAACACCATAGGACATTGGAGGTTATGATCCTCAATTTAAGTGGTTTATCAAGCATGGAGGCTTCTGTTTCAGGTGAGATGGGAATGATCATTGGTTGTTATATTTTAATGTTGTTTCTTAGTTGTGTATCGTTTGGACAAGTCTATCCAATTTATTTGGTGATGGATATAGTGTGGGCTATGTGTTTTTTCATTTGGGTAGAGAGGTGATGGTGAGAATAGTCCTATGGTGGGGAGCATCAGATTGGTCATGGTTGAACATCCCTTGAGATGGGAGAGAGTTTTGAAAGTTTTAAGGCCAATCATTAGATGATTGAGATAACATAGGTTGTTCTAGTGCTTGGGGGAGATCATGATTTTTGGTTGACCACAGAGGATTCTCAATGGAGAGAAGTGTTTGTAGTGGGTAGTTTGTGACACATTTCATCATTACGAGTTGTGAATATCCATATAAATTTGAATATGTTTTTCCTAGAAGTGTTTTAGGGGAAAATGGTAAATTTTATTATGAGATAATATCAAATAATTTTTCTGACCACTATGTTCATCTTAGAATAGGGTTTTTACCCTAGGACAAGAGTTTGGTGTAAATTCAATCTATTCTAATTTTCATGGAATATTTAATATTTAATAAATTAAATATTAATTTATTTTCATTTTTTTGTTTGATGATATATTTCAAGACAAGTTTTGGATTGAGATTCTACCTCCATGGTTGAGTCCAAAATGAAGGGGTTTTCTTAGGTGAGGCATAACATTTTATTGGGCACTAGGGTTGGGCCCATTCCCCTATTTCTTTTCTTTTCTTTTCTTTTTCTATTATTTTTATTTATTTTTTCCATTTTATTTTCTATATCTTACCTTTGGATTCTCATAGATTTCTATGAAGTTTCACCCCTTTGGGCCTTCATCCAAGAGATTTATAGGGAGAGAATAGGGAGAGGGAGGAGGAGGCGTCGCCCAAGGAGCTCATCTGGAGGTAGATTGAGGGTCGATAGGTGCATGGTGTGGATGCAGTTCAAAGCTTCAGTGTTTTAAACTCATAGGTAGGCATGTTTTTATTTTTTTTCATAAATACTAATATCTTATTTTTTTAGTTTTTAAATTCTTTTTTGGGTTTTTAGGGACCCAATAAGGGTCGAACTAGGCTTCATCAGGGAGAATTAGGCATTTTAGGCCATTTAGGGGGTTTTCAGATAGGAAATACCCATTTACATGACATGTGGTTTAGAGAACACACATAGTGTGTTATTCCTTTTTAGTAAAGATGAGTTTTAAGAGTTTGTAATATGTAATTGATAGCACATTCTATGCAGTGGTTACTTGGGGTGTGGTCTAAGCATGGACAGACAACCTATGTCAGGGGAACATGGTTGTGTAGGGTACACGACCAAAGCCCACATGATGCACATGGATAGTTTCTATGTAATTTACATGTCTAGACCCCATATAGGGCACACAAACAGGTACACCATGTGGAAGAAATTCCATGTGTGTTCGGTACATGGTGTGTTGTTAGGAGTTTTACACATCGAATGGGTTGAGGTATATGGGCAGGCACCCCATGTGGGGTTATACACCATGTATAGGATGAACACGCCATGTAATTTGGAGAAGTAAATGCTGAGTTTCTAGTGGCTCATGACCATGAAGGACCTTTTGGGTTAAATGTCGTGTACCTGAAGTGCATGCTCTGTACTTTTATTTCCTTGGGGGGTTTTCCTTTTTTCACCATGGGGTTAAAATTATACATAGTAGGTTTCCATTCTGAGAATTTTTTCCACATGGATTGCAATGGTGGAATCCTTTTGGAATTTTGAGGCAATCAAGATGGTTTTCTGATGGTCTGGCATTATAAGAGTATTTCTTTGAGCTTTGGTTTCAGAATCCTCCTGCGAGTTGGGTTGTGAGATATGTGGCCCGAGTGAGGGTTGGAAGCTTAGTGATTGGACTAGATTGATTATGGCATGATAATATATTTTTGGTAATTTCTATATATCCAAGAAGGTAGTATCATATAATATCACTAAGGACATATTGGTTTCCATGCATGACTAGACCGGTTGCTTGAGGTTATAGCAGCTGAGGTTTGGATCCTATATTTGAGGATCATAGTTATTGGAGCCTTTTTGACGAGTTGAAACCATGGGAAAGCAGTTATATACTACTATTATTGTGGTTTTGGGACGAGTTTGAGGGATCATTGAGAATTTCCTCATGGTATTTATTGGATTTTGGATTCCCCTTTGGGTACATTGTTGATCAAGTGACAACTAGAGCCCACTAAGGTCTGTTTGTGATGATTTTGCATTAGGAATGTCCCAGTATTTGTATGAGACAAAGGAACCCTTCATAATGTGTTACTATATTACCGTGACCTTTAGTGTATTTGAGAATCTTTTGACAGGCATGGCCTATGAGATTGGGTGTAGCAAGGGAGTACCTAGTTGGATGTCACTTTATGCCATGACCCTATGGATTGTGGGAGCCATGTGGTTTGGTTTGTCCCCTAAGTGTGTAATTAAGATCTTTTGGTGGATATTTATTGGATAATGAGATTCAAGGGGATCGATATAGGTCCCGTTCTTTATTAGGAAATATTTTATCAACACTACTAGTTTAGTTGTTTAGATGAAGAGTTCGAGAGTTGGATCGACCCATGTTTTGTTGGCTTCGGGACATGATGTTTGTGGAAGTTTCAGTTTAGGGATTTGGTTTGAGGAGGATACCATTAGGATATCTTGTATCAAGTGTTGGATCTAAGTTTTGATATGGTTATCTCCTCTGTTAGTTGACTATGGTTAAATTCTCTAAGGAATCTAATGAGTGATTTGGATGAGTGAAACCCCCCTCTAGTTGAGTATTCTCCCTGTATAGAGTTTCCTTAGAATAATGAGGTACTGAGGTACTCACAAAGTGTGTTTTTTCATCATGTATTCTATTTTGATCATAATTCCATGGATGCTATGTGCTCTTAAGTTTTTGTATGGAGCCTATAGGATAGTATAGTTCAGGTCAATAACTGGTGTCTAATTCATTCTGAAGGACTTTTGAGATTGAAGGGTTATCTATATTTGTCAACCCATATGTTCTTGTTTCCTATCTATATATTTATATTAGAGTCCAAGATATTGGTAGATTCACGTTATTGTATGGAAGCCTATGGTTATACCCTGGGGTTTGAAATTCATGTCGTTACATTTATAAATCTTAGAGCTCTTATATATATCTGGAAGGAATGCCTGATGTCATGTGGATGGGCGATCCACGTGCTACAAATCCTTTGGAAGGGGATGCGATAGATTTACCTCAAGTTTTAGGTTATAACCCATGGTTAGATGGTTTGTTTGTTTTTGTTTTCCCCCATTATTTTTATATAGTTTTTTTCTTTTATGCCAGCTGTTATTATTTTCAACTAGGTTGGGAATATCATGTGTGCATGTACTTGTTAATATAATAGATTAGAGGTTCACCATTGGGGGTGACCTACTAAGATTTATTTCTCACCCCCTATATGTGCACCTTGGTGTGCATTCAAACCTAATGTATGCTTTCTGGTTGGAGTACAGGTTGTGCAATAGACGAGGTTGAGGCACAATATTTCTTGACTGAGAAGAGCTGCTCATGTGGAGTCTTAGGATCAGGCTAGTACAACTCATAATTTGTGGATACAAGGAATGTGGTATGACTTATATTTTTTAGTATAGATTGATGTATTTATTTTTAGTTTGTTTATTTTGTATATGTGGCCAGACCAACGGGTGACTAGTTGTTCATTTTGTATGATTTGAGTCTGTATGACTGTATGATTCATTTCATTTATTATAGGATGAATTTTTTTATTTAATATGTATAATATGATGTTTATCCTTTTGTATTTTTAGGTTCTTTCTACTATTATTTCACTTCAGGTAGAGGTTATAGTCTCCCCGTTGTATTTGTTAGAACCTTGATACTAGTTAGAAACCTTTAGGATATAGGGAGGTGTGCTTGAGGCCTTATGGTGGGCCAGATTGAGTGACATGTTAAGTCAACTTGGACCAGTTCATTACATACTATGAAAATATAAAATACCTTATGTGAATTAAAATGACACATATCCAAAAAATAATTTCAATTATCTAATGGTAGTCCTTAAGGTACCTTTTCATAAATTTGATAGAGAGTCAAGTAGGTGACATTGAACTCACACTACAACCTATATTTAAAGTCATTCCACATTCCCCCCAAAATTTTCAATTTTCATGGATGTAAAACTATGTCATGCAACTTAAAGTGGAAAATAATTAATATATTAGATTTAAAAATTAATTAGGCTTGCATTTAATAGGAATATAAAATAAAATAAAATCTAAATATTTATTTTTTATTTATATTCACTTGTTTATCAAAAATCTCAATCATCCAATAAATGGGCTAATCCTATAACATTATGGGAAGTGACATATTCTCAAATGTTAATTGTTAGCCCAGATAATGGATAACTAAAAACTCAAGAGGGGGTGAATTGAGTTCCTAAAAATTTCTTTACAGAAAACCTCCCTATTCAAGAATGATTGATCAAATTTTTTTGTTAATATAAAATGGAAGAGGAAATATAAAAAAAATAAAAGAAATAGATTGAAAACTGGTTATTTATAGTGGTTCAGAGAATATAAATCCCCTAGTCTACTCCACCAACACTCTAATCCATGATTTTTTTGATTTTCACTACAAAAACCATTTTATTGGGGGATCCCAGCTGAGTACAAGGACATATAACTTAATAAAATGGTCCAAAATATTTCAAACATGATATCCCTTTAAAATACCTATCCTCAATCTCAACACACACTCTTACAATGAGTGTAAAAAAAGACAATGAATAAACTTTTGAAATAATGGTTGCAACACATTATTTCAAGCTTCAACTACTAGTAGTGAAAGATGCATTCTGAGATGATAAAAGTCTTCATGGTATAACACAGAATGATGTTTAGTTTAACTAATAAACTTAAAATCACAATAAAATCATTTATGTTTGATGTTTTCTATGTACAGTTATTTATATTATTCATATATATATATGTTCTAATAATTATTCTCATCCATATATCTATTTATATTCATGAAGCAACTAACTATTCCTTTTATATCTCATTTTGAGATTAAGAACAAGAAAATCATAATGGTCGAGCGATACATCCATTGAGAAATTTTTAAGACAAACTATTAAGGACATGTGTTCATTCATTCCAAATTAAGAAATTAATTATTTAGAAGTGATGTCATAACTTCTTGTTCTTTATATCTTTCCATTCATGGAAAAGTGATATATTATACTAATCAAAATATTTCCTTAAAAAGATAATCCCATTTCTGATATGCTCTAAAATAATGAAATGAATTATCAAGAGATTATCAATATAATCATTACATTATGTATAAGAACTATATCTTCATAAGATATTCAATTGATAGTATTGTTCCTTATAATATAACTTCCTGAGAGAATTCATATAAAAAATAAGATATTTTTGTTATTTGAGGTGTAAGATAAACTGACCTCAACATTGTGTAATATAATTTTTTAGATTAAGATAAAATTTATTACTGGGATTTGACACTTAGCTTCTTTAACTCCTTATGGATTTCATAAGATAATTTTTTATGAATATCCTTTTTATAAGATAAATTATTATTATAATATTAATTCTATCTCAAATATCTAACTTGATAATGTGAAAACTCAATAATAATCTTTATAAGATAACATATTACATATTTAGATAAAATTTAAACATGAAGTTTTCTGATTCTAAGTAGATAGAAGAAAAAAACTCCATACATTGTAGGATAATCACTTGTAGAATCAACGTAAGATAAATTATTTTGTTAAATATAATCTAAAACACTTAATATAAACTTGTTAGAATAAAAATAGGAATTTTTTAAATCATTTAAACACATAAAAACCAAGATATGTTGGAACAAAATAAGTCTATCCAACAATATCCCCCTTTTTGATGATCACAAAACCCATGAAATATAAAAAAAATTCAAAATAATATTTTAACTTTTAAAATCTTCTCCCCTTAGGATAATTTTTTTAAAATATATATTCTTCCTCTTTATTTTTCATTATCCTTTTCTTCTTCATAGAGTAACAATTTTAAAACTTAAAATTTTTGTATTCTCCTTTTTCGTTCCACCTTTTAAAGAAAAAATTGAATTTTTTGTATTTTTATAAAATAAAAATTTTAACACTTTAATTTTTTTATTATCCATTTTCTCCCACTTTTTATGATATCAAAAAAGAAGTAGAATAAGGAATAAAATCAACATTACACATGAACTATAGTAAATAGTTAATGCTATTGATTGTGATTTTTTTGACATAAATTCATTAAGTGATTAATGAGTATGGAATCCTATAAATCAGAAATGAAAAGTTAACAATTGGATATAAGTAAAAACATATGTAATATGTGAATAAACATATTAAAAAAATAGTATAAAATAAATACAAGAAAATATTTTAAGATAAGAACAGTGAATAAATGAAAAATAGATAGAATCATATTAAAAGAAAACACTTTAATATGAAAAAGAAATGAATTAAAAGAATATAAACTAATCATTAAGATAAAAAAAACATTCAAATGTTTAAAGAAATTCTATAGAACCAAACATGATTCAAATGTTTATGAAAACCATTCAAATGTTAAAAGGAATTCATTCAACTAATAATGGTTCAAATGTTTGTAAACTTCACATCCAATAAGAAACCATTATGTAAACTTTGAAATATGAGAGTTTGTAAATTATTTGACTTGAGATAACTTTTTAGGGGTGGATTTTTGAATGATAAGGGTTAGCCAGTAGGTAGAGAGGATAAATACATAGAAGTGTTAATTTTATCTCTAATAATATCCACTAAAGTAAGTAAGGATGATCCAAGACTTTCTCGATCATCTTGAGATACCCTTAAAGATGTGGATTCAATATTTAGAACCACTTTCTAAGATATCTCTAATTCTAACATATATACATGTAAAAAAGGATAGTTTAGAAAAATGTTTAGGTTTAGGGAAAGAATTTTTTTTTAAACCTTCTATTTTCCATTTTATAAAGATCAACAGGATCAAAGATCACTTTTATCCTTTGTAAAAGGATGCATGGAGATTGATGATGGTATTTCCTAGTAAGTGTCTCCATCTATTTTGAAATAAGGCATCTGTACATGAATTAATCCTTTTCACCATGTCATTCTTGAAAAAGTATAAAAGTGTTGTAAATTCATTCCATATCATCTCTGAGAAATTTAAAAAAGGTTATAAACAACTCCTTTCCTTGAAAATTGACTACTAACTTCTTTAAAGTTTCAAATGGATTATCTAATATCCCTATCAAATGATCAACTAAAATAATATCCTTTCCTTTCACTAATACTGGACATTCTCATGGATAAAAAAAGCATCATCCTCTTCTTCTTCTTCATCTCCTTAATATTTTGGCTATATACTACTTACAACAATTTGATTTAAATATTAAAACTTATTCTATAATACTTCAAAGTTATTGGATAGGGATCCATCTATCTTCTATAAACCAATAATTATTCAACTTAAATATTTTTTCACTTACAATTTAAAATTTTTAATTATAGGAATATTCTCTTATAATAGGGTTCTGATTCCCTTCTTATAATGACCAATTAACACAAGATAAGTCTGAGGAAACATAGGAATACTTATGAATTTAGAAATTAAGTCCCTTTAAATATCTTGAATTACTTCCTTGGGAAGTAGATCACACATAATGTAGGAGATTTTAGAAGTCATCGTGTCTATCTCCATAGACATTCCTTCTAATCTTGAGAAAAAATTCTATTGATTAAAGGTTTATATAGAGGTTTATATTGAATATTTTTTAACCATAGATTGAACTAACATCTTCACTTCTCAAATATCATCTTGAGAAATGACATTACATGAAGATTCTAAATTTTATTTCTTAATTCAACTAACAATTATTTCATGGATTCCACTTCGAGTACCAACTTAGAATAACTCTCTTGATATCTATTAGTAGTATCTCTATTTAATTTAGGTACTTCCAAATTTCTACAGTCTTCATTGATAGAAGAGAATCTATCTTTTTGAACTTCTATACCTTTAACACCAATTGGTTGAATTTCTCCAACTTGAGGTACTTATTCAACATGGTATGATTCATAAAATTGAGATCTAATTATTCTTATATCTAATTTACCCACTTCCACATAATGAGAATAAATAATAAGATGTGATTTTCTTAGCCTTATTCAGATGGTATTTTCTTAACTAATAGAAAATAATTGAGTGATATTAGAGGAAAAACTTTCTCTATTGTTTGGAACTGGAACAAGAATAGGAGTAGTAGGTGAACTCTCTTGAGGTTAATTTCATTCTCCAGATTAAATAAAAACTCCAAATCTTATTTTCCTTTCATCAAGAGTCTCATCACCATCAAGAATTTATCTTACATCAACACTATGAACTATTATGTCTACTACAATAAGTCTATATTATTGGAAGGATAACTCCCATTGAGTTAAAATAGGATCACCTTAATCTACTAAAGTTACCAACATTAACTTGTTAAAATTGGCATTCCACCAAAAACCACTTCTTCTCCAAATAATTTCACATATCATTGTTAATCTATGATTATAGGTGGAGGTATTCTGGGTACCGAAAACCCTTAAACCGGGTATTAGAAAATGAAAAAAATGGTTTGGCCAAAAGAAGGTGGATGTATTCTCATCTAAATAAATACCATATTTTAGAAATTCCAAGGTTAACAATCTTCCAAAGGGAAATAAATTCACAGTATTATTTTTTATATGCCATATATACCTTATAAAAAATTGTTCTAAATTAATAGGCTTTCAATCATAAAAAATATAAAAAATTAATGTCTTGAATTAAAACTTTTTCAAACTCACCATTGCACTAAGCGAAGGATGATTGGATGAACTTTATAAAGACTTTTTTTTCTGGTTTATGATCCTTTAATTAATTCTTTTCTATATCATCATAGATGAACATATAATTATTAATCCCCATTGAATTAACATAATATATGGAATGAAAAAAAATTATGAAATCTACATAGCCTTCATGCGGGCATTTGAAAGCTTCAATCGTCACCAATGAGGTTAATGAAAAAATTTGGGTTCACAGTTGTAGTGACAAGGTTTTAATTATCATAAAAATGAAACACTTTAGTGTCATATAACTCTCACACTTCCATTTCAAACACAAACATGGTTCATTTTTATTCAAAAAAATATTCAAATCCTTTATGATTAATTATGTTCTATAGCCACATATCAATTCCATCAGGATAGGAAAAATTTATTTCTCATCCACTGAGAACTTTTATTAATGTTCTTTTCTGATTAACTATTCTTGAGTAAGATCTATTGATTATTTTAAATTTCCCAATTGTTTACCAGAGGTTTAGAGATTTTAGAGGATTAGGGCAGGAAGGGTTCAAATAGAAGAGAGAAGAGATGATTCAAATCTTCGTACAAGGGTTTTCATGAAGGGATGACACACATTTTTTTGTTTCATGGTAATCAAAGGGTCACATAAAAATGTGTAGGGTAATAATAAAAAATCTAGGTTACATGTAATATATTTAAATACATAATACTAAAAATAACGATGCAAATATTTTTACAAAATAATGTAAATAAAGTATTTACTTGAGTAAAAAATTTTCCAATTTAGAAGAATTATAAAATAATATCAAGAAAATTTAAACAAACCTAATTTTGATTTAATAAAATCAAATCATTATATAGGAAAGGGTTTAGTAAAAATATCTGCTAATTTATTTTGTATGCAAACAAATTCTAAAGAGATACAATTGTTTTATGCACGATCTCTTAAGAAATGATGTCTTAAATAAATGTAATTTTTTCTTGAATGGTTAATTAGATACTTTGAAATATTGATATTACTAGTGTTATCACATTTGATTGGAACACATTTGAAATTAAATCCAAAATACATTAAGGCATGTTTCATCGATAAAACTTGTGGTCAAAAACATATTGCTGCAATATATTCTGCTTTATTAGTTGATAATTCTACAAAGTGTTTTTTATTAATCAACCAAGATACTAGGGATTTTATAAGAAAATGATAGGTTCCTGAGGTGATATTTCTATCTAGTCCATATACAGAAGTATAAAAATATGAATATCAAGTTAAATTAAATTTATAAGTTTTTGGAAATATAATGGAAAGATACACAATTTATTTTAAATATCATAAAATTATTTTGGAATCATTTAAATGATATTCTTTGGGATTGGATTGAAATATTACACAAAGATATACTAAAAAAATAATTTTTAGTCTACCTGTAGTAATATACAATAAACTTCTAATGATTTATCTATACAACTTGTTATCAACTAGTTTTATAGTTTCATCCATATCAAGTTTAATATTGGTTCTCATCAGATTTGAGTATGTCTTACTTCTTTCAAGTACAGAAATCTTATGTAAATCAAGTATTTACATTCTTTGGTTTAAAAAATTTCCAAATTATTTTTGATAGATTTTAAATCCTAGGAAATAGTTTAATTCAACTATCATACTCATTTCAAATTCCCTTTTCATATGTTTTGAAAAAACATTACACAATTTTTTATTTTTTAAACAAAATATAATATCATCAATATTTATTTGTACTAACAAAATATCTAAGAATGAAGTTTTCTTAAATAATATAGGATATTTCATTCCTATTATAAAACCATTTTATAAGATAAAATAGATTAATCTTCTATACCATTATCTTGGTGCTTGTTTAAATCCATATAGAGCTTTGGTAAGTTTAAAACTAGAATTTTGAGAGTGACGATCTTCAAAACCCGGAGGGTTTTCAACATTAACTTCCTCCATTAAAAATTAATTTAGAAAATAAGATTTAACATCCATTTGATATAATTTAAAATTAATATAAGATGTATATTCTAAATGGATTATAATTGTTTCTAACCTAGATACATGAGAAATGGTTTCTTTATAATCTTTTCCTTCTTATTTATTGTACCATTTTGTGACTTGTCTATCATTATTTCTAATTATCACACCATGATCATATTGTTTGTTTCTAAAAACCCATTTTGTTCCAATTATAGGATAATCGTAGGGTCTCTCAACTAATTCCCATAATTTATTTCTTTTGAACTGGTTTAACTCTTCCTATATAGCCAAGAACCAACTTTCATTGGATAAAGATTCTTCTACATATTTATGTTGTAGTTGGAAAAATGGTAGAGAATTATACTAGTTTTAATATATTTATTCTAGTTCTAACTCCTTTATATATTCTTTATATAAATATTTCTATAGGATAGTATTTAATATTTATAGGTAATCCAGGAAATAAACTTTTTGGTTCCCTATTATCAACCCTTACTGTATTTGGTTTAAAGTAATCAAGTTACAAATAATCATACTTTTTGTCATTGTTAAAGAGGGTTTCAGGACTCATATCCTTAAGAGAATCACTTTGTTCATTAGTTTGATTCATTCTATCATCAAAAGGATCACTTTTATCAAACTTCACATGAGTTTATTCTTCAAAAATCTATGAACTTTTGTTGAAAACTCTGTAGGATTTGGAAGTAGTAGAGTATCCTAGGAAGATACCTTCATCAACCTTTGGATAAAAATTACCAAGATTATCCTTACTTTTCACGATATAAACCTTACATCCAAATACATTGAAGTATCATACCTTTTTTTTCTATTATTCCATAACTCATAGGGTATTTTATTCATGATTGGTCTTATTAGAACTCTATTAATGAAATAACATGCTACATTGATAGCCTCAACCCCTAAATAAGCAGGCAAGTTATATTCACATTACATAGTCCTAGAAATTTCTTATAACATATTATTCCTACTTTCAATAACACCAGTCTGCTGAGGCATCATAGGGACAGAGAATATATATTTAGTTCCATGATTTGAGAAGTAGGAATTAAATTCATGATCCTAAAATTCATCTCCAATATCACATCTATAAGACAAAATTTTAGCATCCTTTTCATTTTACAGAAGCTTAAAGAAATTAATTAAAATATAAAAGATTAAATCTTAATTATTAAAAATTAAACCCATGAAAATCTCAAAAAATAATCAACCAACACATAAAAAATGATTTTCCATCAAGAATTGTAGTTTTAGTAGGCCCAAATAGACCCATATAGATAAGATCAATAGGTTGAGATTTATCAACCTCTTTAATTGTTTTAAAAGATAACTTTTGTTGGTTTCTCATTTAACATGCATCACATAGCTTCATTTTGTCTAATTTAAGGTCAGTAAAGTTGGAAATGAAATTAATTTTATATAAAAAAATAGATAATGAACATTATAATGTTCAAGCCTTCTATTCCAAATCCATGATTCATTAATTTTGGGATTCAAACAATTTACCTTATGTCTATACAAGGATTTAAGATCTAATGTATAGACATTATCAGTTCTAGGTGATTTAAACTTGGGAGATTTATCTTTGAAAACTAAACTTGCATTGTTAGAAAAATCAAATAAATAACCATTATCACAAAGTTGATATATACTTATCAGGTTGTGATTCAAGATTTCAACATAAAGAAATTTGTTGATGAGAATTAATTAAGGATTTACAAATGATCCAATGCCAATTATTTTTCCTTTTTCATTATCACCAATTGTGAAATATCCTCCATCCATATTGGATAATGAATAAATTTTAGAAATAACCACTCATATGTCTCATACAAACACTTTCTATAAAACATTTTTCTTTTCTCATCCAAATTTTCTATAAAGAATAAGATGTCCTTTTGATTAATAGTTTCTGCTTTTGATTTTAATGATTTTAACTCACTAGATTTTTTAGAAGCACTCTAGGCAGACTATATAGATTTATTGGTATTATTCTTATAAATATCATTATTGAAGTATTTTTTTTCTATATTTTTATCCTCATTAATTTTTAGAAAACCAGACTCGATATGTCCAAACTTCTTACACTCATAGAATCTTAATTCTTTAGAGTTATCACCATGGTTATTATATTTATTTAAAGGTATTTTTAATCCTATTATCTTATTATATAATATTTTTAACATTAAAAAAACTTAGGAATTTTATTAATTGATCCATAATTTATTGAGGAGTCTTCTTATTCAGAGGTTTCAGGCATTTGTATTCTTTTTTTATACCCATCATCCTTAGAATTTTAAACCTTCAGGGAAACATTTTCCTTTTTGATCATTTTATTCTTTCTAGATTAAACTTCCATTTCACCCTCACACATCATAAGAGTTCTGATGAGATATTTTATCTTGAAATTTTTGACTTCTATAAATTATCTTATAGTATCCAAGATTCCACTTCACTTGGGTGGTAAAACTCTTAGAACTTTTAAAGCTTGTCCAGGATTAGTAATAAGTTCTCCTAGAAAAGAAATATTATTAATAATATTATAGATTATTCCATTTATATGAGTGATAATATCTCGTTTATCCATTTTTATTGTGATAAACTTTATCTTGGTAGTATCATATTTGAGAGATTTCACATTGTCTATACCTTCAAAAGAAACTGCTCTAGTGGTCCATATTTCATAAGATGTTTTAAATTAAGAAAATTTGTTGAATTCATATGATCACAATCCATAGATTATATCGTTCATAGATTTTTAATTCATATAATATTAATCTTCAGTTATAGCATCCCAAATTTGAGGTTCTATCTTAGGAATTTCATTGGGATTCACCGCTTTGAGATAAAATTTCAAGCCAAGATTTTTCTGATAGATGGTCATGTGAGACTTCCAAAAACCATAGTTTTCACCATTAAAATATAGATCTCTATCCATTGAAATAAATTCTTAGTTATCATCCATAAAAATTATTTGAATATAGATATTTTGACTTCAACCTTTGAAAACTATGAAATCAAGAGTCACAAGCTCTGATACCAATTATTTTACTAGAAAAGGGATAGCTATAAATTCAATGGGGATGAATTGAGTTCATATTAATTTATTTATATAAAACCTACCAATTTAGGTATGATCGATCAAATATTTTCCTTAATATAAAATGATAGTGTAAATATAAAAACTTAAGGAAATTTTTTGAACACAGGGGACTTATAGTGGTTCAGGGAACATAAATCTCATAGTCCACTCCACCAACACTCTACTCCACTATTTTTGGTAATTTTCACTATAATATCCCTTTTACCAGTTTATCATAGATGATTACAATTATGTATCACTTAATACAAAGGTCCAAGAGAATTAAACCAGGCCCTCCCTATACAAGATCTATCCTCGGTCTCAACACGCACTCTTAGAAAAAGTGTAAACAAATATAATGAATAAAATTTTGAAATAACGGTTGTAGTGCAAAATTGTAAGAAGTATCTGACATTAGTGGAAGTTCATTCTGGGAAGATGATAGTATTCAAGGTATAGCTCAGAATGATATTTAGTGAAACTGATAAACTTTCAAGAACAACATGAGAGTTTATGTTTGATCTTTTCTATGTACAAGAATTTAGAGTATTCATATATATACGTATGTTCTAATCATTATTCTCATCTATCTATCTATGTATGTTCATATAGAGGATAAATTTTCATTTTATATCTAATTTTGAACATAGGAATTATATAATCATAATGGTCAAGAAATCCATGCATTGAGAAGTTGATAAGACATGCTATTAAGGACACATGTCCATTCTTTCCAAATAATGAAATTAATTCAACTGTAGTGATGTCAAAAGTTCTTATTCTTTAAATCTTTCCATTCATTCCAAAGAAATATAATGTAATCATAAACCTTTACTTAAATATATAATACATTTTATGATATTCTCTAATGGAATAAATGACATATCAAGATATTAGTAAATTAATCATGACATTCTATATAATAGTTAGATCTTATTTAGATATTCAACTAATATTACTATTCATCATAAGATAACTTCCTAAGAGACTTTGTAAGATAAAGAAGATATTTTTATTCTTTGAGACATAAGATAAACTAACTTCAATAATGAATAAGATAATTTTTCAGTGTAAGATAAAATGTCTTACTATAATGTGACCCTTAGCTTCTTCAACTTCTTCTGGATTTCATAAGATAATATTTTATAACTATACTTTTCATATAATTTTTTTTATAACATTAATTCTATCTTAAATATATCACTTGAGTATGTGGAAACCCAATAATTATCTTTATAAGATAATTTATTATTTATTAATATAAAATTTCATTATGGAGTTTTCTAATTCTGAGTAGACGAAAGATTAATACTCCATAAATCATAGGATAATCACTTATATAATTAGAGTAAGATAAATTATTTTGATAAATATAATATAAAACACTTAAGATAAACTTGTTATAGTGAAAATATGGATTTTTTGAATTGTAAAAACACATAAAAACTAAGATATGATGGAATAACACAAGTCTTTCTAACATTAATTTCCCCAAGGTCTACTCATTTAAGCCTTCGGAATAATTTGTAAGCACCCCATATATATCAAATGACCCAACTACTTTTAAATTTTTTCCACCACCAAACATCCCATATATTCTTGTTCATTTATGCCATGTTATTATCAAAAAATGTTCAATAAATATATTCACTTATTTGTGTACCAATGTAATAAATTATTTTTTATATTAATAATTACATACTATTAATGGCCACCCACCAATGACGTCATAATGCTAATTGTGACAACATATACTTTGCCTATGACTGCTTTACAACTGCTCCATCTAAACCCCCTAACATCCTTTGAGTATAAGGTAATGCACTAGAAGTAGGGAGCATACCTGATGAATATGGTAATATATTAAATGACATAAAATAGAAGAAATAGGGAATATCGAAACAACGGAGCATACTTGATGAAGGAGGGATCATATCATATGTGTTATCCAATAGATTTTCTATTGCATAAGATTTACTCATATCTTTAAATCATTTTATTTTAAATATTCATACATTAAAAAACAATATAAAACAAGTTAGAAGATGATATATTATAAAAAAAATATTTTGAAAATTATATTCATAGATTAATTGAATTAATGTATTCTAAATTAAAAAAATATTGGATAAGTTAAAGGATTACTGAACATAAAATCAATTAATTATATCATTGACTATATTATTTTGTTCATCCATCATTAATATGATTACATCATATCGAACCACCCTTGAAATTCCAAACATTTAAATATCATCATTGAAAAATAGACCAATATTCTATTTTTGATGGGGTTCACTGTTATAAAACCATTCTTCAACTTCATCTTCCATGTAATAAAAGTCTCTTAACTTAAAATGTACTACTAAACTTCACACTTCATTATCTTTGTCATATATTTAATATACCATTTTATCTTGTGAAGTAAAAATATTTGGATCATGTTTCTAATGATCACAAATATTGATCAATTGAGATAGGTTAACATAATAAAATTATAACAAATCTTTCCTTATTCCATATAAATATTGTCTCACTTTCATTTGAATAACAAAAATAAAAATGTTCCATTATAATTAAATTCAATAATATCAATCAACTTTACATAGTGTCTCAAATCTATGAATTTTATGAAGATACCTCTATTTTGTGTTTTTAAACCTACCTCATATAAAAAATTACAAAACTTGAAGCCATTAATATTATAATAATAAAATATTTTAGACTACTTTAGAGGTCCTCAATCCAAATATTTCAAATCATGTAGAACTTCAGCTCGATTATCAACATTCATGATCTACATAAACAAATATAAAATATTATTAGTTATATAAGCTAATTATATCAACATATTATGAATATAAAATTTATTATGATCATAAAAAACATTAAAAACAATTAATAATGTATTTTACAATGGATTTTGTTATCTCTTTCTTATTTAATCTTTAACACTGAAGTTTTATATTTGTTTATGTATTCAATTCTTCTATAAAAGAATCTAAAATATCACTATTATATAACACATATTTATATTTTTGTATGAAATATATTTATATCAATGAAACTAATGATATTTTCCCACCCGATGACCTAACATTGGAAAGTTTATTGATTTAATATAGCAAAGAAATTTATTTTTTTATATTGACAACATGTCTAACTTGAATGAATCATCTCAATATTATCCAAATACCTCAAAAAAAGTGACACTCTTCATCCAAATAACCTTCTATAATAGTGCCTTCGCATTGATATTTGTTTCTCATAAATGATTTAAAAAGTCTTAGATGCTTAATGAAAAATGAAAAATATACGAATAAAACATATATGTAATGAATCTAAAAATTATAATGTAGAAAGGATAAAATAATAAGATAACAATACCAATCTATGGGATAGATTCATCAATAATTTATAGGCCCTCAAACTTTAACTTATTTAATCAAATATATAGTTAGATTAATTGTCACAATGAAAAAATGATGAGAGAAATATCGTCTTCAAGTTAAAAGATTATTTATAATTATTTCTTAAAATTTATCAAGATTAATGGGGTATAAAATTTTCCCATAAATGAATCTTAATAACAATCAATAATAAATAACAAAAAATATTATTTTATCATGTAAAAATTTATTCAATTATAAATTTAGTAATTTCTCTATCAAAATATGTGATTCATGGATTTTAATACCATATAAATTATGATATTTCAAGTCAACACATATTAAAATTTTATTTGAATATCCATCATGTACTTTGAAATTGTTTTACCTTTAAAATAAAACATATTTTTCTTCATTTTTCAAGGAAAAAATTGTTGCAAGGTACTTTGGACTATCATTTTACAAATATTATGCTTTATATTCATTTCTTCTAAGTCTTTATAATAATTATGATAATATTTTTATTTTCCTTGATCATTCTATATTGTAAAAACAAATTTTTCATATATATTCTTTTCAATATTCATAACATCAAGATTATGATGTAAAAATTTGAATTCCCAATAATGAAGTTTGAAAAAAATACTTCATTCCTTCCATTATTGTGTACCAATTATATCTAATGATATTTGAACTCTTTTCTTAGTAATATTAAATTAATATTATTTCTTAAATTGAGCATCAAAAATTGATAATTAGGTCTTGATTTCAAAACCTGATAAAATTTTTGTGGTAGCCTCAAATCATTTAATCTATTGAATCATGAATTTTTTAATATATATATATTATATGTTTCCAAAAATTGATGATAACACATAAACATCCCTTTTGGCAATGAATCACAATTTTTGTAAATAATTTTCCTTAATTAAATACCATGTGAGTAGTTTTTATTACACACAACACTGAACAAAAATAAAAACCATGATGCATTAATAAAATAAAATTACTAAATACGATTGATATATTATGTCCATTAAATTGGTGGGAATCAATAGAAGTAACCAAACTATAAAAAATATGTAGAAAAAGATATATTAAAATAAGATCCATTTCTATAAAATAATTTTGTTTTATACTTATGTTTTTATAATTTAAGTTTGATAAAATGACTTAATTTTTTTATTCCACATATCAAAATTATCCTAAGATGAATTTTGGGTTTTTATAAAATAATTGATTTTTAGATGAATAGTGAAAATTTTTGTGTTTTCCAAAATAATGAATTTTAATATATTATCAGTATATAGTAAAGACACATAATTTGTTTTAATTAATCAAATATATATTTAATGAATAAATTTATACATTTTAATGATATTTTTTAAAATTTATAAAGCCTATGTTTAAACATATAAAACAAAAGAAAATTTTTAATTATAATAAAAACTATTTTCAATATTTTATTTTATTTAGGTATTCTAATTGTAAAATTTGGTTTCAGAATGTCTTAAAATACACATTTTTTTTTATAATAAACCAATTCATTTCATGAAAATTTATAATGTTGATAATTATATCTTACACAAAAGTTTTATCTTTGAAAACACATGTTTCCTAAAAACTATTTTAATGTGCTATGCATGTTTATTTTAAAATTAACATTTCACACTATTACAAATTTTATTTTATAAAATGATTTTAAAAATTTAAATTTGAAGTTTCAAATTATTTATGGAGGTAAATTTTAATTTTATTCACTAAAACTAATCACTAAGGTTGAAAATTAATTAACCAGGTAAAAGTAAAAATGGTAAAAAATGACTTACTAAGAAGAAATGACCCAAAAAAATGTTAAAAACATGTTTTCAAATGGATATTTGAGGTTTTTATTGACCAAAACTCACCTCCCATCCTCTTTTTTCCTTTTTGATACTTTAACCCATGAATAGTAGTATTACATTATTTAAAATGTAAATCGTGTTTCCAAAATTTCCCGCATCTTTACTTTAAAAAGAGATCACTGACACCACTTAAAGTTGCTCATTTAACTTTGAATTTATTCCTAACACTCTTCCATTTTTCCTCATAAAACCATATCCCATTTAATTAATCATATTTTCATTATTATTTAGATTATGGACTTTATTTACAAGGATATTTCTAAGTGAAAACTCAAGCTATCGACAAAAGTATTACTTCCTTCTAAATCCTTTATTATTAATATTCATGTTCCAAAATTTTTATAACCACCTTAATATATTCAAATAAGTATAATTAATATATCTATTTGTTATCATATTAATATAACAACCCGTATTTATTCCTTAACATCCACTTATAAAAAAAAATAATGTCAATCGTGTGTTGTGCGGACCATCACATCCACGAAACAACATCTTTCATTTCTTATAACCATCTCTGAAGGATGGTTATAATGATAGTAATGATAAAAGTATGATATATTTATTTATATTATTTAATTTTTATTCATAGTACTAAATTTATTATCTACATTTATCCCCCCTCATTTTCTGAGAAATCATAATGTTATCCCTATGTATATGCAGACTACTAACTCCATGAAGTAACTTTTTTTTTCATATAGTATTTTTATTATTTAAAAAAATTAAAATATAATTAAAAACCTTAATATAATCTAAATAATATCATTATACTTCTTTAATAAGTATATTATAACAAATTACTCCATAATCATGCTTATCCATTAAATTTTGGTATGTTCTTATTAGGTCGGTTTAACCACCCCACTTGAATAATGCTATAAAATTATATCATAGATGATTACAATAACATAGATACTAATAATATATGATATAAATAATTAAATAATAATTTATTTATGGGTCTTGATTGATACCATAAAAATTAATGATCATTATATAGAAATCCATCGATACTGATAAAAAACCAGAAACTAGTTCATCACCAAATCATTCTTCCTGAAATATGGAAAACATCTAAATTAATGGATTTATATCATTATAGGTCATCATATAACATCAATTATATTACCGTTAATGGGATTTTAATTTAAAAATTTGTATAATAAGGTATATTTACACCGCTATTATGAAACTAGCATAAAAATTAAAATTATAAACACCTAATGTTGAAAATAGGAAAAAATAAACTAATATGCTTGTAGAGAATTACTATAAATTAAAATAATAAATAGAAATGTTCAGGAATAATTTTTGGAAATAGGTAAGAAATATTTTAATCTTTATAATATATAATCTTAAATCACTTTTGTGGAAATCAAGAGTAAAGGTAAAGGATTTGGTAACTCAAACTTCTTCTTTTGAGTTACAAGATTTATTCTTTATATTATGTTCCCTACTTCCATTGATTTTAAATTTTAAATAATAGTATCTATTATATATCTGGGTAAAAGGAATTTTTAATTCCAATACACTTCCATGAATAATTTTCCTTTCACTCTTTAAAAAAATAGATTAATATTTTTGAAAAGATACCCATGACTATGAATTTTACATCGATGATTACCAAAATTGTTTCAAGAAATAAATTTTTATGATCTGTTTTTAAATTTTTTTATTTATCTTTAAAATATGTATCTCTAATAGATTTATTTTTCAAGTTTCACCCTCCATTTTTCTTTTATTATTTGTTTATTTAGCTGGGGTTGCTACAATTACTATGAGAGGAGGGTTTAGTTATGTTGGGGATTAGTTTAGGGAACTTTAGAGAGAACCTCAAGAATAAGTATAAGTATTAGATGAAATATATACATTTTTAGAAAGTATATATTGTGTAGTTTTTCCTAGAAATAATATCCCTATATGTATAATACAAGTGGATATAGGTTTTGGACAAATGTACCTAGAGGTAGTAACCCTGAAAGGGGTGTATTGGGTATTAACTCAATTTTCACCCAATGCAAAATAAAAGGGTCTAACTATACACCTAATTTAACACTCCCAATAGCTATGATTTGGTTAATTTATATTCTCTTTATGAACCATTAATAAGTATTTGAGCACATTATTATAGTGTGTTTATGGATCCCAATAAGAAGTAGAAAATGAATAACCTATATTGAAGCCTTAAAATTTATAATTTAAGGAATACATGTCATTTATGATACATAACTTATATATTAATATTATTATTTTTATATTAAGTATTCTTATCCTTAACTTTTTATTTTTTAAGAAATGGATGTATTAAGGAGAAACTAGGTTAACAATGGGTGTGATGGGCCATGTGATGAGTTTACCAATGAACTGCCTAATGGGATAAGAGCTAGTGTAAAAAATCTCATATAAATAATAAACCAACTATATCAAGACATAAATAATAACATGAACCACATTGAGCTCCCAAGTTCATGAAGGAAGAAGACTATTAATATCAAGTCTTTCATGCGACAACACCCACCCTCCTTCAGTGGCTCTTCCAATCCACTTATTACTGAGAAATGGATTAATGACATGGAAAATATATTTTCCATTATCTGAAAATCAAAGCATGAGAAGGTCATTTTGGAAGTTTATCTTTTTTAAGGATAGATATACCAATTATGGACTATCATTAAGAATACAATATAGAAGAAGGAAATATATTATATGGAATAGGAGGAGTTCAAGAAAGTATTCTTCATAAAGTAATTTCTTTGAACTTTTCACATGAAGATGAAGAGATAATTCCTAGAGATGAAACACAAGGTGGATGATTCCATTGGAACATATGAATAAAACTTCACTAGGATTGTGAGATATACCTATGGGTATATCTATAACTATGATAGAAATATTGACCATATATTTGGTTGATTAAAACCAAATATTTAAAGGGAATTATCCATTAGAGACTTTGGAATCTATGAAAATATTTTTTGATGTGCACTAATTATAGAGATGGAAATTGGAGAATATAATTATTCCATAGACAAGAAAAGGAAAGTAGAGTATCATATATGATCTAATGATAAGCTACATAATGTAAATAAGTCTAACTACCTACATATACAAAATGTGGGATAAATCATCTGGGTAACTATTAAAAGGGATATGAGAAGTGTTTTATGTGCGTTAAATCTATCCACCTAGCTCAAAAATACTAGAGAAATGTAAGAAGGCCAAATAAAACCATGTATTTAAAGAAGTACTTGACAAATGTTCCACCCATAATTCAATGCTTCAAGTGAAAATAGTTTAAAAATTATGCAAATAAATTCCCTAACCCTAGATATATTAAAGATAATAGGCCTCATAAACCTCTTAAACTAGGGGAGAATGTATGATCATATGATATCACTACTATTAAGGTAGAGAATGGTAATGAAAGAGTGAAGTTATACTCATTCTATACTCTAGATATGTAGATTCCTTATTTGATCCTGGTTCTTCATATTATATTATATCACATAAGTTTTTTAAGAATATTGGATGACTAACTTAAACCTTGGATAATTAACTATCTATGAAAACACATAGTGGAATGATGATTGTGTCTAATATATATAACTCTTCTCTGATCAAGATTTTTGGAAAGGTATTTATTGAAAATATAGTTATTCTTTTGGTTGAATTTGGTGTGATATTGGGTATGGATTGGCTATCCCTATATAGATATCATATCAATTTTCAGTATAAGGAGATCTAATTTTATATCCCCAACCATATAGTGATTAAATATCTATATAATGTTGATCATGATATCCCTTCAAAATTAAATTCTATTATATAGGCCCTGATACCCAATAGTGAGGGGTTTATAGCTAAAATGATCGGGGAATAATTTAACATGGATAACATGACTATTATAAAAGAATATATTAATGTATTTTTTTAATGAACTACCTAGTATTACTCCATCACATGAGGTTTAGTTTTCAATTAAACTTTTACTAAGATCCATTCTTACTTTAATTAATCTAGACAAGGGTTTTATATTCCCTAGTTCAATGTTGTGTGGTGCACCAGTCCTATTTCTCAAAAACGATGGACCAATATTTATTTTTATTTATTATCATGAGTATAATAAAATCACAATTAAGAACATATATCTGCTAACCCTGTATCGATGATTTTTTATATAAAATCATAGGAGATCAGTACTTCTAAAAGAGTGTCTTTTGATCTTGATATCATTATTTTAGGTTAAAATGAGATGATATTTCCAAGACAACTATCCATATGCAGTTTAGACAATATGAATTTATAGAGATTCCATTTGGACTTATGAATGCTCCCACCATATTCATGGATATTATGAATAAAGTCTTTAAAGACTACCTTGATCAATTTGTTACAGTATTTATAGAATATATCCTCATATATTACATGATAAAGGAAGACCATCGAGATTATTTTTAGATTATATTGAGAACCTTAAGAAAATAAAAATTGTATGAAAGTTTAGAAAGTGTGAATTAAAACCATAGAAATTATAATTCATGGGTCATGTACTAAACATCAGGGGTATACCTATGGATACTTCTAAAATAGAAGTTATCGAGTAATGGATCAGAACAACCATAGTAATTGAGATCCATAGTTTTCTTAGGCTATCTAGATATTATACAATATTTCTGAGAAATTTATCATTTTTATAAAACCCAATAACCATGTTATCATGTAAGGGAGTCAAGTTCCTTTGTAAATAATAATACAAAGAAGGTTTTAAGAAATTAAATCAGAGGTGAGTTTCTATATCTATAATTACATTACCCTACAATGGGGAAGGGTTTTTAATATAAAATAATACTTAAAAAAATGTCTTAGGATTAATCCTACTAAAAAATGATAAAGTAATTTCTTATACCTCACATAAATTAAAGGAACTTGAGAAAAACTACCGAACTCATTATTTGGAGTTGACAGTGGTGATCTTTGCACTAAATATTTGAAGAAATTATCTCTATGGTGAAAAGTGTAATATATACATTGACCACAAGAGTATGAAATGTATATTCAAATAGAAGGAATTAAATATGTTTCAAAGGAGATGGTTATAATTGATAAAAGATTATGATTTCTCAATACATTACCACTTAGGGAAGGAAAATAAGGTGGATGATGATTTAAGAAGAAAAGACCATTTTACCTTATCTATAAATAGGGATGAAAAAAACTCAATAATAATGGATTTTAAAAGGTTGAATATTGAAATCATAAGGTAATGAGATAGATCCTATCTTTTATAAATGAATTATCAACAATCCATTCATGTTAAGATGAAATAATCATAGAAATATGATGCAATGGTACAAAAAAGGTAGTGAGTATTTCAAAGTTCAACTTTGATAAAGAGAGATTTATAAGGTTTGGAACCTAGATATGGGTCCCATAAAAACTAAAAGTGAAGAATGAACTTTTTGATAATTCTCATAGCACATCATTCTCTATTAATCCAAGAAACATGAAGATATATAAGGATCTAAAGAAAAATTACGGTTGGATAACATGAAAATGGAGATCACAGAGTACATATCCTAATTCTTAGTATATTGAAGAGTTAAAGGATGAAAAATATAAGTCTAAGGTAATGTTATAACCATTACCCATACCAGTATGGGAATGAGAAAACATTACCATGGATTTCATCATAGGACTCCTCAAAACATCTAACGACCATAATTCCATTTGGGTTATAATCAACCACCATAAGAAGTCAACATATTTTATTACCATTAAATAATATTTCTCTCTTGAGTAATTCACCAAGATATACATAATGGAAGTGGAAAGTCTATATGTAGTTCAACTCTCAATTGTATTTTATTAGTATTAAAGGTTTATTTCATGGTTCTAGAGAAGTATTTAGAAATAATTTGAGATAGAGTTTAGTTTCAACACTACTTATCACCCCCAGATATATGGTCCGTCTAAGAGGACTATTAAAACTTTTGAGGATATATTGATATCTTGTTTGAAAAAATTACAAGGATGTTGGGATCAACACCTCATCATGGTAGAGTTCTCATATAAAAATTATTTCTATTCTGTCATTTAAATGGAACCTTATGAGGATTTATATGGGAAGAGATGTAGGACTCCACGGTGTTGGTATGAAGTTGGGGATATGAATATTATGGTGACCCAAGATAAAAATACATAAATAATAAATTTATTTCATTGTATAATTACTATATTCCACAAAAATCCGTAAAATACAAGGACTAAAAGGTTTAGTCTATTGAAGACTAGCTAGATAAACATATTATTTTATAACACTTATAAACATTAATCCAGAACCATTCTACACTAGACCCCCTTCTAGACATATCAAATGACATAATAATCTTTATAACTTAGGGAAAAGAAACATAATAATGGGTGATCTTGATTTGTTAGTAAGGGAAACACATAAATTAGTCAAAATAGTTAGATAAAAAATATAAGGGAAACATGATTAAGGGATAAATATCATATAAAAAGATCATGAGATCATAAGTGAAAATTCTAAAACTTTATTGAACATTAATGGTCATGGAATAGGAATATAAGACCAAATAAAGGTCATCAAAAACATAGATAAGAAATATATAATAAACCAAAATCAATACATAAGAAAGCCGGATATCTTTAGAACATGGAATATCATAAACACTTGGTGTCGTTTGAAAATAAGTTGAATTTTAGAGAATTAGTGGCACAAACATAATCATAGGAAAACATTTTGAAAAAATCAAAGTATGCCCACCATTTAATTTTTTTTGAAAAAATCCATGTAGTAAATCCTTTTTTTTTTGTGAGCAAATCCAATTATATACACGCATCATTATAAATTAAGATATGAAACCATAACAAATGAATTATAGGGTGATATAGGACCCCACCCATCATCATACACACATATTATTTCATATTAGAATCAAATAATTCATCATATCATAAATAAACCATAGGAATAAAAATAGGTTTCATAACTTTTCCATATGGTTTCATAAAAAAAAACACGATCATTTGATTTAAAAAAACATGATAAACCCGAAATAGAATATATCAGGTGATTTAAACATTACTATATTAGATATAATCCTCTTAAAATGAATGATAAATAATAAAAAGGATTTTTCTTAAAAAATGTTTCTTAATATCATCATAAAAAGGCATATTTTTTTGAGCCACATTCCAAAAACTATTTTATAAGGAAGATTAAACATATTAAATCATTTATTTGATTTTTTTAATAAATATACCTTGAAAATAAATAAATCATATGTACAAATGAAATGTTTAAGGTAAGAATATATAATCATTAAAAGGAAAATCCTTTGAAATATTTGAAAACAACTTTATTGAAACCCACATAATTAAAAGGACATCAAAACCTTAGTCTTAAAATAAGTTGAAATATAAATATCATTGCAGATAAAAAAAATTTGAGTTTCCACTAGGGAAATGTGAATATTTGTGGGAATTAAAAACATGGATATAGGGGGAAGAATCCATTAAAATAGATGAGAATTATTCTCAACAAAATTTCATTACAACAAAATAATAGATTCATCAAGGAAGAAGAAATTGGTGTCAAACATGATTTAACTAGAAAATAATATAGAAATAAAAATAAAATTATTATAGGTTATATATTATCATAATTGAAAATGTTTTGGACAAAGAGATGTGATTATGACCCAAGGGAAGTATTTGAGTCATGAAAACCCCTTACCTTTACCCCCAATTAGTTGAATGCACTCTAAAATACTGTATCAAAAACATACTATCTTATTAAACTATTTCGTTAAATTATTCATTTATATATCCTTTTATAGAATTTATTTATAAATATTAAATACATTTTTGTTAGTTAGTAATCATCATTTTTTAAAATTGAGTGTTAGAAAACATGATCATTTTAAAATAGTTTTGAAATGGTGGTGTTTTTCTTTATTCTTCCCCAAAATTGAATCATTACTAGATCTTACTAGGTACTATAAAATATGTTTTAGTATAATTTATAAATTTATAAGTTCATTTCTTAAGTAGTTTGGTAATGTTTTATGATGATGAAATTGAATATGAGCTTGTTTTGGTGAGTTTAATGAGTAAAAGGAGACATATTAATAACATAATTAGATATTAATATTATGAATAATTTTTATATATTGAATAAATTATGGTTACATTTTTTACTAGAATATAATATTCCTTAATAATCTATGACATAAACATTACAACATCACTCATGTAGGTGGTAAAAACAACCTAAATAAGAGTGAGTTATAATGATTGAATGAGTAAGAGAACATTATTATATAATATTAATATAACCTTTATAAAATATTGAAAATGTGATAAATAGCATATATATTAATTAAAATAATTTTTAGAACCATCGAATATGGGTAGTTATGAAAAATAAAATTCATTGTTTGTGGAGGAGGTTGTCACGCCCCAGCCCCAGACCACCCTGAAGCCAGTGCAGAGTTTAAATAAAACATAGGGTGTAAAGTTTTTTATAAAAATAAATGCTGAAATCACACACACATGTTCCACTAGAGATGATAATTTTGGTTTATGTCCTAGATAATTAGATACAATTATTACAATTCCTTCAAAACTGAAAAAAAATTTCTTCATTAAGCAGTCACCAAACTGAGGGACTCAAATCTTCTAAACCTGTAAAAGAAAACATATTGAAATGTAGGGTGATCATATGAATTCCCAGAAAGGGGTTTTAAAATAACATAATATTCCAATTAAAACATTTTAAAAACATTACTTTAAAATTTTCCGTAAAAATGTTTCTTAAGGAATGTCGTAACACATGTATCATAACATAGAATGTATTCTAATAATTATAAGAGCATATTTAAAGGAATACTAATAGAGTTAAAAGGAAACATTTTCCAATTATTAGCATGCTCAAACAGAATATATGGTTTACATAATAATAAGTAAAATTCATTATAAATGTAATGGGTATGACATGTGAAAGGTAAAGTAAAAAATTTATAACTAATAGTAATACATTATTAGAGTTGTGCATAAAATAATAAGTTCAATTTCATCTTTTACTACTGTGAATCATACACTGACTAATAAATCTTTGAGTGTTGAATAATTAATAAGCCATAATATTTTACTTCCTCGGATTATCATAATCATAAGTTCTTTAACCAAGAATATTCTACTAGTTGAATATTATTTTGGTTAATTAAATTTCATAGTCATAATAAGGAAAGTGCATATGTGGGATTGCATCAAGGCCTCAGCCAAGATGTATAATGATTAAGGCCTCAACCAAAATCCATAAATCATAATTGGAAAAGACCTCAGACAATTCCATATATAGTTGTCTCATGAGATCTACCAATGCATCAAGGGGATATAGCAGGCCCCACCCATTACATAATAAGTCCAATGCATTCCTCATTTATATAAATCCAAGTGATCAAACCAATTTGATTTATTAAATTACTTATTATCCAAGTGTCACATATTACTTGGTTTCTCATTTCATATTATTCAAATTGTCCCATGCTAACTTGAATAATTTAATTTCTCATTTCATATTTTTCAAAGTTTACCATACCACTTTGAATAATTTTACTCTTAATTCCATAAAATCCATTTGAGTATGATTAAATTATTTATAATTTACATATATATAGTGATTCAAGCACTTAATTGCCAACAAAAAAACCAACAATTGCATGGAAATTTAATAAATGACAAGGATAATAGGTAGATTATAGAATATGTTATGAAAACTAATGCACAAAAATAAATACAAGATTTATCACATAAAATGTTATCCCTAAATTCTAAAATTCTATTAATAAGATACATATTGGAAATTCATCATTGATTGGATGCATACCTAATTTAAAGGTAAACCAAATATTTCATGGGGGTATTAAACACATAGGTCCAAATATTTATTACTAGTATTCTTATGTATAACATATCACAAGTGTACACATAATGTTAAAAATGAAAAGCATGAAATTCATCCACAACTAATACCGTCTAATATATATGAAAAAAGTGATTCATACATATGTATATAAGAGTAGAAAACCCCAAATGTTATACTCATGAATTATCTATAATTACTAAATACATCAGAAGTATAATATTTGGAATGTCCAAAATTAGGGTTTAGTGTTGTGTAAATCAATTTATATACAAGGGTGTATATAAAGAGCTGTATTTTTAAATAGAAACCATTCATATTTTGAAAACAATATGTTTTATTCTTTCTTAGAAATCCTTGGAAATTTCTAAATAAAATTTAGGATCAAAGTTTATATGTATACACATATATTCACATAATGGAATATACATTATGTATTAAAGGGTTTATACTAAAAATCCTATGACACCCATATGACATTAATATATTAGTCACATTAATTAACTAGGGTACTTAAATTTTATAAAATTTAAAAGGTTTATTTATTAAACAGCTCATATATGTGTTTATGTAACATTGATATACATAATTTATTTATGTGTATAACCAATTATACATAGTATATATATATATATATATAAAGTTTTTACACTAAGATTAAATGACACTTACATGTTTTAAATATATTAGGGTTATTTGTTGAAACAAGGGTTCTTTAATTTCAAAATGTGAAATTAAACCTAATAAGTTTTGTTTATGGAATATGTATGCATATATATATATATATATGCTTATGTATATTTTAAATTATATAGAATCACAACACATCATATGTCCATTGCATGATCAAGAATTTAGAACTACATGTAGGATTAAGGACTCACCATCTTAGAAGGAATCGACAGTCTTGTACTCAATCATTTATATATATATATATACATCTATATGTACTTATATATTTATTTATATAAATTCAAACCGAGACAAGGAAAGACAACATAGAACCCTTACTTGATTTGAATGAGGTGAAGAGGCTTGGGGAAGCTCACTGGAGGTTTGAGAGGAGAGATCAACCGAGAGGTTAGGAGTGCAACAAATTGTATATATAAACTATATTACAAATAAATTATATAGAATATTTTAATTCCAATTTATATAAAAACAAGGCCTGCTCAGTTTATAAAATGACTGAGGGTATTGGTATTTGTGGGAAATGAGTGAAGGGAGGGAACACTAGTGTGACGAGCATGGAAAAAAAAGAAAAGAAAGAGGAGTAAGAGGCTACTGGTTCAGCACACGCGGGAGGAAGAAGATGTTGAGGGAGAGGAAAACTGGAAAAGAATTGAACGGTTGGGATTAACTGAGAGAAGATCCTATGTCTTTGGAGTATTCGTGTATTTTAAAAAGAGATATATGGTTGAGATCAGGTGGCGGATCAATCATACGGCTACGGTGCAACGCAGAGATTTTAAAACGGATGAATGGTCCAGATTAGATCATATTAGATCAGATGGCTCAAAAAGACACGATTATTTTTAAAAGGCTTTAATGTTCATGATTAGATCTCCATTGGATTAGACTATGCACAAAAATGCTGCAGATAAACCGTGGTCGTTAGGGATCGATGGCTGGACTGATCGAATGACCCGCATTCTACGCGGCTAAATATGACGACTCAGATCACGTTTCACCTATAGTTTTTCATCCCACATCGAAATGAAGGGAGTTTATATCCTCCCTTATAAGCCTGGGGCATCCGGCCTTATGCCATATTACTCCCCTTCTGAGTTCTAGAAATACAATGCACCCTGCATGTGCATCGCCCTGGGCCATTGCTAGGAGTTCTAGGTGAGATGCCCATCAAGGCCTTGAGGGCTGCCTAAGAGGTGGCCCTCAGCTAGGTGGGGTACTCACCTATGTTTTAGCATAGTAAAAGTTTGTTTTTTTAAATATAAAATAGGTTTTCATATACATATATAGGTTCAACCAAATATGAATCCTCTACTATAACTACATATTTTACTTAGTTTTATAAAACAAAAAGCTATAAATCAAGGTTTAATACTTTATAAAGAAAACCTTATACTAGTATTACAAAAAAAAATTAGTTAGGACCTTGGTTTAAACATCAAGAATGAAAAAATTTATAAAATATTTTCAACACATTTGAAATATTTGATAATCATTTGAAATACATACATAATTTTGAAATTTTACTAAGTATAGCTAAAATATTTATAAAAAGAGTTTATATATTTAATGTTATGATTTCAATGCTTACTTTAAATATTTTTGAAAACTAATTATACTTGGATATTTTAATTTAAACCAATAGAATGACCAACGGCTATACTTATAGCTATTATAAACTCAATGGTCACCTAAAGAGCTAACATCCGGATTGAGGCTTTATAAAAACATGAATTAGAGTGTTCCATCTCCAAAACGACTTGGCAAATATGGTGCACATCATTCCACTGATGCTCAGTACGTTTGTAGTGGCTCTAGCCATAATGATGTTTATTGTGATGGATTCAAAGGACCCTTACTATCTTCTTGGGGTTTATTTGTATTGGGTGGTCTCCCTGTAATTTAATTGGTCTTTTAATAGGTATTATTGGGTAGTATGGTTTTCCTTTGATCTTTCTATAATGTAAAAACTTCGATGTTTAACAGAATTCCTTATGTTTAGTTTGAAAGTTTTGTTTGGAAAGAATGAAAATTAAACAGAATAAAACCATAATATTATTATTACACGAGAAAAAGGTTTAGGGAATCACAACAGTCATCCATATATACACATGATTAATGATACCATTTATCATTGAATGGGAGGAATGTTGGTATATGAAAAATGATTATTTCATAATTTTATTTTTTGATTTAGATACCTATTTATTTATAAAAATAATAATTATTACCATTCTTGAGATATATTGATGAAAAAAACCACATCACGTTGTGGAAGCGGTAGTCCTCCACACGTTCACATGAGAGATGTTATTTTTTTCTTAGTGGAAAGAAAGGATTGAATATTTTTCATATATTTAATCTAATGAAATTTATGTATAATAATGACATAGATTTAATTATATTAACAAGGATATAAATGATTTAAGTAAGGATTAGAATATAATAAAAAACTAATAGAAGGTAATACTCATGTTGGAAGTTTAAGTTTTCTCTTGGAAAACTTCTTAGAAGTGATGGACTCAATAAAACATAATATGACCAAAAGCTTATTTAGGTTGGAGAGGGTTATAGGATGATAATAAATCCATGAAACTATTCAAGGTTCAATGGATCAAAATTAAACAAAGAAGGTTTTTGAGGAATTATAAGATCTAATCTCTTCCCATCCATTCATTTTGAGATAAGGTAATAGTGATTTAAGGCTTTTGTTTTTTTACTTTTAACCTTTTACCTAAATTAACCTTCACCTTGTTAATTAATTTATAACCTTAGTAATTAATATTAAATAAAAAAAATCAAGATTGTATCATTTTACCTAATTTGAAACTTCTAATTTCAAATTTGAAAATAATTTTAACACATAAAATTTCTAAAGTTTAGAAAAGTTAATTTTAAAATAAAAACATTTAATCATGTAAAAAAGTTTTTAGAAAAATTAAATTTTAAGATTTAAATTTATATATGAGATAAAATTGTCTTGGAAACTAATTTTAGTTAAAAATTTTATTTATTATATAAAAAAATAAAATTTAGGAGGATTTCAAGGTAAGCAATAAATAAATTTCACTATATGAACACTTAATTAGAGGAAAATATTGAAAACATTTTTTTATTAAAGAAACCGTTTAATTTTGTTTTAAAAATATTATATATTAGATTATAAGTTTACAAAATATTTTAAAATTTATAATTTTTTTCTTAAATACATATTTTATTACTTAAAATGTTTTGTAATCTTTTTAGGATGAGATTATATAATGATAAAATCATAAAAAAATATAATTTTCACAAAAATTTTATTTTTCAATTGAAAATAAAAATTTTTATAAAAAAATAAAATATTAATATTATGTAAATTTTTATTTTAGGTATTCAAAAAATAATTTTATTTTATAAAATTTTAATTCTAAAACTTCTAAATTTATCTTTTAAAAGAAAATACATTATACAAAGAAAATGGATTCTATTGAAAATTACCCTTTTCAATATTAACTAATCTTAATTATTAAACTTATAAATATTTAATTTTTTACCATTCTTGTATTCATTATAGATTTATTAATAATTTTATATTAATATATTGTGGCTTTTTATTAGGTTTATATTTAACATGAGTTATCAAATATAACATCCGTTTTATAATGCCTAGAATTCAGGGTCCTTATATTTTACCCCTTAAAAGAATTTCATCCTTGAAATTTTATTACATAGAGTAAAATAAGAGAGGGTGATTTTAACTCATCACATTCTCAAGTTCCCACATAGCTTCCTAGAAATTATGATTTCTCTTTAGAAATTTTACCAGATGAGTTGTCTTGTTCCACATCATCTTATCTATCTAATCTATAATTTCCACTAGTTATTCCTCATATGATAAATCATGTTCTAATTGCATGACTTCTAAATTTAGTACATGTGATGGGTATGGTATATAATTCCTAAAAGTTGATACATGTAATAAATCATGTTCTTGGGATAGGTTAAGAGGTAGTTCAAGTGATAAGATACCACCCTTACATGATCAAGGATCTCAAGGGGACTAATGTACCAAGGGATCAACTTGTATTTATTACTAAATATCATAAACTGATTCGACAGAGATATCCAGATGAATACCTTATCTCCAAATTTAAACTCTAGATCTTGTCAATGATTATCTACATAGTTCTTCTATCAACTTTGTGTACCTTTCATATATCACTGAATGGTGTGAACCTTCTTTATTATTTATTTAACAAGGTCTATACCTATTAACTTCCTCTCTCTAACTTTATCCCAATATGTTGGAGTCCTATATCTCTTCCCATACAGAGCCTCATATGCTTCCATGTAAATAATAGACTAGAAACTGTTTTTATATAAGAACACTACTGAGGGAAGGTATTGATCCCAATATCTATGGAATTACATCGAACATGATCTCATTATATCCTCTAGATTTTGTGTTATCCTCTCAGATTATCCATCTATTTGAGGGGTGATATGTAGTGCTAAAACTAAACTCCAACTCCAATTATTTTAGATTAATTTTCCATACTGTTGAGGTAAACCTAGGATCTTGATTAGATATAATGGAAAGTTCCACCCCATATAGTCTTACTGATCATATTATATATATATTGGACAGTTGTTCAAGAGATAAATCTTATTTAATGGTGATAAAATGAACTATCATTTTAAGGTGATTGACTAAAAACCAAATAACCTTATAGACATTATATCTTTTGGGGATCTCTACAAAAAAATCCATGGAAATGTTTTACCACTTCCATATTGGTATAGGTAATGGTTGAAACATACCCTTATACTTTTTGATTCTACCTTAACATACTATAATACCAAGAATTGAGATGTCTATTTCATGATTATGCACTCCAGGTTATCCCATCAGAAGTTTTGTTTTAGATCCCTTTACACCTTTGTGTTATTTGGATGAATAGAGAGGGATAAACTATGTGCATTATCCAAAAGTTCCTTCTTTAGTTAAGGTTTTTGTGGGAAACATATCTGGGTTCTATACCTTATAACTCTATCTTTTTCAAGGCCAAACTCCAAAATAATCAATACCATTTTCTATAGATAAAAATCATCTTTTCAGGTTTTTTTGATGTTATCATGAATGGATGGTTGGGAAATCAGTTAGGAAAGATATGAATTTTCTCCTTCCCTTATGATTTCAAGATTCATCCATTGTATATCCATGAACATTAAATCTTTTTCAATCCTCATCATGGATAAGAAAGAATGGTCATTCCTTCTCAGGGAATTAACCACCTTATTTTCTTTCCCAGGGTGGTAATGTATTGATAAGTGATAGTCTTTAATCATCTATAACCATCTACTTTAGTGAATATTCATCTCTTTTTGTGTTAATATATAATTTAGGATCTTATGGTTAGTATAAATATCACACTTCTTACCATAGAGACAATGCCACCAAATTTTAAATGTAAAGAATACTACCTACATCTCTAGATAATTTGTTGGTTAATTACACTCACAAGTATTTAATTATCTTGATAAACAAGTAATTACTTTCTTATTATGTATAAGAACACATCACAAACCCTTCAAATAAGCATCTCTATATATCACAGATCCTTCTCCACTGAAATTTTGTAACATCCCACCCTCATCTTTGGCTTGAGAAGTGACATGGGTGTTACTAGACTTAGATGATATCCCCAAGACACCAAAGGATGAAAATAGATACCAAGGACTTCAAGAATATTGGGGGATAGATTTCCCTTTAAATATAAAACACCATGTTAACACAAAACTGTAATATCCAAGACAATCTATATATTTCTTGAAAAAATCTATGCAACCTCAAATATGAACTAAACAACCAATAATATTAGAGTGAAAATGGAAGAAAAAGGCATCTACTAAAATATACTAAAATACAACTAAACCCAAAGACACTAAACTGGAGTCAAGACAATAAACTCCCAACCCGATCCAAGCTCTAACCCCACATGCCTAACCACAGTATCAAGATGCATCACTAATGAAATGAGATCCCTTGTATTTAATTTTGTCCTGATAAATTATATATACACATTTATCGAAGTGACCAAGTAGTAGGAGAGTATAAAATCATTATGATTTCCCAAAATATTAACTCAAAGCACTAGGAAAATAGCTGGTTAGCACATTTATATAAAACAATTTAAAGAAAATAGTTTAATAAGTTTATATCAAAACAAAATAAGTTCCAAGGAAAGTGATAAACAATCCCTTAAATTGTTTCTCATAATTTGGAATACCCAATTCCTTTGTTTCCACACCGCCCTAAAAACATGCATGCCAAGTGATATTTCCATACCCATGAGTAGTCTCTCTTCAATACACCAAGTCATCACTAGGTGGAAAATATCCTTGTTCCCTAATAGAACATGACTGTATTTTGGGTCATATCTTGATACCCCAATGGTGCACGCCCTTTCTACAAGGTCATATCGAAATCAATAAACCCAGACCCATAATGTATACCAAATTACATGCCAAACCATTTCACAATAAAAAAAATTATTTCTTGAATACATTTTATCAGACACCTTGTTTTCATCAAACCATTCCATAATTTTAAAACCATTATTTTAAAATTATAAACAATGTAGTTTTTCAAAATCCATCTAAATTCCAAAAATTTCTAAATTCATAAAAAATGAGATTTCCATCAAGAATCATAAAATTATTTCACAAAAATTTCAAGTAAATAATTTAATAAAAACTAATAATTCAAGTTTTATGTCAAGAGGAGATGAGGGAGAAACCACAAACCTCTCAAAGATTGGTAAAAACAAAGAACAACACTAGTATTTTCTAGATCCAGCCTTGGATATTCTTTCCTTAAATATATTAAATCATATCTCATTAAGATTCCCACCATCGAATATAGATCTATCCATAATGGACTAGATAAATGGTTTTGGGAGAGAGGAGAAGAGTATATCTAAGAATAATTGGAAAGAATGATGAGTTACCAATGAATCCAAATCTCTAAAACACTTTAATTCAACAAAAGTTGTCTTGTAATCAAATGGGACCACCAATGAAGTCTTGAGAGCTAAGGGAATTTTATATATTGGGAGATTATGATACTAATGAGTGTTTTAGGACTTAATTCGAATTAAAATAAAAAATTTCAGGGCATTAACATCATGTCTCATGGTTATGTCACATTTTTTTCAACCTATGTGCCAATAATGCATGTTCTACTAGATAATACAAGTATCTGCACAATTTTAAAAACCATGCACAACCATGTAGTGATACTATCACAAGACATCCCCTTGAATAGTTTACATACTTGATTTTACCAACTATGATTTTCCCTTTGTTCCAATTTTTACGATTTCCACTAGGTACTCACACAGTCTTCCTAAACCACGAGACAATGCTGAACTTTCCCAATGACACTCAAAACATGTTTCATGGTTTCTTGGAGGTTCTTCATGGTTTCCACTATTCTAGAAAAAACTGTGAACCTCCAAAAACACATCCAAAACATTCCATAACCTTATTGAACATGCCAAAACATAACCTAAGAATTTTATAAGTTTAAAACATATAAAAATGGTAAATTTCTTAAAACCAGGGGGGGTCGAAATTCACCCCACTATTGGTATTTCTATCCCTAAAAAGTAGAAATCCCAAGTTGTCGCATAAAATTTCAAGCCACTAATCTAAAATTCCCTTCTCCCACACCCATGTCTCTTCTTGAATCTGACTATATTTCCACAAATCCCACATTAAACTGATCCTTTTACCGTTAAAGACATTGTCTTTATGATCCACAATCTTCATTGGAATGTGAATCGACATAGAAAACATATCAATATTCACATGGTCTAATTGAATCACATAGCCAGTATCAGGTTGGTACATTTTTCAATTGAGATACATGAAACACATTATGAACTGAATGGAACCTTGGAGGTAGACCTAATCGATATACTACCTCACCAACCCATTCCAATATCTTAAAAGGTCTAATGTACATAGGAGAAAGCTTTCCATGCTTACCAAAATGATGATGAACTAGCCTTGGAGATATTCTCAAGAACTCATGATTACCCACCTCAAATGATAATGGTCGTTGATGATGATCCATATATAATTTATGAATAATCTAATCCATATTCATTCTCTTTATGATAAAATGATTCTTATCCATTGTTTCAAGAACAAATATTGGTTAGATAAGTGAATTCTCACCTATTTCCACCAAAAAAGTGGAGAACAACTCATATGACCATACAATCCTTCAAAAGGATCCATATGAATAAGGTCTGATAGCACTTATTGTATAATAGCTAAACTAATGTTATGTGAACTTCCCAAAATCCTCTAAAATCGATAACATAATCCCTAAGAATGTATTATAATATTTGGATTATAATCTTAGATTTTCCATCCATTTAAGGATGATAAGATGTGCTCATAGTTAATTATATTCCAATAGATTCACACAAGGGTATCTAAAAATAATATGTGAACCTAGGGTCTCAGTCAAATACGATTGACACTGGTATGATGTGAAACTTTATAAAATCTTACATATAGATTTTGGATAAGTCTTCCACCACACTAAATTCATGAATAGGGATAAGGTGTTATGATTCATGAGTTAATTCCCAATCACCCATATTGTATCATGTTTCCTAACCATTTTTGGTTGACCCGTCACAAAATCCATAGCTATTTACTATCATTCCCACATGGGAATCAGTAAAGAATGAAACATACCAGTTGATCATTGGTGCTCTACCTTGACCTTCTGATAGGTGAGGATTCTTGATATAAACTCTACCACATTTCTCTTCATTCCAACCCACCAAAATTGTTTTCTCAAAAACTTATACATTTTTTGGATATGAGGATGAACATAAATTTTTTAATAATGGTAGGATTTTAGAAGTTGTTCCTAATAACTTTAAGGAACTACAATCTGATCTCTAAACTATAACATAGATCTGCCATCTAGAATCCATCCATCAATGGTCTCCCCACCATTGAGTTTTGACTTCATGTATAGACATTCTAGATCATATTTCTAAGAATCCCCTACCTACACAACCAAATAAGAAACATAAGAGGATGGAAAGAAAACCATAGTGTTACCTTTTTATACAAAATCATTATTAATATTAGCTATAATAAACATTAAATTCCATTTATCTAAAGCCTATTTGTCCAACAGGTTATATGATTTCCTACTCAATACATCTGTTATAGAATTCCCCTTATTGGTTGTAGACATAAAGTTGAGGTCTAACATTTTAAGATAGTGCATACATATTCATTTCCTTAAGTTAAAGTACCTTTGTGAGATTTTTTTTTCAAGATGTGATGATCTGTAAACACTGTAATTTTTTTATCAAAGATATAATGAAGCTAATTATTCAAAGAATGTACTAAAAAATCTTATTCAAAATAATGTTATTGGTAGTTTTTGTCATATAACCATAACTATGGTAAACTATAATCTAAAATGTGGTCTCCTTATATGATAACACAACCCAAACCAGATCTGTATGCATCAAAATAAACCACGTAGCCTTGTACTGACTTAGGAAACATAAGGATAGGTGCTGAAAAAAAGTTAAACCATAAGTTCTTGGAAATATTTTTGACATTGAAAATTCCATTAGAAAGGAATACCAATTCTCACCAAGGGTGTCATCAGTGATACAAGACATGAAAAATCATGAACAAACCATATATAATATCTTGATAATCCAATGAAACTATGTATCTCAAAAATATTCTTTGATGAATTCCATGAGATAACAACCTCTATATTTTCAAGATCTATAGAAACTCCTTTATCTGAAATGACATGAAAAAGGAAACATACCTATTCTATAAAAAAACAAATTTAGACAACTTTTCATATAAAGTAAATTCTTATAAAATACACTAAACTCTATATCCATGCATTCCTTATGATTTGATTTCGTTTTAGAATACATCATGATATCATCAATGAACACCACTATAAAGGAATAAAGACACCTTTAAAAGATATGGTTAATCAATTCCATAAATAATTCCAGTGAATTCATAAGACCAAATGGAATAACCATGTACTCATAATTTTCATAATGACTCAAAAAGTTTTCTTTGAAATATCCTCCTTCCAAACTCATAGTTGGTGATACCCCAAATGTAATTTGGTTTTAGAGAACCACTAATATTCCCTCAATTGATAAAATATATCATAAATTCTAGGAATAAGATATTGATTCTTTATTATATCTTGGTTAAGTTTATAATAATACACACAAATCCTAAGAGTTTTATATTCTATTTTCATAAAAAGAACTACTGATGACCATGGGGATGTGCTTTGTCAAATGAACCATTTTCTTTTAAACTCTTCAAGTTAGTTTTTTATATTTCTCAATTCCATTGTTGTTTTCCTATAATATGAAAGGGAAATAAGACTGGTCTATGGTAGGAGATAAATCATAAACTTAAGTTCCCTTCTGGGTAGAATCCTTGAGAAATTGCAAGTAAAAACATTAGGAAATTGGTCAACTATGGTTGAAAAGTCTATATTTATGATTTCATCCATAGATACTGACGTCACCACTAACAAATAATAAGAGATATTTCCAACCCCTAGTACCCAAGGTCCTTCTCTTCTTGCATCTACTTTTTAGTCTCCTTTATTGATATGTTTAACAACATCCAAAGATATAAAAATAACTTTTTGTGCATAGAAATCAATATGGTATTTGGTTTTTATCAACCAATCCATACCCAAAATCATGTCATAGATGTCTATATCAAGGAAAAAGAAGTCTCATACCAATTATCCCCCATCAATATTCATCATACACACTACACACTTAAAATATTGACATTCTCATTTGCCAAGAGAAGTTTTCAATTTTAAAATAGAAGGAATCATCTCAACATGATAACCCATAAGATCAACAAAATGAGAATTAATAAAATAGTGGGACATGACCATATAAAATAAGGCCTTCATAAGGGAATAATTCACAAGTATCATACCTTGAATAATCAAAAGACCAAATTTATAATTCATGACCACCTTCCCAACACCATAAAACTGCTTACTCACTATCCCATTATCTTTGTTAACATGTTGAGATTATCTTTCCTGAGGATTCATGGTGTTCCCAGAATCACCTTGACTCACTTGGTTATGAGGATGAGGGTTATTCTGAAAATATCTCCCCATTGAAACATAGTACTTATGAGACATCTGTGATAATTTTCTAGCATCAGACCATAGAGAACCATGAAAATAGCACTAAATATGTGCCATCTTATTACAATTATGACATGATCTAGGTGGTGCTATGAAATATTTCTTAATATACTCAAAGTATCCATAATGGGAACATCCTTACTTACTTTGGGGTTGATGGGGGGAATTAATTAATCATATTATATGATTCTTCAATGCCCCAACACTTGGGAAATAGGTGTCCCTCTTTATCTTATTCCCAACATTAGAGTTCCCACCTATTCCTCTATAGATAAACACACTTCCTCCCACAAGATTCCCAAAAATATACCCGTTACCACTATTTCTCTATTTACCATCTCTGTGTAGTTCATAATACAAAGTACAAAAAACTTTGATTGAATTTCTAATCATAACCCCAACTCAAAAATGAATTCTTTCAATAATTAACTTGGGTAAAAGTGGAATAAATTCATAGATTTAGCCTCATAATATGATACAAAGAGATCATGTTTCTCCAAATAAAGAAATATGTTTTTACGGTAATTCTAAACATGTTAGTATAGAATTTTTTGATGAAAAATTCTTAAAAATACTCCTATGTAATGCATTTCTCATATTTTTCCTAAACTTCTAAATCCCACCATGGGCATTCCAGATCCTTAAGCATGTACATTTCCAAATTAACCTTAAACTAGGATAGTGCACTTAAGAATTAAAATATATTTTTTCATCTGATTCAACCACACATATTCTTTCTTAGGTTATAAATCCACTAAAAATATGGGTGTATTATTATTTTGAAACTAAAATGAGTGGTCCAACTGTCGTGGATCATCATTCTAATTTCCCCTATCCATAGCTTAAAAATCCTGAATAATATTTTAGACCAACTCTTGGTTCACCTATGGATCAAGTAAAACCTCATTTTCTTCTACCTATTTTGGATGATTAATGTGATTTCTAATTAATACCATTCTCTATAACAAGAATAAAACATCATTTAGTATCACCTACTAGAAACTGAAGCCTTAAAAATTCCAATTTACCTAATAGACATTTACCACAACCATTCTTTTTAAAATTAAATCATTGTAAAAAATTTCAATATTTTTCATAAATCATAAAACTATATATGATAAATGTTTTCCTAGTGGGAAGGATTACTACCAATTCATGATATGAAATACTTATCAACTAAACCCATGATTATGAGGTGGCAGCATACCTAGAAGTTTCTTAAAACACTTTTGTACCCAAACCACCCTGGTAAATTGAAGATAAACACAAATAGTTTATCTATGTCTTTTTATGATATATATTTCATGTTTTGACATTACTATATAATTTCTAATAACCAAACTCAAGGAATGATCAAGATTTTTACCATTTACAACTCAAGGACCAAAAAAATTGATACCATTTCTAAATCAAGTACCAAACAAATCCAATACCATTGGTAACATCCTACCTTTACTCACTAGATTTATAAGTGATGAGGAGTCACTAGAATTAAGTGGATTTCCCAAGAAACCAAAGGTTGGTAATAAATGCTAAGGGATTCAAGAAAATTTATGGACAATTTTCTATTTAAATATAAACAACCTATTAACACCAAACAATAATATTCAAGATAATCTATATGATGCATGAACAGAACTATAGAACCTGAAATATGAACTAAACAAATAAAAATATCAGAGTGAAAATGGAAAGAAAATGAATTTACAAGAAAATACAAAAAAAACCAAAGTCACCAAAATGGCAATAAGAGAATCAAATCCCAACCAACTCTAAGATCAAACTTCACAAGCCTTGCCACTGTATCAAGAAGCATCACTGAAGAAAATGAGATACCTTGTCTTTAACTATGTCCCAATACATGATATCTACAAACAAACCTAAGTTCCCAAGTAGGGGGTGTTATTAGCCTTAGGTGACATCCCCAAGACACCAAATGCTATTAATAAGAGATTCAAGAATATTTGGGTATGGTTTTCTCTTTTAAGATAAGTCAACTTGTTAACACAAAGCCTTAATATACAATATAATCTAGATAATGCATTAAAAAAATTATGAAACCTCAAATATGATCTAAAAAACCAACAATATTAGAGTGAAAATGGAAAAAATCCATCTACTAGAAAACACCAAAAAAACTATACCCAAAAACTCCAAAATAGCATCAAGAAAATCAACTCCCAACCAACTCCAACCTCAAAATCCACATGCCTCACCACTATATCATGAAGCATCACTAAATAAATGAGATAAATTGTATTTGATTATGTCCCAATACATGATATGTTCAAACATACCAAACCATATATAAGCTCCAAATCCACATGCCTTGCCACTATATCAATAAGCATCCCAAAATAAATGGGATGTCTTGTCTTTACCTATGTCCCAATACATGATATCTACAAACACACTGAATTTCCCAAGTAAGGGGTGATTATAAACTCTATAGGATTTCCCCAAATACATTTGAAATCAAATCACTTGGACAAGAACTAGTTAGAACATTTATATAAAACAATTTAAAGAAAATATTTTAAGTAGTTTATATCAAAACTGAAGAAGTTAAAAAAACAATAAACAATCCTTAAAATCCTATCTCATAATTTGGAAATCCTAATTCCAATGTTTCTAACCTCCCCTCCAACACACACATTCATAATATGTGATAGTTCTATACTCATGAATGGTCTCTCATAAATTCACCAAGTAATCACTAGGTGTAAAACATCCTTGTTCCCTACTGGAACATGCCCGATATTATGGGTCATGTCACAATACCCCAATGGTACACACCCCTTTTATAGGATCACATAGAAACCAATGAACTCACATGAATCATGTATGCAAAATTCCATTCCAAACCATTTTAAAATAAAACATTATTCCTTGAATTTTTTTTATCAAACACCTTGTGTTCATCAAAACATTCCATAATTTTAAAACCATTATTTCAAAATTATAAAAAAGGGGTTTTATGAAATCCATCCAAATTCCTAGAATTTAAAAAATCATAACAAAAAAATATTTCCATCTTGAATAACATAGGTATTTCACAATAATTTCAAGTAGATCATTTAATCAAATCTAATACTTCAATTTCTAAGTCAATTAGAGATGATAAAGAATCCACCTACCTCTCAACTATTTGTGAAAATAAAGAATGACACTAAGGAATTCTATATTCGGCCTTATATCTTCTTTGTATCAATAAATTAATTCATATCTCACAAGATTCCCATCATAGAATATTGATATATCCATAATGGACTAGATTAATGGATCTAACAGAGAGAGAGGAGAAGAGTAGATCTAAGAATGATAAGAAAGAAAAATGACTTACCAATGAATTCAGAATTCCAACACACTTTAATTCAACCCAAGTTGTCTCTAAATCAAAAGGGATCACCAAAGGATCATTGGGAGAAAATGAAATTTGAGATCCTAGGAGATTAGAAGACTAATGAGGTTTTTGGAACTTAATTTGAATTAAAACCAAAAAATTTGGGGTATTAAATGCACATTGAATGGTTAGGTCTCATGGTTTTTCAGACCATTCACCAAACATGCAGGTGATATTGGATAATAAAATTAGATGTACAGTTTGGGATACACCATTTGAAGAAACATGCAACAACGATGTGATACTACTGTCATAAGAGAACCCCGTTAACAGTTGACTCGCACGGTTAGAAAAAAATATTCTTTTCCCTTTGTTTCACTTTGCATGGTTTCCCCAAGAAACTTACAAAGTTTTCCCAGACTACATTCCATATATGGTCCAACCTAATAACTCCTAAAACATGTTTCATGGTTACCTGGATGTGGTGGATGGTTTCCACTAACCGTGCACAAACTGTCCACCTCCAAAAACACCTCCAAAACATTCCAAAACCTTCATGAACTTCTCAAAACTTAACCCAATCCTTATATAGGCTTAAAAAAATAAAACATGGGTAAAGTAACTGAAATTATGGGGTTAACTTTACCACACCATTATTCCTTCCATCCTTAGAAATTATAAAAATTAAGTTGTCCCAGAAAATTTTAGGCCACTACACTAACACTTCCTTATCCCACCCCCATGTCTCTTCCCAAATTTGACCATGTTTCCACAAAACTCACACTAAAATGATGCTTTTAACATGAAAGATATTCTATTTCCTATCCAAAATATGTACTAGTACATGAATCAACTTAGAATCTATATTAATATCAATACGGTCCCACTAAATCACATGGTCATCACCAGGTTGGTACTTTTTCAATTAAGATACATGAAACACATTATGCACTAAACTAAACCATTGAGGTAGAGATAATTGATATAACACCACACCAATCGATTTCATCAACTCAAAAATCCAATGTACATAGGATACATCTTGCCCAACTTACCAAAATGATGATGCCCTAACCTTGGAGAGATTTTCAAAAACACATAATTACCCACCTCAAACAATAATTGTTGATGATGATGATACACATAAAATTTATGATGACTATGATGCATCACCATTATATTTATCATCATATAAATCTTATCCATTGTTTCTTTCACAATGATAGGCCTAATAAGTGAAGTCTCACCTATTTCTACCCAACAAAGTATATGATGACACGGATGACCATACAATGCTTCAAAATGATCCATATGTATCAAGCCCTGATAAATATT